>VWZE01007772.1:83095-96593 GCA_013396675.1 Eubucco bourcierii | reverse complement strand
TTTTTTTTTTTTTTTTTTCCCTTTGGAAAAGCTCTGAAAGGACCTAGTTTGGAGGCAAAAAAATGAATTCTCAAGGATTAATTCTTTCTTGCTGTATGTGACCCACAGATGACCCTAGGGGAAGGCTTTTGATTTGCACCTGAGTTGTCTGTACATTGACAGTCACAGGCTTTCTCTGAAGTTACTTCTAATACATCAACCCATTTGCAACCTTTGGGATGAAGGCAAATAAATAAACTCAAGCAAGCACATTTCTATCCTGTACCGTATGTTGCCAAAAATAGTAGTCAGATGGAAAAGATTTTTCCAGAAGTCTTCTGCTGCATAATCTGTTTCAAATAAAGATAATAAAATAAACAACTGTTTATAAAGAGAATGTGTGTGAGCAGGGCTCCCCTGCTGCCTGTTATGAGTTCGCTCTGTGCAGGCGTTGTCTGCGAGAATTCCTGATCTGCCTTACAAAGTTCTGTTTTTTATCTCCAAACCCCCCACTCTGAGACACTAGGGACAGATTTCAGGAAACCTCTGTTAAATATAGCACCCCAGGAAACCCTCAAACTGTGGTGTGGATAGGGAAGCTGCCCTGGGGGGTTGTGGAGTCTCCTCCTCTGGAGATATTCAAAACCTGCCTGGATGCGTTCCTGTGTGATCTGGCATAGGTGATCCTGCTCTGGTAGGGGAGTTGGACTGGATGAGCTTTTGAGGTCCCTTCTAGCCCCTGGCATTCTGTGATTCTGTGAAACCTCAAGGTCCAAACTCCTGGTCCAGACTCCTGGGTCTTCATCTCTGTCATAGCAGGAAGGTATCGGAGTAGTCCCTGTCTGCTTGGCTTAGTGATGGGGAAATAGGGTGCCTATGAACTTAGACACTTAGCAGCTAGCACAGCTAAAGGGCATTGCAGAGCAAAATGTGATCTATGTAAATACCTACCCAGCAGAGAGGTGTCATTTTGTCAGAGCTACTGCTAAGTTCCTCTGTTACCATGAATGTTCACAAGCTCCTGGAGATGTGAGTATGACCAATTTCCAGAGCTCTTTATTTCCTTCTAAGCGCATGTGGAAATCTTTGAAATTCAGCTCTAGCTGAAGATTTCCAACTCATCTTGCATGAGGATGGTGGCCAGAAATCCTTCCAAAGCAGCCTTTCACACCAGAGTATGTTTAAGAAAGTCTGCCTCTGATCCTGGCCAGATAGCTTGAAGTGCAGAAGAGCAACAAATGAACAAGGGCCAAGGAATGTGGGAAAGGAAAAAGTGACCCAAACTTGAGGTTGTTTTTGCTTTCTTTGGTTTTTTTTTTTTTTTCTCTTTTCCCTGGGAATATTTGATTCAAATTTTGGCCTTTGCTTTGGAATGATTCTCCTATTAAAAAGAAAAGAAGTTAAAACTCAAACCTAAATATGCAGAGAAATAGATTTCCTGTCACAGGAAAAGAGGAGTGGACCTACATGGCAAGCAAAGGGGAGAAGATTGCCAGAGGTGGAAATTTTTTGGGATCTGATAGTTGGGTTCAGCTGGTTACAAATAAGAGGGGTTATGAGTAGATGTGAATATTGGATCTCTCTCTAATTTGATTCTTATGGCAGTGATTATATTTATATACAGCCTGCAGACTCCAACCAAGTGTGGTGTCTCCAGGGATGGCACAGCCACATGCAAAAGTGTTCCTACCCTAAATTATTTGTAGTCTAAGCCAACAACAACTGAGAAGAGAAACAGAAGAAGAGAAAAAAGGGTGGTCACCAGGATAGATTGGATGTGAAGTTTTGATTCACGCTTCCCTCCCACCAGAGAATCTGCCTCCATCTCTGCAAATCTCATCTCTTTTTCACCTTTCCCTTGAATTCACAACCTCTAGGCTGATCCTGCCATTTGACCTCCAACCTCGAAGCTCTTACTGAGATTTGGAGTGAGCAGTCTCTTGATGACACCCTGCAACATCATGGGTGTGAGTGTGGTGCAGGAACAGAGGGAAAGATAAATGGAAGCCCAGAGTCTGGGCCTCTTGCCTGGATGAGGGCCTGAAAATGTGAATCTCCTTATAAACTTGGATTATCCAGTGTGTAGTACAACTCCCTGGCAGTGTATTTTTTGATGGGTGGTTTTTTTTTTTTCTCTGTTTATCACAACTTTTCCTTATTCATTGCATAGCTCTGTTTTATGAGTGCAAGTTTATGTGTTACGGGCAGCATAAGATTGGATGAGGCATATAAAAAGGGCTAATGTTAGTTTAGAGTAATTAAAAAAAATTACTGCCTGAACTGAACCGGTTGGACTAGTGTTTGCAGCTTGTACCTATTACTGGAGTCCTTTCAATTGTTAATTTTGGAATTAAGGTAGGATTTGTTCTCTTTCCTCCCTTCCAGTCCTCCCACCAGTATGCTCCTAAACATTTTACCTATTTGCAGAGCAGCTCTGCAGTACTTGTTCCTGTCTCACCCCTCTTGCTTCAGTTGCAGCCAAGCATTGCGTTTTAGGAAAGAGGAGGGAAGACCAGGACCATTTTTTCGTTTCTCATCCAACCATTTCTGGGTTTCCCTTGATTTTTGAGCATTCCTTTTAAATGACCATAAATTTAGGGCCTAAGCTAGGCTTAAGAGCAAAACAGGAGAGCACCGCAAGTGTGCGCCTCGAGCGAGATGCCGCAAATGCGCGCCTCCAGCAAGATGCCTGAAGCGAGATGCTGCAAGTAGGGCACCTCGGGCGAGACGCCGCAAGTGGGATGCTGCAAGTAAGGCACCTTGGGCGAGACGCCTCAAGTGGGATGCTGCAAGTAGGGCGCCTCGGGCGAGATGCCGCAAGCGAGATGCTGCAAGTAGGGCACCTCGGGCGAGACGCCGCAAGCGGGACAGTGCAAGTAGGGCACCTCGGGCGAGACGCCTCAAGTGGGACGCTGCAAGTAGGGTGCCTCGGGCGAGATGCCTCAAGTGGGATGCTGCAAGTAGGGCACCTCGGGCGAGATGCCACAAGTGGGACACTGCAAGTAGGGCGCCTCGGGTGAGACACCATAAGCGGGACACTGCAAGTAGGGCGCCTCGGGCAAGACGCCGCAAACGGCTGCCTCTGGCAAGACACCGCAAGCAGGACGCCGCAAGCGGGCGCCTTGGGCGAGATACTGCAAGCGGGACACCGCAAGTGGGCGCCTCGGGCCAGACGTCGCAAGCAGGACACCGCAAGCGGGACGCCACAAGCGGGTGCCTTGGGTGAGACGCCGCAAGCGGGACACCTTGGGCGAGATGCTGCAAGCGGGATGCCTTGGGTGAGCACCTCAAGCAAGATGCCACAAGCAAGTGCCTCAAGCGAAACTGGGAAGAACAGGCCAGTGCTAGGGCAATGTGTACTTGATAAACATATGGATGGAAAGGCAGATAGCAGCAACGAGGCACTCTGCCTGCACATAGCTGTATTATTTATGGATGTCTTTGCCGTGCACTGAGAACCAGGTTCTGTTTAGTTCTCTCTTTGGGTGGTCTGCGAGAGATTCCGAGTAGCCTTCAGTAGCCTTCAGGCGTAATTGCCAGGCATGCTCTTGTATCTGAGATAGCTTAATAAAGCATTACATATCTTACTGCTTCTATATTTTATTACCTAACCCAGTGCATGCGGTCAGCGGGTAATTAAATTCAGCTGTGTTTTTACTCGCTGTTTTAAGGTCGAAGTATGAATTTCTCCGCGAATTCTTTGAAACGGACTAATACGATGCATGCATGATAAAGGCAAGGCTAATCAGAGCCAGACTGTTAGTGCAATATAAGGTTGCCTCAGGTGTAATTTATTTTCGTATTATTGGTGGCTTTACTGTCGAACATATTAGAAGACGAAGAAGAAATAATAATTTTATTTCTCCCCCCCACACACACCTTGTGTATGGACAGAAAGCTACAGGCTGGGTTAAGAAGCTGGGTGTTCTTTTCATTTCTGTTTTATGCCATGTTTTGGCTCAATCAGTCCTGCTCTGTTCTGAAGTCGATTTCAATTAACCTATTCCTTCATTAAGTCACTCTCTAAGTGCATGAGGATATTGCTAGATTGCTCGGTGCTGTTATGAAGAGGATTGTGGTGCAGGCATTATTAAATACAATGTCTGCAGTGAAACACACGGTGGAAAAAGCTTAGACAAATCTTTTTCTTGGATTTGACCAGCTGGGGCTGAAGTGGCCACATGGACTACAGGAGGTGGAGTATTTTCACTCAGTGTGAGAGTGGGTTGGGACCTGGGGCTGTCTGTGGGGCAGGGAGGAGGAAAGGTACAGATGATCCCTGTCTTCTGCCTCACGTAGGTGAGTTTGGGCAAGGCTGTTAATGTTTGAGACCCTGGTGGTTATGTCAGGAATGAGGGATGACTAGGTGAAGTGGAGAGGTAACAAAATCACAGATGCAGGACCCAACCCCACCACTGTCAGGGGATCATTGCAGGAGGGAGAGTTGGTGTTTGTACAGCTTTCTGGGAATATCCAGAGTTATGATGAAGCTGCTCTATTTTTCCCTCCAGTCAAATCAATTTCACAAATGATAGTCCCTCTCCCTTCTGAGCTGGCCTTGATTATCTCCTTCAGTCACCGTATGTGTAGTTTTGCTGTTGCTGTGGTGTACCAGTTATCAGCACCAGAAAGTTGCTTCATGAGAACAAAAACAGTGAGTCCTAAAGTTCTATAGGCTGGTGCTCCAGGGCCAACACCTGAAAGGCATCTCAGATGCCTGAGCCTTAACCCTACAGAGGTCATCTCTTCTCCAACATAACTTTTAGAAAACCTGCAGAAACTTAAACTGAACTATTACAAGAAGAACATCTGTGGAACTAGTCAGCACCACCTTTTTTGGTGGGGAGAGATGAGCACCTTCAGGATGTAATGCATCTGGCTCAGTTCAGCATATATTTAAAACATGTCCAGTCAACGCCAGTTTATGTTAGCTGATTAAAAGAAGCTGAGGAGAAGACATCATGATAGTCCTTATGAACTGTTATGGTCTCCTTCCCTGAATAAAGATGTGTTTGAGATGAGCCACTGCATTAAAATTCACTGGAGGGGGGCCCCATGCATGCCTATATGTCCACACAGACCTCATGGAAACCTTTGACTTTAGAAGGGGAGGTCTCAAGTCACCCATGACTAAACATGGCAAAGCTGTGGCAAATCTGCCTGATGAAGTGCTCCAATTTATCCAATGTTGCCTTTGCTCACTCCTTCCTTAGGGCCCAGTAGATCAGATTAAATCCTCCTTTGCTCTGTTCCAGAGCAGGGAGGAACCTTCCTGCAGGTAAATAGCTGTGTGTGTCCCCAGATACTAGGGCAATTTCTTTTTGCTTTATCCCTTCAGGCAGGTTGCTCTAGACCACAGTCAAGGGCAGTAGGCTGGGTGAGGGCTGGAAACACACAGATGCTTGGTGATCTGCCCTTGCAATTGCCATAATCACTTGGGCACATTGGTTCTGTGGGGTGTAACCCAACATTAGCCAGGTGAGGTCCAGCAGCTGCAGAAAGCCTGGTTTAGCACATGGGAAATCAGATTGCTGTTTGACTCCTATTTCCCCAGCTGTGAAACAGCGAAAGATCTCCTCTCTCATGACTGACTTTTGACTCCGAATTAATATTTTCAAAATACTCAGAGCTCTCTCACTGATGGTGCTGCAAACCACACAGCTTGACTCTGCTGTCACCAATTGGAAAGAACCATGCTGGGCTCGGGATTTAGTCTTATAGAAGTAAGATTACTTTATTGTTCTAGGAACGATAGGGTGGTCTGGTTGCTAAATTACAGCACTCCCTAGGTTGGGCCAGTGCTTTCCCTGCCTGTTTGGGGTCAGGATTTAGCCCTTTCTGGTTTCATGTTTTCCTATTGAACTCATGAACCTGTATCAAATGTCAAAGCAACAAGAATTGGATGGTGATTCTCTGCCAGTGAGAAAGAGCTTCCCAAAAATAGGAGTTCATCTTCCACTGAACTCAATCCCTTTCTTCTCCCTTTCTTCAATCTCCCCCCCATCTTATCCCCCTTGCTCCAGTAGTCAACAACCCCCTGAAACTGGTGAGCCCAAGTACTGCCTAAGATCCAGGAAAACTTGATAGTGTGCAGATGCTGTTCTGTCTCTTGACAGTATTTAGTTTTTGAATGGGTCTTAAGTAAGCATGGGACCAGGAGACACTGGAGCATTTCTAGACACAATGAAATGACCATCACCTCCTCCAGATGGAAGTGGGAAGCTCTTCTCTAAGTTTTCCCACCCCTCTTGGCCTTACTTGGGGAGAGGGTGGATGTGGACAATACCCCTGGTTCCCTGACTCACTCTGTGACCTGGGTGTGGAGGAGGAAAAAAAAAAAAGGGCAGTTTTTCCCTTCCACCCTCCTCCCTAAATGTAGTTTGGCACTATTCAAGTGTTGTGTAATTTTGCTCTGTCTCCTCTTTAGCCAGAATTGGGGGCATGGAGATGCCTGCTTGCTGCTTAATTGAGCAGGGAGGAATATCCTCTCCCCAGAGAGGACCAAAGGTGATGGGTTCAGGGGGATGGGGAGCTGAAGTGCTGTCTGAGTCCTTGCTCTCCTCAGGCACGGCTCCAGGGATGCACACAGCGTTCGCTGTGCGAAGGCACACCCTGGGGCCTCAGTGGGCTCTTGGGGGATTTGAGGTTTTCTCCAAGCCCATCTCTGATGTTGAGCTCTGACTCGAACACATGCAGCAAGCTAATCGTGTGCATCTGTGCCTTTTAAAAACACGGTTGCCTGCTGATTGGGTTTAATTCTTTATCTTATTCCTGCTAATCCGTTTTCCAATCTGGTTCCCATTTACAGACAAATTCCCCCAAACCCCAGCCACTGGTGGGATGGATGTGTGGTAGAAATGGTGAAGGGAAGGGGGTGGTCGTGTGAGAATGGAGCTGTGCTTTCTGTGGGGCAGTTATAGGCTGAGGAGAGGACATAATAACCCATTCGGTGCCGGATAATAAACCCCAACCTTGGCTTGTGCCACAAATGCATAACAGCCTCATAACTATCTCCACTCGGGATCCCACCTCCCACAGGCTGCCACTGCCATGAAAACGTGACAGCAGCACACTGCCAAGCTTCCGAGGCATAACGGCCTGAGGGTTTTATTGCCTGGAAAGATTCTCTTCAAACACACCACGGAGCTGGCCTGGTGGTCTAGCAGTAGTCTAACAACCTGGGCTGCTTTGAATGTCGTGGCTGGCATTAGCTGGAAGATGGCAGCCCCCACAAGTTTGCTGTAGGGCTGGTGAGTTGCTGGGCGCTGTGTATCTTCTCAGCTGAGGGAAGACACGCTGGGTGCACAAACCATCCTCCTTCCTTTGCTTGCTCTCTCTCCTTGCCCAAGCCTTAAGTGTTCTCACCCTCAGAAGCTGCCAGTTAAGGGGTGGGGGGAAATGTGCCCCAGCACTGTGTGTAGTCTGCAGCTCTGCTGCAAGGGCATTTTCCACTCTGCCAAGGAAGATAGGGAAGATTTCCCAGTCTGAGGGCTGAGAAACCCACACCCTGCCACCTCTCTGGCATTTGAGGAATCAGTAAGAGTTGTGCCTCTCTTTCTCCCCTGTTTCCTTTTCATTTTATCATAGAATCATAGAATGGTAAGGTTGGAAGGGACCTCAAGGGTCATCTAGTTCCAACCCCCTGCCATGGGCAGGGACACCTCCCACTAGTACAGGTAATTTTATTCCATTCCCCCCTCAAACCTCACCCTCCCTCATATTGCTGCAGACTTCAATTTTTCTCAATTGCAGATTTTTGGGGACAGATGCCCCCATGATGTACTTCTGTTGTGGAGCATTTCTTGGAACTCACAGGGCTAATTTTCTCTTGGGAAAATGTGTATGCTATGATTGTGACTGTCTTAGCACCAGGTGAAATCTGGGAGAAGATGTAGCATGTTTTGGGATGAGCTGACCAAGAGCCCTCATGACTCATGATCTCCATCTTGTTCTGTTACCTTGATTAAAATTCACTCTTCCATGTCTTTGCTAGATTTTTGACATCGATCTGTTACCTTCAGGACTGCTTTCTAGTAAAGATCAAACCCAACACAAGCTCTAGTAAAAGACCCAACCAACAGGAAGAGGCCCTTCAAATTTCTGCACGGTAAAAGTCAGCAACAAAAATCTAGATCCACTTTAACTAAAAATTGAGTTGAGCAAATAAGGAATCGATGCCTGGTTTAGAGTAATCTGGGACTTGTGTTTCCCTAGATGTATGCATTAACCCTCACCTTTGTCCAAGGAATGGGCTCTGTCTTCCCAGCTCCCCTTCTGGCATACCAACCCTTCCCAGCTCCACTAAGCACCCATGAGGCCAGAAGCAGGTTTTTAGCTTGGGAAAAAATACACCCACCTGTTAAACTCTTGCAATTTGTGGAAAGAGTCAAGATTTACAGTTGGAAAATAAGAGGGAAGTAGAGAAGGCAAATGAGAAATGGCTGGTTTATTCTACTGTGGTAAAGGTCCTGGAGATGTGGCTCCTGTTCCCAGATTTATCAGTGCTTTGCTTTGTGGCCTTGAATGAGCCATTTCATTTCCTTCTGTCTCCACTTCCCCTCCTGCTCTTTGGCCCTTGAGCTTATTAGCTCTCCAAGGAGAGAAGGCTCTACCTTATACTTGTGCATCAGGATCTGCTTCTACAGCCTCAAGCACTGATTTGTGTGCAGGTGTGACCTATGTGCTAGTATAGCACCCTATGTTGCAGAGAGCTGGGATCTCCAAGTGCTGGGTAATAAATAATAGATTTTAAAAAACCCAAACCATAGCTAAATAAAAAAAATAAAACAAAAAAAAAAAAAGAAGGGGGGGCTACAGGAAGGCTGGGGAGGGACTATTGACAAGGTCTTGTAATGACAGGATAAGGAGCAATGGGTTTAAGCTGGTAGAGGGGAGATTTAGACTGGATGTTAGGAGGAAGCTCTTTACAGTGAGGGTGGTGAGACACTGGCACAGGTTGCCCAGGGAGGTTGTGGCTGCTCCCTCCCTGGAGGTGTTCAAGGCCAGGTTGGAGGAGCCCTTGAGTGAGCTGTACTAGTGGGAGGTGTCCCTGCCCTATGGCAGGGGATTGGAACTAGATGATCCTTGAGGTCCCTTCCAACCTTACCATTCTATGAAATTATAGGAAAGGAAAATTTCAAAGCATTGGGAGAACTAACAGAAGTTTGTATTTCCTCTTGCTCTTGCAAAGGACCTTGATTTTGAAAGAACTGTACCTTTTGAGCCTGTTTCCAAGCGTGTGAGTGTGCATGAGTACAAAATCCACAGAGCATTTTATTGGCCTGCCAAAGGCACATGAGTGAAGCTGCACGTGATGCCGCCACCGAAAGAACCCGTCACCCAGCCCAGGAGAAAAAGTTATGACTGAGACTCTAACCAACTTTTATCATTTCCATCTCTCTTGATTGACATGTATTTTCTTCCTTCCCTGACCCAGAACACCAGGACTCTGAAACTACTGAAATGTTTGCACAATCTTGAAGCATTTATTTAAAAGTTGCTTTTCCCTGAAGGGTAGGTACTACAGCCAGATTCAAAGTCAGATCAAAAAACCCAAACAAATACTATCTTTACAAGCCCTTCATATCGGTATGTACCGAAGGACCTATCAGCGTCCTTTTCCTTTTGGCATGCTGACAGCAGCCTAGTGCCTCGGGCAGAGAGCTGGAGTACGTGTTTACAACCCTTTCAAATTCACAGGCCAAACAGGAAAAGAAGGAAAATGTCAAAAATTACAAATAAAACAGTTGATCTTCAAAAGCAACGAGGCCTGCAAATGAATAATTTTTGGGGCATGCCATATCGGGTTTCTTAAATATTTGTCACAGCTGTGAGTTGCACAGCGCAGTGTTTGTTAACCTTAGAACTTGTCTTAAGTGCTCTCATGAATAAATTTATTTATACTGAAACCCCATGTGTCTTAATAACTAAAATGTTTTTTTCTGAGTTTTTCCTTTTTTTTTTTTTTTTGTTTTCTTTTCTCCTGTTCTTTAAATGCTGCTGCAGAGAGTCCTTTCCCTGTATGCTCCATGTTACAGTTTTGTTTAAGCACAAGAGCAGGAGTGATGATAAAGTGAGATGATAGACAGTGGGAAAGCAAGAGGTGGAAAAATTATGGGAATTGCCTAGGTCTTGAGTTTTTGGCATGGTCTTGCCTTTGGGTTATGGGTACATCACTGCCTTGGATGTTCTGGTTTTTTTCTAAGCATTTCTGGTCTTCGTGCAGATCTTGTCTGAGGAACTGAGGCACAGAGGGGTCTGTAGTGGGAATGGTCTTGTCTGTGTTTAGGGACTTCTTAATTTAGGGCATCTGGTCTTGGTTAATCTAGATTTCCCCTACAGTCAATGGGGAGAGACTGTAACTCCACAGGGTGATCCTCCTTATCCCAAGATAAGCACCAAAGATGCTGTGAGGGACGTATTTCTCTCCACTGGCTGTTGTGGGATCCTGAATGACTAGTTTGGATTAGACACCTCTGTTTTGGATGGCTTGAGACAGTTGACATAAATCCCCCTTTCCCCACTTTCTTGGGGAAAATGATGGAAAGCAGATGGATCTGAGCTCAAGTGCTTGGCCAGGTACTGGGTATCTGAAGGCAGTGTGTGAGAGTGGTTTGGATTTAGCCCAGACTCCCTGAAGACTTTGCAGAGAGAGTCTACAATCTGGCAATCTGCTCTGAGCAAAAGAAAGCACTGATGCTTTCTGCATGGCCCAGGTAGGCAGATGTGATTTGAACGAACCACTTCTCAGTTCCATGCATCTTTGTCATTTTGAAGAGGGAGAAACTCTGTGTCAACCTACATAGCCTATTAATGTGATTTTATAAACCAGTGTAAGTTATTCACCCAAGAAAACGCAGAAAGAGGCTGGAAGCAGAGTACAACTAGTACCTGTCAGAACAGCTTGCCTGGGGAAGAGATGGAGTGACCATCACTGGAGGTCTTCAGGAATTAAGAATGAAATAGAATTTATTTTTCCTATTTTTCTTTTTAAAACAATGAGATGTGCATCTGTATGTCTCAGTGTCTCAGAGATGCACCCTAACACATCTTCCCACTGTGCATCTGTATGTCTCAGTGTCTCAGAGATGTATCCTAACACATCTTCCCACTGTGCATCTGTATGTCTCAGTGTATCCCACAGATGCCAGATTCTGGGCCAGGTAAAGCAGAACAGGAAGCCGAGGGCAGACCTTATCAGTATCTACAGCTACCTGAAGAGAGGTTGGAGTAAGGAAGGGGCCAGTTTCTTCTTGATGACAAGCAACAGGACTAGATGAAATGGTTACAAGCTTCACCAGGGGTGGGTTTAGGCTGGATATTAGGAAATACTTCTTCACTGAAAGGCTTATCAAATGTCCTAATGGTCTGCTCAGGGCAGTGTTAAAGTCATCATCCCTGAGGGTATTCAAACAGAGTGTGGGCCTAACACTTAAGGATGTGGTTTAGTGTGGACTCTTCAATACTGGGTGGAAGGATGGATTGGATGAACTTTGAGGTCTCTTCCAAACAGATATATTCTGTGATACAATTACAATTAAGGAGCAGAATCAGTCATCTAGCCCAACTGCCAGCATATTTGCACTACCCAGCATGGTATTGATTAAGAAATTCCTCCTGTGATGTACAGTAAAAAGAGATGTATTTAAACCCACTATTTTGGCAGTGCTTGCAAACTTTCTTCTTTTTTTCTTTTTTGTTTTGTTTTGTTTTGTTGAGAAAAGTAATTCAAGGTGAATAATCTCATCCTGTAAACACAGCAAAAACCTTTAATCAAATACAAATTAGTTCTAGGCCTGAGAAATAAATGTTTGATGAAAACATATCGTAGTCATGGCACATAAATAGCTCTTCACAGTCAATATATAATCTTGCATCATTATGAAAGGAAGTGATCATTAAAAATATAATTTGGAGAGCAATATTTTACCTCCTAGTTGTCACAAGCCCCCCCACTTTCTGCACACAGTGCTGGACAGGGTTAATCCCCAAATGACTTGCACCATAGTAAATCAGGAGTAAGAAACCCTGACTTCAAGCAAAGGCTCTTGGTATAAAATCCAGGAGGATCTAATCCCGTTGCCTGAGGAAAAAAAAAAAAAGAAAACATCTTAGGAAAATACAACTACTTTGACATTGCAGAGAGCAAAAATAAAGCACGATACTTTAAACTTCTAAAGCAGTATTTCTTTTCAGCTTCACCTGTGCTTTTAGTCCTCTAAATCAGTAAGCTGTTAGAAAGGAAAATTATATGTTGCAGTCTCCTGATGAATTGTGTAGTGAGATTTTTGCATTAGCAACCATGAATATTTACACTTTCCTAAGATTAAAGGCAGTTTTCCAAAGCCGTGTCTGCTTATTAATTAGTGTCTGATGAAGACAGATTGCAGACAGAAATGGTGGTAAGAAAATGGAGCTAACCTTTAAGACTAAATTAATCTCCTGTTTAATGGGTTTTAGTATGATTTACAAGTTTTTGTGCATTCTCTGGTAAATTTCCAATAGAAATGAAAGCAGGTACAAGCACAAAAAGAGGGCTGAGTAAACATGGTGAGAGCAGGTCCTTAAGAACAGCAGAGCCACCATTATTCGCTAGAATGGGCTTGTAAATCTTTGCAAGCGCACAATGAGCTGAAGAATTTTGAGGGATCAGATTCTCACTCTAGCACCTCCTAGCAGAGGGTCTGTTGCACCCCTGAAACCAGTCCCAGCTGGTACTAGTATGGGTCAAACTCTCTTGTGGCAACTCTCTCCAAGATGACAGGAGCACAAACAAAAGTGAATGCATGTCCAGCCTTAGGGGAATCATAGAATGGTAAGGTTGGAAGGGACTTCAAGGATCATCTAGTTCCAACCCCCTGCCATAGGCAGGGACACCTCCCACTAGTACAGCTCACTCAAGGCCTCCTCCAACCTGACCTTGAACACATCCAGGGAGGGAGCAACCACAACCTCCCTGGGCAACCTGTTCCAGTGCCTCACCACCCTCACTGCAAAGAACTTCCTCCTAACATCCAGTCTAAATCTCCCCTCTGCCAGTTTAAACCCATTGCCCCTTGTCCTGTCATTGCAAGACCTTGTAAATAATCTCTCCCCAGGCTTCCTGTAGGCCCCCTTCAGATACTGGAAGGCTACTATCATGTCCCCTCGAAACCTTCTCTTCTCCAGGCTGCANCCAGTTGCAGGACCTTACACTTGACCTTGTTGAATTTCATGAGGTTGGCCTGGGCCCACCTCTCCAGCCTGTCCAGGGCCCTCTGCACGGCATTCCTGCCCTCTAGAAAGTCGACTGTGCCACACAGCTTGGTGTCATCTGCAAAGATATCCTCAGGGATATCTTCTTAAGAGGAAATTTCTTCCCTGCCACTCCTCTCATATGTTTTTGGGGTGATGCAACCTCTCAACCCTTGGAGATGTACCTGGTGCATTGCGTAAGTCTCCCAGGGCTGGGAGAAATTGAAAGATGAGTTAAAAGCAACATCTCTCCACTGTTGTGTCTTAAACAGAGATCATGGATTTA
>VWZE01007772.1:55557-83039 GCA_013396675.1 Eubucco bourcierii | reverse complement strand
CTCCCTTTACTCCCTCCCTGGAGGTGTTCAAGGCCAAGTTGGACAAGGTCTTGAGAGACCTGTACTAGTGGGAGGTGTCCCTGCCTATGGCAGGGGGTTGGAACTAGATGATCCTTGAGGTCCCTTCCAACCTTACCATTCTATGATTCTGTGATTCCTAAGACTAGCAGCTGCTTTTTTTTCCTGGCATTTAATTTTTGTGTTGTGCTGCCTGGCATCATGTGATGTTTAAAGAAATGTGAAGAAAGCATGAGGGAGAGTTGGCTTAGTGGGAAACTTAGTCTTGTACAACTAGTGAACATGTGTTTCCATAAATCTGCTAATCTGCTTCAGTGTGCTTTGAACATTATCTGGGCCTAGTAAAATCCAGTTAATTATATATATATATATATATATCCATTTTAATTGTAAACCAAGTTTCAGAATGCTTGTATTGTTACGTAAGTGCTCCTAATTCTCCTATTTCTATCATATTTCCCTGGCACCTCATTTGAATTTACATCTCTCTGAGGTCATAACTGGAGCAGAGGTTCTGCTTTAGGTTAGCTCTGGAGCATAGATCAGCTACCATGAGTTTAATGAAAATGTTGTCATTTTAGTGGCTTACTAAGACGAAAAGCAATTCCATGTTTGGTGACTGCTCCCTTCTGCCTGTGGACAACCACTCTGTCAGAAGGCCACAGAGCAGTCACCACTGTAGTACTTGCTGCACTCAATTCGTATGGTTTCATGGCTTGCACAGTGCTCTCCTCACTTGCTCCTCAAGGGTCTTGCTGCCAATGATGGGAACCTGGGGTTTGCTTTGAGATGCAAGAAAAAACCCAAGGCGTTGCAGTAAGTGAGATTAAAAGCATGCACCAGGTTTGGGGCACTCAGATTCATGAGCTCATTTATATTTAGGATTCTGATTTTGCTATTTCCATCTACCTCATTTAATTGTGATTTATGGTGAAGTTGTCTAAGTTCTAGAGAGCAGATAAAGTCAACTCCAAACGTCCCCACAAGTGATAGTTGAAAGCCTGATTTTCAGCCCATACTTTCCTAGCCTCTGGCACCTCTGGCAGGTGTGTAGACAGGCACAAACTGCAAACAAGAGCTTTGAATTGCACTCTATTTCCAGCCCTGAAAACATACTAGAAGGTAAACAGCTCTGGTCTTTTCCTTCAACTTGATTGATTTGATGTTTCAGCCAGAAAAGCAAAAGCTGTTTTTTGGTTTTTTTTTTCTTTTTTCATTCATTAAAATAAAATATCCTTCAACTTATTTTAAAGTTCTGAGAAAACAAACAACAAGACCAAGATCACAGCTGAAGACTTTTATACCATCAGAATCGTTAGTCATTGTCTTTGAGCTTTGTATAAATAAATGATCGATGCCTCAAAACAAGACCCTTGAAGGTGTTTTTATAAGGCCACAAATGTGTCAAGCAGACTTATTAGATGTGAAGGGAATGATTATTTGTACAAAGTGAAACGAACATGTGCAATAATACTGTAAAATGTTTATTAGTCTAGAGTGTGCTGAATTTTCCTAAAATACATCAGGTTCTCAGTTTGCATTTAATGTAGTGTTAGGTATGACGCCATATCCTTCCTAGGCTATTTTCAGTTAGAGCTACGCTTCTTGCAGAGTAAATCATGGGTTTGTGTCCTTTGTAACAAGGGTATTATCAAATGTAAGGCAAGGCTACCTGTCTAGAAATCCAGTGTGAAAGAAAACATGCACTGATCCTTGCTTCAAAGGGTGGTTGATTGGATTTGGTTTATGGAGCGGATCTTTGCAAAGCGAGTGGGAAGGTTTGAGCATCTCTGCTCTCCAGTGGTTGTCAGTGTGCCTCTGCACCACAGGAAGAGTTTGCTTGCTGGTAGCTCAGTTCATCTATGGTTGTAGCAGTAGGTGATGTATTGTCAGTCAAAAGATGGATGCTGCTCAGAGTTATGATTTTGGGGTTAGTGAAGATGTAAAGAGATGCATAGCTGGCCACTTGCATTCCACTGTGAAGGTTTGCTCTGTTAGGAGGGTAAAAGCAGCAACACAATGGCTTTCTTCAACCTGTTCCCCACTAAGCTATGGTCCCTCTTCTTCCACAGTTGCAGGGATAACAAGGCAATGGTGGGGCTTGTGGAGGTTTGGACTTGATCTCTGGGGACCATGAACTTTAAATACTTGGTGATGCTCTGAGACACTGCCACATCTGGTCTACAAGTCTAGTAGGAACATTGAGCACGGGGCCTCAAGGATGCTCAGAGGGCTGGAGCTGCTCTGCTATGAGGACAGGCTATGAGAGTTGGGGCTCTGTAGCCTGGAGAAAAGAAGGCTTCCAGGAGACCTTGGAGTAGTCTTCCAGGATCTGAAGTGGGCCTGCAGGAAGGCTGGGGAGGGACTATTTATGAGGTCTTGTAATGACAGGATGAGTAGTAGTGAGTTTAAACTGGCAGAGAGGAGATTTAGACTGGATGTTAGAAGGAAGTTCTTTGCAGTGAGGGTGGTGAGACACTGGAACAGGTTGCCCAGGGAGGTTGTGGCTGCTCCCTCCCTGGAGGTGTTCAAGGCCAGGTTGGAGGAGGCCTTGAGTGACCTGTACTAGTGGGAGGTGTCCCTGCCTATGGCAGGGGGTTGGAACTAGATGGTCCTTGAGGTCCCTTCCAACCTTACATTCTATGATGGCTGCACTGCTGTTATCTTCCCTTACTGTTCCCTGCCCAGTGGTAAAGCTCAGAAGCACTATTGGTTGTGGCAACTTTTACATCAAAGTCAAGTTTTGTACTTTTAAGCCAGGTTTTATCTTTTTTACTTTTTGGGAGGCACATTGATTTGGAAATGATGTGTCTTTAAGATTCCTTGGGGAAAACTCCATGGAAGGCAACCATTTTGATAAGCAAATCTTCTCACACAAAACTTAATGCGTTTCAGGTTAACGGTTACCAGTGCACACTTCAGCTCTCCCAGTTAAAAAAAAAAATGGTTGAATTTCAGAAAGAAATTAGGGGATCACACTTAGGGAATAAAGCTTGCTGTGAAATGTTTTCTGTGAAAGCCAGAACCAGGTGAAAATCACTTAGTTTCAGGTTTCATTACAAATTTGAAAACCATATCTCAGGTTCACTGAAAGGTTGGTTAAGGGTCATGCTGCAGGGCCTGGTTTGGAATGAATGTGGCTGATTTATGTCGTTAGCAGCAGAACTGGGTGTCGTTCATTGCTTTGACCCAGGTTCAGGGGCCTGCTCTTCTGAGCTCTCCTTGTGTGTTGAAGTCAATGGGAATTCCCTTCACAGAGGCCTTGGAGATCCACCTCCAGGAGAAACTTAAGTTTTAGGTTGCTTTAAATGCTGGCTTTATGGAATCAGTCAGGGTTAGAAGGGACCACAAGGATCATCCAGTTCCAACCCCCCTGTCATGGACAGGGATACCCTACCCTAGGTCAGGCTGGCCAGAGCCTCATCCAGCCTGGCATTAAACATCTCCAGGGATGAGGCTTCCACCACCTCCCTGGACAACCCGTTCCAGGGTCTCATCACTCTCATGCTGAAGAACTTCCTCCTTACATCCAGTCTGACTCTCCCCACCTCCAGCTTTGCTCCATTCCCTGAGTCCTGTCACTCCCTGATATCCTAAAAAGTCCCTCCCCAGCTTTTTTGTAGGCCCCCTTCAGATACTGGAAGGTCACAAGAAGGTCACCTGGGAGCCTCCTCTTCTGACTCTTCTGACTGAACAGCCCCAACTCTTTTAGTCTGTCCTTATAGCAGAAGTGCTCCAGCTCTCTGACCAGCCTTGTGGCCCTTCTCTGGACGTGCTCCAGTATGTCCACATCCCTCTTGTAATAGTGGCTCCAGAACTGGATGCAGTACTCCAGGTGGGGTCTCACCAGAGCAGAGTCAAGAGGGAGAATCACCTCCCTTGCCCTGCTGCCCACAATTCTGCTGATGCAGCCCAGGCTCTGATTTGCTTTCTGGGCTGCAAGTGCACAATGCTGGCTCATATTGAGCTTCTTCTCCACCAGCACCCCCAAATCCCTTTCCTCAGAGCTGCTCTCCAGCCAGTCACTGCCCAGCCTGTATTGGTGCTTGGGATTGCCTCCACCCAGATTGAGGACGTTGCACTTGGTCTTGTTGAACTTCATGAGGTTGGTTTGTGCCCAGCTCTCCAGCCTGTCCAGGTCCTTCTGGATGTCAGCCCCTCACCAGTAACTCTAGTGTAAGTCAGCCTGATTCCATGTTAGCCAGATGAACTGCTCTGTTGACTCCAGGTGAGGATCCAACCCGAGCTGGAGAAACCAGGAGTCAAGCAATCTAAAAAGAAGTTTGCAGAAATCCATCTGTGCTAAAACTCCCAACTCTCGCACAGCCCTTCTAGAGGGTCCCATTGCTATTTTGCAGGCAGTCAAACTGACAGGTTAAAATCTAGATGCTTGAATGTTAGCCACATCTTTGCCTAATGAGCATCTGGTTCCCCTTACCGTTAAGAAAGTCTGTGCTTGCAGACCTGGCCATTGGTACAGAAGGATTGGTCACTTCACTCCTCAGGGTTGCTGATCACTCCCCCTTATGCCTTCAGGCTGTTCTTTGCAATCTTATTCTGGAAAGGTAAGCACTGATAAGAAGACTGAATATCATCTTAACACGTTTGACACCCTAGGAGCACCCACTGGAGCCTCATCACCAGCTGGAAACTTTTTGCCTTGCTATTTTCCATTATTAATTACTTGCAGATGCTCCCACAGCAAGATTCCTGTGGGAGACTATCGACGTCAGCATAGATTCCTTGCCACAGAGTTTCCAGAGTAAGGAGAGCTGTCCTGAAGTTCTGGAGAGGGTCTGGCTAATCCCTCAAAATCAAGAACATTTACTTGTGGAGAAAGCCTTGAAAGCTGGGCTAGCAATATGCCTCTTAAAAGTCACTGCAGCCATGTTGAACATTCATCTTGTAAACAGAGGTTAGGCTCACTGATATTGGTGCCTGCTCTCTGACCTCTAAAAATTAAACTGGAATTAGCCTGGAAAACCAATTGGTTTACCCAGACAAGTCAATGATGATCTTCCAAACCCTAATGTTCTGTGATTCTGTGATTTCTACTCTTCTCTCCCTTGGCAAATCTGTATTTTCCAAACTTAGTGGTATAGTGAATGCATCAACTGGTCAGAACCTTGCTAACTTTGATTGGGATATTTCTGCAGTCTCTCATCTGGAAGATAAACCACAGAGGTCAGACTGTGACTGAAATATTGTTGGTTTGGTGGGATCTGTGAGAGGCTGAAACAGACAAGTCTAGAGAGGGATTTATCCCGTGGGGCTAGAGTGAACTCTGTTGTCAGTGGCCAACACCATGGGGCTAGGCAGCACCATAGCTCCTGGCAGCTAGCTTGAGATAACTTTGTGTAGATATGTTTTGGCCACTGGCCAAAAAGAGATTATTCAGCCTAGTTTAAACCTTCTTCCGGGTGGGTTAAATTAGTTCAATTTACCTCACATTTGCTGTGGGCAGGGAACACACAGAGGCAGTTGTGGTGGTTCATATAATGTAAGATGGGTTACTGGGTAGCACCAAAGTTGTCTCTAATGTGGTACTCTGCCATTGAGTGGCAACAGGGTGCACCAAAGGAAAGCTACAACAGGGCAAGCATCTGATGAGGTTTTTCCACCATCACCACTCTTTAACCTCCATCATTTTAAGGCTCAAAACCACATTGAACAAAGGTGGCTTTTTGTATTTATAAGGAGATTGTGGATCTTTTTCTGATGAATTGGTTGATCACTCTTTGAAGCCAGGTATATTTCATAAGTACCCTTCCATCATCAAGCAAGAAGTTCCTTAGCTTCACCAGATGCTGGGGGAAGAGTCTTTTGCCTTCATTTGTTCTCAGTCTGCTTCTTGCTGTTTTCCTGCCGATCCGCCATACCTTGTGCTGAAGAGTAAAAGATTTATATCTACTCATTGTGGCTAGGGTCCCACCTATCTCTACCACATCCCATTTCAGGAATCTCTTCTGGCTTGACAAGTCTATCGAATTATGCATCATGCAGCAGCTATTGAAGATCTTTGGTCAATCATAGAATGGTTTAGGTTGGAAGGGACCCCAAAGATCATCTAGTTCCAACCTCCTGCCATAGGCAGGGACATTTCCTACTAGAACAGGTCACTCAAGGCCTCATTCAACCTGGCCTTGAACATTTCCAGGAGGGAGCAGCCAGAACCTCTCTGGGCAACCTGTTCCATTCTTGTCACGTTGCTGGTCCAAACATAGATGCATGCAAACACTACTTGAATCCGGGTTTTTATATTCAGATCTCTTTCCACTTATAACTTGGACAAACAAATGATATGGAAAATAAAGAAGCAGACTTAAGACCAGCAGAATCTGCTTAATTTCACATAGATGTCCTCCTCACCCCTACAATTTCTCTTGAGTCAGGTACCATCAGTAGCATTTCTCATTACTAACCCACTCTCTTCTCTCTGTATCTGAGCCTTGGGAATTAAAGATAGGGTGAGAAAATATATATAGGTTGGACTTGATGATCTTGAAGGTCCTTTCCAACCTGGTTATTTCTGTGAAAATATGGGATTATTGGAAATTCACAAAATCACAGAAACATGCAGGTTGACAAAGCCCCTCAGGATCACCAAGTCCAAACTAGAACCCTAATCTACAAGATTCACCTTAAACCATCACATCCAAATGACCCTTAAACACATCCAAGGTCAGTGACTCCACCACCTCCCTGGGCAGCTCATTCCAGTCCCTGACCACTCTTTCCAAGAAAAACTTTTTCCTGATATCCAATCTAAACCTCCCCAGTCTCAGCTTGAAGCCATTCCCCTTTGCTCTGTCTCTAATTACCTGTGAGAAGAACCCAGTAGCAGCCTCTCCACAGTGTCCCTTCAGGTAGTTGTAGACAGCAATTAGTTTGTTCTTTTAGAACAAATGAACTATTTCAGAAAGGGTAATTGATTTTTTAAAAAAATAATTGTTTTCCTTGCTCGTTTACTGAAAAGACTGGCTCTTGAAACTTTCAGGGTGGGGACAGGGAAGATGTTCAGTGTGCATGTTCCACGTTATTGAGCCGTGGAGCAGTAACTTGACGCCCAACCTCTGTGTGGCCTGGCTGTTTTACATGCTATGGACAAGTACATTACTGTGTTAACAGTCAGCTTCCTGTGAAACAGAAAGCTGGATTTTTTTTTTTTTTATTGATCTTATGCTGTTTCAAATCCACCTACTCTCAGCTGCATGGTGTTCTGAGGGGATGTTCCTGGAAAAACCTCACTCCGCGGAGCAATACAATACTTCTTTGTTTGTCGTCTCCTCGTTGAGGCCAGTCAGCCCTATTGAATGAACCTCAGATGTTTTGACTTGTTTCTTTGGTGAAAGTTTATATGACTTAAGCTGTCTTTTTGCCCTTCCTCCTTTAGGTTTCTTCTGAAGAACAAAGCCAGTTGAATTAAAATGCCCTGTATTGGGATTTCAAATGTTAACGAATATTGTTTCAGAGTGTTATCTCATTCGGGGCCTGAAATGACTAAGGGCCACCATTCTCTGTGCCAATAGGAGAGTCTCTGTGGTTTTGGGATTGTTTGCTATTTCTTTTAGCAACTTGGCTCTTTGAAAGGGCCATTTGTTTCCATACATTTCTTATTACAGAAACAACAACCAAAAAAATGGAGCAGCTAGAAGGTCTAACACGTAAAGCAGCTGTGTTATATGTGTGGGGAGATGGGATGTGTAGTCTAGCTATTTGAAATGCTAGACTGAGGATTATTAAAAAAGAACCATTAGTACTATTTTTGAGACTTACAGGCACTGAAGCTGTTTGTTTTATGTAGGTAAGAAGCCAAATTCTTCACAGTGCGGTGCCTGCACTTCCCTGGAAGCACAGAGATGAAGATGGCCTCTGACACGATGTATTAAAGATCTCCATTTAAATGTGTCCCTAGATAACAACCTTGGACTGAGCCTTTCAGGCTCCCTCTGAAAACACAGCACAAAGGCTGTGTGTATAAGCAGATGTTTTCAGTACATATATTTCTAGTGGAGTTCAGTGGCAGCAAATATTATGCTAAAAAAAGGATTTTTGAAATTTCTGCGGGTTTTTTTTTGTTTTTTTGTTTTTGTTTTTTTTTTTTTTTAATAGAAGAAGCTGTTGAGGAGCATTCATGCTAATGGGTGACTATGATCAAGTCAGGTTCTTTACTGAGAATAATCCCTGGTGCCTGTGTCATTGAGAACAGTTTCTATAGGTACAAATGAGGCAGCATAAAGGAAACCAGTAGAATACATCAGGGCTGGGTGGGAGGTTACTTCATTTAACTTCCGCCTTCCTTTCTTTGAGTTCCTATTAAGCTAAATAATGGCAGCCTACAAAATGAAGGAGCAATTGAAGTGTGCCTGCAAACCAATTATATCATTCTGGACATGGTCTCCACGATTCTTTGTAAGTGTATGTGCATGTGTGTCTTGTTTCTCTTGCCTGGGACTCCAACTCTCTTGAAACTACTGTTTCATGGACATTGTGAAGGCCTTTGGTTTTCAGAGTTGTTGCTTTTATTCATTCCTTCCTCCTTAGGCACTGGTTGCATTTTGTGTCACAAAGGGTTTTGTGAAGGGCTCTACTCTAAGTGTGGAGTTTAGAACCTGAACTTGCATTTAGGTCCTCCAGCAAAATCCCTGTTATCTCTGCCTAAAAAAAGGAAAAAGAGAAGATGAAAAAAGATGTTTGATGAATGTGTGTAAAAAAGATCTTACGTGTTATGCCTCTCTGGGAATGTCATCAGAGAAAGGAATACCTGGGGTCAGGCCTGGGAGGAAAAACAAAAGATACTTCACACCAAAGCCAAATAGTGATTTTCCTTCATGAAAGAAGGAGGATTGGTGAGACCCTCCATCAGGCCACAATGCATTTAGTTCTTTCTTTGACTGAGATCAATAGTAGAGATATCCAAAAAATACCCATATCAGATTATATATAATCAAGGTGTCAGAGAAATAAATTTCTTTCTCACATATATTAGATATTGTTCTATAGAAGACTGAAGGATTATATCTTTTGGATTTTGTGTCTTCTCTTCTCATTATGGAGAAGTTTTGTGTAATTTCCACCAGAATGTTACCCTTTTCCATCTCCAGTGGGACTCTTGGAACTGGTGGTGCCATGGGAGAGAAAGTTGAATGGGGTTACTGGAATAAAGAACCAAGGAGCCCCTGATGTTTTCAGGCTTGCATCCTCATCAACTGCCCTTCTCTCATGGTGTGATGGAAAAGAGAAAAACCAACTTCTCTTTTCCTTGTTCCATCAAGGCCCTTGCTGTTAGTTTATGGGAGAAGTTTATGCTGGCTGTGCAAGTCGGAGATGAGTGAAGCTAGAGAAGATCAGACCCACACCAAATGTCTTATAAACTCTGTAAGTAATGCTGATGAGGTTTAGAGGAAAGCACTATCTCTTAGCTCTTCATGAAACATGATACAGACAAAGGGTTATACCTCAGTTAACTGTTTCTAGCCATCTAAATGCAATCAAAGTATTCAGTGGACTAAGTGAAACTGACAGGGCTGAGTAAATTAGTAGAGGTTTGGCACGATGTGACCCACCTGGAAACAAGCTATCCAAACAAGTGCACTGTGACACCCACGAATAAATGTGATCAAATGCAAGATATGAGACTATATTATATGCAGCTTGGCTCCTATATTATATGGAACTTGGCTCCTTGCTTACTTTCTGGTGCCATCAGTGACAGTCTTGCACAGAATCCCTACATTTTCTGCATAAGTCATTTCTTTTGGAAAATCCACTTAGAAGATTAACAGATGACCAACTCATAGTTCTAAAAAGGATCATGGATTGCTACGGAAACCAACAAGTTGTGCAGAATCACAGCTCAGAGTTAACTTTTGCTGAGAACTTTGCAGTGGTCTGTTCCTTGTGGTGCTCACATTTACCACCACCACGTTACTACATTTATTAATAATCTCCTGACTCCTTTTAACAAGCTTGTAAACATAACCTTTGTGGGAAGTGAGATAGACGTGTCTGTGTATCTGCCTGTTTTATAATGCCAATGCTCCTGTGGTCATACAGCAATATATTAGAATTAAATCCACCCTGTCGTGTTTTGTAGTATTCTGTTATGGGAGTAGTGAGACTGTAGGTGAGATGAAGCAGGAACTTACCTTTACACCTCTCTGTTGGTTCATTTAAAACTTGACATCAAAACGGTTTTTAGAGTCCAAATTTCTCTCTAGTATATGTGCATATATATATATATATATATATATATATATATAAAAAATCATAGATTGGTAAGGTTGGAAGGGACCTCAAAGATCATCTAGTTCCCACCCCCTGCCATAGGCAGGGACACCTCCCACTAGTACAGGTCACTCAGGGCCTCCTCCAACCTGGCCTTGAACACCTCCAGTGAGGGAGCAGCCACAACCCCCCTGGGCGACCTGTGCCAGTGTCTCACCACCCCCACTGTAAACACCTTCCTCCTAACACACAGTCTAAATCTCCCCTCTACCAGTTCACATCCATTGCCCCTTGTCCTGTCATTGCAAGACCTTGCCAATAGTCCCTCCCCAACCTTCCTGCAGGCCCCCTTCAGATACTGGAAGGCAGTATGTACTAGAAGGCAATATGTTGAAGCTAAAGTATTATCTCTGCTTAGTGTTATTTTATGGTTTTCTGAAGTATGAACTGAGCATGTGAAAAGCAGCCTTGTAGGATCTAGGAAGTGTATTGTAAAGGAGGTTTGGGTCAAGCATCAGCTCTAGAAGATTGTAAACATATATTGAGTAACACTGTATCCAGCAAGCACCATCCATACTGGTGACCAAAGCAGTGAGCCTGTGAAACCCACTCCCCACAAACAGAGTGGTGAATTTAAAGACTTGCCTAGCACAGGTAGCCAAGGAGCTGTGCAAAAGTTACACAGGCATTCTCAATTCTGGTGTTTCCTGACCTAAAAATCACTTGACCTGTGCAGAGTTACTGTTCTCTCTGGGTAAGTTGTTTCTGAGTGCAATAGGTGCTTCTATTCTTGACTGATGCATAACACATAAAAAATTCCATGCTGGTATTTGTATTTATACACAGAGATAGCTGTTGCTATGGTTATGTGGCGTCCTGAAAATGCTCACTCTTCCTATTTATGTTTAAATAAGGGCTTGGTCAAGCAAAGTAAATATCTTGCCTTAATTTAGGTTTTGTTTGCTGTAAAACTTAATTAAAAAAAAAAAACAAAAACAAAAGACAGAAAAAAGATGAAGCATTTCACAGTAGAAATACAAAAATTTTATGTTACCAGGCAAGTCGACTTTGGCATTTTTCCTTTCAGTCAGTTTGTTTTTCTAATATAAAACTAATATGACATAATGTATAATCTAATTTGGAAATTACAATTTACTTGGAAGGATTATACTGCCAGCCAATACCAACAAAGAAAGAAATTATTTGAGAATGTTTCTTTCCTTCTTAACATGGTCGATAATTTATTTTTCCTTCAGAAGATTACTTTTTTTTTTCTTTACGACATTTCCTGCTGGTGTGATTTGCATTAGGATTAAATAATATGTTCCATGCTTAACTTATGCACTGAAGAAAAGTGAATTTTTTTTTTCTCCCTCAAACTGGAGGGAAAAAAAAAAAAAGAAAAGAAAGAAAGGTGCAAATTGCTATCTTGTTATGGACTTCTCTTGCTTCACATCGAAGTGTGTTCATCATTTTCAGATGGCTTGACAGTAATTGCTTTATTTGTACTGACAGTATTTACATGAAGGGGGAATTTGAAATGGGTAGATCTGTGACTTTCATGAATCAAGGCCACTAAGATGGCTTAGAACAGGAGAAGCTGAAAAAAGGGTAATCCAACCGTGGTAATTCTGACTAACACCAAATTATCGTGTTGACTCTCGTTAACCACATAAATTTAAGCCTTCTTCCAACACGTTTGTGATGGTTTGGGAGTTCCCTGCCCCCACACACTTTGTAAAATCACCCAGAATAGACTCAACCGGCTGAAAGTTAAGGACTGAAGCTCTATTTACAGCTTAGCACAATATATACACAGATCTATACACAATATACAGCTTAGCACAATATATAAGCAGATCTATACACAACATACAGGAATATTTACAGAAACATACAAGTTAAAGGTAATACAGAAACACAACTCCCCTCCCAGAAAGCAGAGACCCCAGGAGGGGCTTCCAACCACCCTTCCACCTTTTCCCCACCCCTCTACCTTACCCCAGGGTTTGGCTTATGTGCAAGTTGAGTTTGGAGGATCGGCCAGGGGAGTTAGAAGAAAAGGGCTTAGTGAGGTTACTCAGCAGAGAGGAGGAGGCCAGAAGTTAGACAGCCCAAGAGTGTCTGCAAGCCTGAGTGTCTTATCTTTGTTTTGTATTCTTATTCTTATCCATCTCAGCAAGCCTATGAGTGAAACAGACATCAACATTGTTTCCTTTTCACAGCCTGTAGTATAATTTTCTCCATTAAAATATTCCAGTTAGCCTCAAACAAGCACAATGTTCTGTTGCAGAGGCTGTGGCATTTGTTTGGGAGGTTCCGCTCACAACAGTGTGCTGGAACTGTGTTAGTTGTGTTAAATGTTCCTGCAGCTCCTGCAAACGCTGTGGAGGGAGAAAGTTAGAGTCGAAGAAGGAGGGTGCCCAGCCACTGGAACAAGTTTCTGGCACAGCACCTAAAAAATGCAGCCTCTAGTTTAAGTGGAGAAAATTAGACACAAAGGGCCCATTTCATGAAGAATTTATAGTCATGAGCAAAATGTGGTGTGGACTAAACAACACTGCTCTTAAGGAAAAAGCAAAAGTTAAAAAAAAAAAAAAGTATACCCAGTTCTGATTTTTCCAGTTAGATTACAAGTGAGACCCAACTGTAATGTTGTTAGGGATGATTTAAAGGCAATTCTGCTACTGAATTTGGATGAGATTGGAGTTGGTTTTGGAAAAGCTGGACTCAGTTATGACTCTGCCACTGACTATGATTGATCTATGATAAGGAGGAGGTGTTCAAGTCCAGGTTGGATGAAGCCCTGAGTGACCTGTACTAGTGGGAGGTGTCTCTGCCTATGGCAGGGGGTTGGAACTAGATGATCTTTGAGGTCCATTCCAACCTTGCCATTCTATGATTCTATGACTTATTGCAGCCTCCAGTAAGCCACTCATGCTTTGTGTTCCTCAGTTTCCCAGGAATGTGTAAAAGCTGGGGTCATTTTCCTCCTTCTTTCTCTCTTTCCTAATAGCCTTGGCTTTCCTTAGGGGATGGTTTCCCACAGTTTATTTCTTGTTGGTTGTATTTCAATTTTTTTTTTTTTTTTTTATTATCCCCCTGCACAATGAGACCTTAGTCTCAGTTGGGATCTCTGCTGTAATACAGATAATATTATTGTTGACAGCTGTTGTTGTATCTGTGTAATGTAGTAGCATAAAGCAATAAAGCTTCCTCCCCTCCTGGTATTTAAAACGTAGAGAACAGTTTTGTTGACTCTTCTTCTTGTTTGTTCTTTAATAAAGTTAGCTCAAAGCTGTTTTCTGCAAGGCTGATTGAGTACTCATGGTAGTAAACCAGGACTTTGAATGAAATCAGGGTGCTGCCATCCTGCTGTAAAGATCTGCCTTGTGTTGTAGTTCCTTATCTCGAAACCTTGAAGATATGTTGATAATCATAGTAGGTCATCTACAGAGTAGGTAATTGGGTTCATCATTTTAAACAGCTTGTTTGAGTTTTTAAAAGTGTTTTTTCCTGCTGTAATTATGTTCTCCTGAAGTTGAAAATCAAGTGGTGTGAATTTTTTGTTTTAGCATGTGCTCTGTCTCCATATCCTCATTTCCACTCAACTATTAGATTGGGTGGAAAAACTGACACAGAGATGTAGGTCCTATAAAGGACTAACTGCTTACCAGATCCATGAAAATCAGAACCTAGGTGAAGGAAAGAGATTGTTAGCCTTGGACTTGAAGTCAGTCCAAGTATTAGACACCAGAGAATATAAACTCTCAGGACACCAGCTTCCCTAAGCTCTGCTGCTCATGAAACTCCTGAAATGGCAGAGCATGATGAAAGTGCTGAAAGTGCCTCATGTATCTTCCCAAACAAAATTCCTTTGACTTTGTCGAAGGTCCATTCTCCACTTAACCCACCCCCAGAGACCTCTCTCCTGTGCCCTTCTCTCTTAGGGTAGGCAGAAGATGCAGTTAGCGCCAGACTCTGCTTGCCTTGTCCTTGAAGGACTTGGCATAGGATCCCCAAACTGTATTGGAATAGCTTAAATTCCAGCCACTGTAAGCACAGTAAAAAAAACAAACAACGTTGGATGTAAATAATATTGTCTCTCTACTGCAGTTGCTGGTGTCAACTCGGTGCCAAAGTCCAAAAGCAGCCATCAGATTATATGGCAGCAGCACGCAGTGAAGAACAGGGGCAGGCTGTAAAGATCTACTCCTTGTTGCTGTTGCTTCCAGCCTTAATTGCCAGACTCAAAAAGAGGGAACAACACAGAGATAAGACAAGTGATCTCACTTTTATGGGCTGAGCTTGGCCTTGAGGATTGCCTGCTCCACAGCTTCATCTGCAAGACAGTGTCAGAGATTCAGGATAGCTTGCTGAAGCTGGGTAATGTATTTGCAAAATGAGTATGGACGAGGTGAAACACCCTCCAGTATATCCCGCCTTAAAAGATACATATCAGGTTCCTTGTGTGGCATTTGAGGACTATAAACATGTTGCTGTGATTTGGTATGTTTCCTGAGGGTTTACAGAAAAAGTGGCTTTTTTTTTAGGGGACTGCCATATTGAGATTGACAATTTGATGTAAACCATAGCCCAGCATCCAATGTTCTGTTTAATGCAATTCTGTGTTTGTCAGCTGCAACCAATTATGCTTTTCATTGTGTTAAATGACACCAGCATGGCTCCTTTCTACCAAGTTGTTGCTAATACCATTTTATACCCCTTCTATGGCTGAGCCCTGGTGGAAGCTATGCCATATGTAGAAGCTGCTGCTCCTCTTCCCATGGGCTGACAAATTGTGAGATACTCAGATCAGCACTGAATTAAGCGTATTAAGAAGTCTGTTATAGAGCTTGGGAAGCAGGATCTTGAGGAAAGTGCTAAGACCCGGAGCCGAGTAGCAATGGAATAATCATCTGTAGATAAAAACATCATCTAAGATGCTTCTGAAGAAATTTCTGGTCTCCTATACATGAAGGCTGCAAATTTCAGTTTGTAAATGCAATAGGAAGCCTTAAACTGGAAACAGGTCAAAGCTTTAATCTCATCTGCTTCTCCAACCAACCCCTATACAAAAAGGCAGTGAAAATCTTAATTCTCATGTTCCCTAGTGTGGTCCTGCATGCTTTCATGGTGAAACCTAGGACCTAGAAGGACTCTGGAGAGGCAGAGATGTGTATATCTGTGAAGAGAGTTTTCTAGCAGAGAGTGATCCTGTGGGATATTTGTCATCTTCACACTCTAAACCAACCCTGCAGGCTAGGTGACATATGGCTGGGTGAGCTCTTTGCCCTGTTGAGGTTCACAGGTTGGAAGTTCCCCTGATGTACATCAGACACATGCTCCTCCTTGTCTCTTCATGCTGCTATGTGCCATCAGCCTGCTGAGCTCTGACGTTCCCCCCAAGCAGCTGTTGTAGGATTTTCAAGTGCTCTCAAGGAAAAAATAGGAAGAAAATAAGCACAGAGTTTTACGAAGTGTGACTTGTAACAGACCACTAGCTGAAAGCTGATTTTCTGGATAATGGATGTTACTTTAAAGATTGCTGCTGGAAGTTGCCCATAAAAGCCATCCCAGTTACCCTTTATGATGTTGGTGATGCTTTGTCTCTCTGAAAATGCCCTGTGCCACATCTCTGCTAGACCTTTGCAAAGGTTAATTTAAATTTTGAACGTTTCTGTCAAACAGAATTTTTTAAAGCGGGAGACTGACGTAAACTGAGACATACTGAAGTATGTACACTAATCTTCCAGACCTGCAAAGGAATGTATGGCAGAGATAGGAGCTCTAAACAGTGCCAGTACTGCTTCTGGAGGATGCTATTTGTGATAGAGAGGCAGTTATGTGTCACCCATAGACATGACCTGTGCTTTTCTCCTGGCATGGTTGGCGTTGCTGCTCTTCATTTCTCTTCTTCTTCTTTATTCCTCTCTTACTGTATGGAAGTGAAAATAGAAAGAAGACCTCATAGGTAGCAAACCATAGAATTATAGAATCAGTCGGGGTTGGAAGGGACCACAAGCATCTAGTTCCAACCTCACTGCCATGGGCAGGGACACTTCACACTAGATCAGGCTGTCCAGAGCCTCATCCAACCTGACCTTAAACACCTCCAGGCATGAGGCTTCCATCACCTCCCTGGGCAACTCCTTCCAGGATCTCATCACCCTCATGCTGAAGAACTTCTTAACATCCAGTCAGAATCTACCCATTTCTAGCTTTGTTCCATTCCCCTCTAGTCCTAGCACTACCTGACAGCCTAAAAAGTCCCTCCCCAGCTTTCTTGTAGGCCCCCTTCAGATACTGAAAATTCACAATAAGGTCATGTTGGAGCCTCCTCTCCAGATTGGACAGCCCCAATTCTCTCTCTCAGGTCATCTCACTGGGCAAGCAAATCTTGGTTTCTGCGGCTTTGCTGCACAGCAGAGAGGATGAGGACCTTAGATCATTGCTGGGAAGTCTTGAGGAGAAAAGCTTGTTGTTGAGAAGGTGAATGATGCCGTGGATTGTATTGCCTGGTGTCTCCAAGTTTAGGAGGAATCTGAAAGCAAGCAGGCTGATATCTGTCCCATGCTGTTTGGCTGCACTCAGAGGGAGAAACCAGACAAACCTCTGTGTTTCTGTGATGCTGTTTGCATGTGTTAAGAATTGACATGGGACAAGCATACGGGAGAGGTGATGTGGAAATGTTAGCTCTCCTCTTCTGCCAGCAGGGGATGCCTTCTAAGGCTAGCAGACTGTTTTTCAAGTGGAGGGAAAAAAACAACATCACTGATAGAATTTCACGGGGAAGTTTGCTTATTTGATGTGTTCTGAAGCAACCGGTAAGACAGAAGTGAAAGAAACCAGCATCAGGAAGAAGAATAACCAACAAAGACCAACCTTTCTCCTAAATCTTAGCTTAGGCTGAACTTCTGATTCCTGAGAAGCAGTTCCACTCTGCAAGGAGTGGTAGAAAGCCACGGAATCCCGATTTGCTAGATCTGTTCCACAAGCCACAGCAGTCTAGCATAACTTTGTAGCTACCACATTGCCCATCGCTGTGTGTCATTAGCTGATGGCACTGCCCTGACCCACGAGTGCCCAATCTCTGCCCACCATACTTGGGCAAATGCCTCTCCAGGAGGAAAACATCCAGCCCCTGCCATCCATTTGCCTAAGGGGCATTGCTCTGTATCACCAAGTGAATATAGACAAATTCAAGTTAAGTGGTTGGGTTAATCCAGCATAAACTATTTCCTCTGGAAGTGGTGATCCTAACTTTTGTTCTCCCTGGGTATCTGCTGTAGTCCTCTGCCTTCTATATGGAAACTTCTGTGCTTATCCAGGTCAAGGAGATGACCCAGCTGACAACAAATATAAAGTTAGTTTGAAGTGACTGCAGCACCTGTAACATCCCATCTTCTACCTGGCTCTCCCAGCAGTCCTCACGAGGCTGCCATGCTCAGTGTTGTGTTTGAGCAAAACAAAGCTCTGATGAGCTCAAAGAGATCCCAAGGCATGAGAGCAGCAAAATACCACCCCCTGTTTTTTTCAACACTGTGGATCTCAAAAAACAGGCAAAAGGATTTGAGTGACATAATCCTGGTCCAGAGTTTGAATGGCTGGGCTGAAATACCCACATTCACCTAACAAGCTGGACTTTCTGGTCCCTGTTCCTACAAGTTAGTCGCTAAGCTGCACTTCATACAGTTTTGGCCCAGCATCACAAGGCTTAAATCCCATCTGAAGATCCAGAAATAGCCTGTAAGAAACCTCAAGGGGCAAGGCTATGTGTAGAGTTTAGGCTGTATCAACCCAGGCCTTTTACACTTAACTAAACAGGGAAAATACAGGGGGGGAAAAGTATGGCTGATCACGCATACAACTCCTCAGTGACTCGTAAGGGGAAATGGAAAAGCTCCATCTACACTTTGAGAGCAGCTTCACCCTCTTCCTGCCCAGGCCCAGGAGAGTCCTTGGCTTGGGTAGCAAAGGGGTGACATTGTTCTCTGAGCAGTTTCCAACCCATCTGGTGTCTGGCTTGAGATGTTCGTACCCACAGAGCGTTCCAGGGTAAGCTTCTACTTGATGCAAATTAAAATGTCCCAGGCTGGCCATCAGTAATTCGAGCTGATGGTCTGGAAAAATCTGCTGCAAATAACTGACCATAACACACATACTCAGGTGACCAGATTGACTTGGACACTCCTGTCATCAAGGTCCAGGGATTTCTTCTGTTGTCCCTCTCAAAATAGTCTTGCAAAGGGAGGTCACTGAACTGTGGCAGGCAGTGTTGTGAAACGCTTTCCTTGTCCTTCTCTGACAAACGCCTTTTGGGTTTGAATTCTGCCCTGGTTTTGCAGAGCCTCACAGCGTATAAAGAAAGGTTCAGCAGTGCAGTTTGTGGGACTAATGAAGTAATGTGACACTTCATTCTCACTCTCTCTACTGTTCAGCTCTGTACAGTAGGAGGCAGAGAGCATGTGTGTGTGTGTGTAATATGCTCTTCTGATAAATACATAGCATAAATACTAGAGGTGCAGGATCTGCTGTAGATCTGCTATGGTTTTGTTGTGTTTTGGTGGTCTAAAGGGTTTGAATCAGCATTGATTTTCATCTTCCTGGTGTTCTGTTCGGTCTTCTAGCAGTGATTATATTCTTGGGAAAGGATTTTCTACTTCCTTGATGCCTTTTATCACCCTCAGTGCAGATGTAAGCGAAACAGCACTAATCAGAGGAACAACCAGCAAGTGGCGTAAGTCAGGCAGTTTGCTTATTTGTCAAAGGAGTTGCTCCTGTGCCTGCAAAGATGGAGCATTGTTGGATACTCTTTGAAAATCATACCTGCTAATGAAGCATGGCAAAGTGTATGCTTCCCTGCAGCACCTGTGATCTGTAGAGCACACAGAAAAATCTTTGTCAACCTCTTAAAGCAAACTCCTTGTTTGAGAGAAACTTGCCTTTGTTTTCAGTAAGAGAGCTAAATGCTTTTCTTGTTCAGACACACGGTGGAAATGATTCCTAGGAATCTTTTTTTTTTTTTTTTTTTTTCTAAAAATAAGCTGTAACTCTCAAATCATCTGCCCCCAATTTACTCCTGTGTGACCTTAAGACCCTGATCTGTCAGATCTGTCCACATCTGTGCCCACCACTGAAGAATGTGGCAGATTCAACACAACATATGGCTGGAACTGTGCATATGATATTCATGGGAAATGGAAGAAGCATCACCATTTCCTTCGTACCAAACACCTCCTTGAGCTATTTGGACCCCATGCTCGCAGAGATTCCAGGGTTTTTGCTCTGCCATGAATTACATTCAGCAACAATTGAAGTTTCCATGCAACTGTTTGCAGATGCCTTTCTGGGGATTTCTTTAAGATGTACTCTAATTGCTGAGTTTTCCTAGAAAATAGATGAGCTTAGGAAACAAGGAATGTTTTGCAAGCCGTGACACCAGATTGAGGATGTGGCAAGACCCTTCTGATGAGAGAATTCATATTGCATGCTAGGAGGTTTAACTTATTTCCCTTTAAATCTTCACTTTCCCTTCTCTACTTCTTTGGACAAGGTCTAGGAAATCCCAGAGACTTAAGATTTTGCAAGGATATAGTTCAAGCCAGTAAAGAAAAGTAACTTAGTGTTGTGTGTTTCAGGCTCAGGGGTACCAAACCCTCAAGATCAACTGTAATTATCAGAGTTTAGCACTACAGAAAAGGCAACAGACTTTGAAATTTGTAGAGGTTGCTCTGCTCCCTAGTCTCTCCCTTTGAGGTATCTGAGCATATTTTAAGCTGTGCCAGCCTTGTTTAGGCTATCTCTGCTTGAGATGAGCTCCAAGGCAGATCACAGGCTCACATGGATGTCAGGGGTTGGAAGGGACCCAAAGACATCATCCAGCCCAACCCCCTTGTCAGAGCAGGACCAGACAATCTAGCTCAGGTCACACAGGAATGCAGCCAGACAGGCCATGAAATCTCCAGAGAAGGAGACTCCACAGCCTCTCTGGGTGGGGACCCTTCCAGTGCCCTGTGCCCCTTACAGGCAAAATGTTCCCCATTGTATTGAACTGGAAGCTCCTGTGCTGCAGCTTCCATCCATTGCTCCTTGTCCTATCCCAGGCAGCAAGTGAGCAGAGCCTGTCCCCTCGCTCCTGACCCCCAGCCCTCAGATATTTATAAACATTTATTAAATCCCCTCTCAGTCTTCTCTTCTGCAGACTAAGCAGCCCCAGGTCCCTCAACCTCTCCTCATCAGACTGTGCTCCAGTCCCCTCACCAACCTTGTAGGCCTCTGTTGGACTCTTTCTAGCAGATCCCTGTCCCTCTCAAACTGATGAGCCCAAAACTGAAGGCAGTATTCAAGATGAGGTCTCACCAGGGCAGAGTAGAGGGGGAGGAGATTCTCCCTTGATCTGCTAACACACTCTTCTTAATGCACCCCAGGATCCCATTGACCAGTGCCTCAGGAAACCTTCCCACATACCGCTAAGCCCAGATAATTGTGTGCAGGGTCTTAGCTCACCTCGGATTCAAGGCAGATCACAGCTTTAGCCTCAGTGAAAAGAGCTGAGGGTTAAGTCATTATGGCTGGTGAAGGTGTCTTCTGAACGAGAACCACATTGCTGTTTGCTGTTACTTGGCACGTGCTAGTCTGTTAAAATGTAGGATGTGTTTTCAGACTTGGGGTTCAGGGAGGCTTTTTCCCATTTTCCCACTGCACCAATCATGGTGCAGTGTAACTGTACCCACACTAAGGCTTGTCCCCACTAGAATGGTACTGGGTAAAAAAAAATCCCCTTCATATCAAATGGAAATAGGTTTAATGATGCTTTAAATGTTGTCTAGCCTAAATGTTACAAAGAAAGGGTCAGCTCTGTAATCCTAGGATACAGAATTGCTTTGCACTTTGCTTAGTTAAGTTTGGTGCAATTCATGGTTCTCATTTTTTTTCTCCCTCTGGGGAAAAGAAACCTTGTATAGTTACAACAAATGCCTTGAAATAGGAAAACATGACATAACTTCTTCTTGTTGTTGTTAATGAAGTATCTGAAGGGGGCCTGCAGGAAGGCTAGGGAGAGACTATTGACAAGGTCTTGCAATGACAGGACAAAGGGCAATGGGTTTGAACTGGCAGAGGGGAGATATAGACTGGAGGCAAGATAGGAGGAAGTTCTTTGCAGTGAAGGTGGTGAGGCACTGGCACAGGTTGCCCAGGGAGGTTGTGGCTGCTCCCTCCCTGGAGGTGTTCAAGGCCAGGTTGGAGGAGGCCTTGAGTAGTGGGAGGTGTCCCTGCCTATGGCAGGGGGTTGGAACTGGATGATCCTTGAGGTCCCTTCTAACCTTACCATTCTATGATTCTATGAAGAGAAAGGTAGTGCTGCCAGGAGTAGCAGAATGAAACAGTGTCAAACCATTTTTCAGTTCTGCAGCCTGCCAGGAAGAATGCAAATTGCTGCTTAATTGTTGACAAAACAAATGGGTTTGTGGATTTTAGGTAGGAGGCAGTCCCTGGGTGTAACTCTTTTGGTCTCTCCTGGAATAGGAAGAATTGATGAGAACTCTCATGCACTTTGAGATGTGCAGGTGTGCTCAGTGTTTGAACAGCCAAACAATGATGTTTTACGGATAAAAATCAAACTCAGCTTGCGAGGTAGGTGATTTGCACAATTTCAGTCTGAATGTAGGTCTAGCTCTGAAGGTTTCACATGGCCAATGCCAGGCAGAGAAATCTGGGTGTCACCTCCTGAAGAGAGTACCTCCACCTAGCAGTCAGGGCTGAGGGATGTGATTTTGTGAGGCTTGTGCTTTCCCAGAAGGGCTTTGGACAGATGTTTTCAGGAAGGCTGAGATGTGCCTCACTGCTCCTCTGTTTCTCAGATGAGATGGGCCTCCAGGCACAGACTTAGCCTGTCGCAGCCTTTGCCTGCTTTGTTTGTCCGCCGCTCTCCAAGCAGAGATAATGGGACTAATCCAAAGCCAGCTCAGAGGCAATCGCAAGTCTTTCCTTTGTCTTCAGTGGGGTTTGGATCAGGCCCAAAGCTCATAAGCAGTTTTCCACCAAGAGTTCCCAGCACTTATGTCAGTCACTGGCAAAAAGGGAAGGGATAAATCCAGCATGGGCTGCTTCGGATGCCAGGCACATTCTGTGTGCGTATGTGTGTCACAGGGGTATATATATTCACACAGTCCCTCTTGATTCCTCCTAAACTATATGGCAGCTTGCAAAGGGCAGGCTGCTACCGGCCTGCTCCCAGGACTCAACTCCTGAGATTTATCTCTGCAAAGAGCTGGGATGATCCTCATGGGAATGAGGAAGGAGCTAGGGGGGCTGCCTGGTTGGGCTGGCAGCCAGCACCGACGGTTTCATCAGCGTACCAGGATGCAGGGCAGCAGGAAGGTAAAGGTAAGCCCAGGCAAGATGCTTCTCCTCACATGCAGTGCTCTGCCTTTCTCCAAAACTATCTGCTTTCTCCACGTGGCCCTAAAACTACTTTTGAGCCCGGGGAGAGTGACTGGTGGGGGGTACCCACATCAGTGGGAGCCTCTCAATAGCCTCCGGCAGCCTCTGGATGACATCCCATGTGTTTTTTAGGGCTGGGTGTTCATTTAACGCCAACCTCCGCCAGCCCCAAGGTTGTGCAGGGGCAAGAGCAGCGAGGGGGAGAGGGGGAGGTGTTTTTCTTAGGAAAAAGGCAAGCAGAAGTAGACATCTCTTGTCATTGTTTTTGGCAGGCAAGGAGAGTTTGGGGAGGGCCAGAGGTTAGAGGAGTTAGATCTTCGCCTGGGTCTTTAATTATTTTTTTATTTGGTCAGTGCAATTGTTTCACTCCCTCTCTTCCCTGGGGGAGAGGGGAAGCCTCCTGGCCCCTAGCTGTGCTGAGAGCAAGGTTGGGAGTTCTGCTGTCACCTGCAGACCTCTTTTCAGAGCAAGGTGCGGGCAGCTGGGATTTCCTGATGCAAAATGCAGCAGGAAAGCTGGGCTCCCCAGGCCAAGGAATTAATGACAACCTTAGGGGGGAATTTGAGTTTCCACATCAGTAAGAAAAGGAACTGGATACCCGAGGCAATAGACCAAAGTCAAGCTATAAAGTAATTACATTTCTCTCTGCCTTTCATGTGTTTGTTTAATTTTAGTGTTTAAAGGGAAAGGTTTCCTGAGAGCACTGTGCCAGCAACTCTAAAAAATAATTGTGTGTCTTTCTTTAACATATACTCTGGCAGGAACGTCCTGCCTGTATTTTTGGCAGGGGCTTTTGCTTTATCATTAGTCTTTAGATTATGTTTTAAAGTCTGACTTGAGGTTGTTAGGATGGTAAAAACAACATTTCTAGGACTTCAGCTCTGTCTCTCACCCTTCACCTGAAGGACTCTGGGGCAGTTTGGTAGCCCACACTGTGCTAATCCCATACAGCATGGAAAAAAAATTTATACAGCCATCTTTTGGCATTGCTGCCTGCCTGGCTGCTCAGAAGTGTGAAAAACTGCAGACCTTTAAACAAAACTTGTGGAGACACTGGGACAGGACTTTGCTCTCTACTCTCACCTTGTTTCTGGGTTGAGCCAGTGTTGCACCTGCAGCTGACTCAGGATACTGCCAGGTGGTCCCTCCTGCATACCCATCCCGTGTGCTGGGTATTAAGTGGGGGTACCCTGATCCCACACAGGGCTGCCTGCAGTCAGAGCCACTTTCAGCACCTCTGCTGCCAAAGGTGAGAGAATGAATCACAGAGAAGGGCTGGTGCTTGCTGGTGCTTGCTGACGTTGCCTCCAAACACTTTGCAGGGTTGTGGGAGCCTGATCTAGAGACTGGCCCTGTAAGACTGTCCAGTTCCCATCTTAGAATCATAGAATGGTAAGGTTGGAAGGGACCTCAAGGAACATCTAGTTCCAACCCCCTGCCATAGGCAGGAACACCTCCCACTAGTACAGGTAAATCACTAGTACATCTTGTGGTGTTTGCCAGCACTGGTAAGCTGTGCACTGCTCATGCTCTAGCTCTGCGATGTGGTGCAAAGCCATCAGGAACCTTCAATGGAGGATGAGGTTTTCTTTGAGTTTTACATGATTTTTGGTATTTCTTTCTACTAATGATTCCCCCCCACCCCCTGCCCCTCCTCACTGGTCTGTGAAAGGCTACTGTGCCAGGAGAGCAACCCGTTGCAGGACCTTATCTCACCAAATTAACTAGGTTGGAAAAGACCTTACAGATCATCAAGTCCAGCCTATCATCTAATACCTTCTAATTAACTAAACTGTAGCACTAAGTGCCTCATCCACTCTCACTTCAAACACTTCCAGGGACGGTGACTCCACCACCTCCCCATGCAGCCTATTCCTGTGCCAATCACTCTTGCTGTGAAGAACGTCTTCCTAACATCCAGCCTAAACCCACCCTGGTGCAACTTGAGGCTGTGTCCTCTTGTTCTGCCACTGTGTGCCTGGCAGAAGAGACTAAACCTCACCTGGCTACAACCTCCTTTCAAGAAGTTGTAGAGAGCAATGAGGTCTGCCCTGAGGTCTCACCAAAGTGGCACCTCTTTCTTCCTTGTGCTGGAGCAGACTTCACTGTGGTTTCATACTCCATTTCCAGGAGTTAAATATTTTCTGTAGCCTGCCACTCTTCTTCCTTTTGGCAGAACTTCTTCCCACTGTCTCTTTGCAGGGTTGTGACAATTGCAGCCCAGTGCTAGGCTCAGAGACATCTGAGGTGAACTACCCCAAAATGTGATTTGGCATCTGCGAAAGAAACCTCAGCCCCTGGTGAAAGGAAGGAAGTGTGTGGCTGGAGTGGGCTTTGGCTGGGGAGGTGACAGATCATCTCTCACCCTGTCATAATGAGAAGCATGTTGTCCTCATAGCTTGCAAGGCGAGCAATTCCTTGTCTCATATGCAAAACCATGCACAAATCCCAACACACTGGAAACAGGCTGACATGCTGCACGTGTTCACACACTCTTCAGTGAGCTGGGTAGCACAGGGAAGAAGAGGGATCATTAAGAGAGACCTTACAGTAGCCTTCCAGTATCTGAAGTGGGCTACAGGAAGGCTGGGGAGGGATTATTGACAAGGTCTTGCAATGACAGGACAAGGGGCAATGGGCTTAAACTGGCAGAGGGGAGATTTAAACTGGATGTTAGGAGGAAGTTCTTTCCAGTGAGAGTGGTGAGACACTGGCACAGGTTGCCCAGGGAGGTTGTGGCTGCTCCCTCCCTGGAGGTGTTCAAGGCCAGTTTGGACGAGGCCTGGAGTGACCTGTGCTGGTGGGAGTTGTCCTTGCCTATGGCAGGGGGTTGGAACTAGATGATCCTTGAGGTCCCTTCCAACCTTACTGTTCTATGATATGCAGGGTGGAATGAAACAGAAGTATTGCAAAAGTATGTGGCTTGTCAGAATGACATCAAAAATGGCGCAGCTGTTGTCAAGCTCACTCCTAGTGTTTGCAAAGTAAGCTGAGGACGTGAATTACTGTGCAGAGCTGTGTGCAGATGGAGATCCAGCCCACATCTTATTCACAGTAGTCTTAATTCTTTGTGCCTTGGGAAGGAGTGAGTGTTTTTATTTCATGGTCAATTCAGTGTGAGTAGAAAGACTTGCACCAGCGTCTTGGAAGATGGAAATCCTCTGCTCATAAAGCTGCATGGTCAATTTGGGATATTTGAGGAGCTGCTTAGGGCATGCAATTGAAACAATTTGACGAGATTTAAGGTCAGTCACTTCTTACAACTAGACCCACATGCTAGCAACTCTGTAGGACCTGGGAGATGTGTCAAAGTCTCCCTCAGGAATGAGAAGTGCTCGTCTAAAACAGGGAGCAGAGATTATGTGTAAAGCAAATCTGGCTCTCACACCTGCTTGTGCGTAGAATTGCAGATCATCTCAAAGTGTTACTGAGATAATTGGGGTAGACTGAACCAGAGTGCATTGCTAAAGGTATGTCTTTGTATTTCTGGAGTACCTTCAGATACCTTTGTCTGGCAGATCTGGAAACAAAGAGCACCCTGAGAGTTTTCCCATGGTCTTCCACACAGGCACACCAGTCTTAATTAACCTGTTGCCTCCAGAAAAAAACTAGAGATGGATTTGTCCTACCAACAGGTTTTGTTAGTGAATGTTGACTTTGGGCATTGTGAAACTTCTTACTCTCTGTGCCCTGCTGCTGGTACTGTTTTTACAAAAGGATGGTTTTACAAAAGGAGAGTTTTCAGAGTTTTTCAAATATCATTTCCTAGAAAATTCAGATGAAAAGGTAGTTGGGCTGCCTGCCTGTTGTTTGTCACCTGGGTTTGTGACAAACCATGTGCCAGCATCTTGGAGCTGTGACTGTGGAGGACGATCAGGAGAGGTATAACACAAAGGAGATGAGATTAGAGACTCTCACTCATGTTTTAATATTGTTGCAAGTGATGGGGAGAACAAAGGGGCTCGGGCTTGTGCTCAGAACTCTTTAGAAGTGAAACTTGGTATTTAAAGTAGTTATTGTATATTGCTTTGGAGACTATGGGAAACTTCTTATGTCAATGTAGAGGGGATTTTGTATGTTAAAACTTACCCATAGGGAATGTGAGTGTTCAGTAACATGCTAGTTTTTCCCCCAAAGCTACCCAATCCATTCTGCTGGAAACACCAGTGTGTGGTTATCCTATAGAAACCGGTTTCACTGTCTCCTCTAGTTTGATAAGGGCAGAGAAGAACAAATTTTCTGAAGCTATTGAGAGGCTGCAGTAACATTATAATACTTACCATATTTTAGGAAGATCTACAGTACTCTTAAATATTGCTTTCAGTCATGAATAATGCAAATAACATTATGCAAGTAACAAGTCTGTCTCCTTTGAAAAAGTTGGCAGTAGGTTTGTGTATGATAAATCATGGATTTTCCGTGATAGAAAAGTGCAGAACTAGGAAGAAAACTTGCTACAATGAGCCTTTAGCATAGAATCATAGGATCATAGAATGGTAAGGTTGGAAGGGACATCGAGGATCATCTAATTCCAACCCCCTGCCATAGGCAGGGACACCTCCCACTAGTACAGCTCACTCAAGGCCTCCTCCAACCTGACCTTGAACAGCTCCAGGGAGGGAGCAACCACAACCTCCCTGGGCAACCTGTGCCAGTGTCTCACTACCCTCACTGCAAACAACTTCCTCCTAACATCCAGTCTAAAGCTCCCCTCTGCCAGTTTAAACCCATTGCCCCTTGTCCTGTCATTGCAAGACCTTGTCAATAGTCCCTCCCCAGCCTTCCTGTAG
>VWZE01007772.1:35351-46413 GCA_013396675.1 Eubucco bourcierii | reverse complement strand
AGTTCGCCGACCCCCCCCCCCCTGCCACAACAGGACCATACAATCTATCTCAGGTCACACAGGAACACATCCAGACAGGCCTTGAAAGTCTCCAGAGAAGGAGACTCCACAACCTCTCTGGGGAGCCTGTGCCAGTGTTCTGGGACCCTTACAGCAAAGAAGTTGCTCCTTGTGTTGAGCTGGAAGCTCCTGTGCTGCAGCTTCCATCCATTGCTCCTTGTCCTATCCCAGGGAGCAAGTGAGCAGAGCCTGTCCTCCTCACCCTGCCCCAGCCCTGACCCCCAGCCCTCAGATATTTATAAACATTTATTAGATCCTCTCACAGTCTTCTCTTCTCCAGACTACAAAGCCCCAGGTCCCTCAACCTCTCCTCATCAGGCAGTACTCCAGTCCCCTAATCACCCTTGTAGCCCCCACTGTACTCTCTTGAGCAGATCCATGTCCTGCCCATCACCTGGTCGCATCCACAAAGCATTCATCACCACTGTAGTGCTGAGGGCAGGATGAAATGTGCTGCTTCAGCTGCTTCTTACCCCTACAGCATCGTGTTCCCAGCTTCAGCAAAACTGAAAGTGCGAGGAACCTGGATCAAACATACCATGTAGCCTGGGCCTGGGCTGAGCCCAGGACAGGGCAGAGACGGAGAGCTGCTGGGGCAAAGGCAGTGGTTGTCTCACGGGAGAGGAGGCAGCTTTTGGGACCTAGCATGCAAATCCTTTGAATCCTGGTTTTATCAACTTGCCTGCCCAGGGAATAGCTTGCTTTTAAAGTTGCTTATTGTTTCAAGCCTACAGCTAATCCTCTAAAACTGTAATTTCTGTTGCTTGTGGTTAATGCCCTATCCTGTGTTGAGAGTTGTACCAGACCAGAATTGCTGCTTAGTCAGTGGCTGCTTTTCAGCCAAAGACACATAATGGGTTCTGGTTTATTGTGATTTCCTCCCCCCCACTTCCCCACCTTAAATCCAGATTAATATTTAGATGTCATTTTAGATGTTCAATTCCTTGATTTTGCCCAGTTGAAAAAAAGAAAACAACAACAAAAAAAGCCAGTTATTTATTTGAAAAAAATATTTTTGGAAGCTTGAAGATAACCACGTTGCTGCCATGGTTAAAATGTTTTATGCAGAGCTTGTTATTACCATAGATCAATGGGATGTGTAGAGAATATGTTACAATGGGGCCTGTGTTAAGGATTTGTCAAGATTTCCATTATAAACCACTGTTTTCGAGGGTTTATAACTCAGTCATAAAAATTCATTCCAAGCTAAAACTTGGCAAACAAAATGTCAACCCAGGAGAGATTTTCTTTTTACCAGATTTTGCTTTAATGCTTTAAACTGATTTGTCTATTTTAAAATTATACGAGTGCCCTGTTTTATAGACTTTCTGTGGATACAGGGTGTGCGTGTGCATGTGTGCTCATATAACACACATACCAGGGAAGAAACAACATTAAAAGCACATTAGCACAGCAAAGCAGACCTACACAAACCCCACAAGGTTAAACATGGGGTTGGCTTTGCAGTTGGTGGAGCTAAGTCTTCAGCTGGTCAGGGCTGGTCTACACCAGCCGAGCTTTCTGTCCCTTCATTACACCACCCAATGCGTGACACCTCCAGGCATCTAAAAACGTTGCTGGTGAAAATCAGTGCAAATCTTGACACTAAGGTGAAGCAGAGCTACAGGCTGGGGTTGGAGTGACTGGAGAGCAGCCACATAGAAAGGGATCTGGGGGTACTGATTGACACCCACCTGAACATGAACCAGCAGTGTGCCCAGGTGGCCAAGAAGGCCAATGGCATCCTGGCCTGCATCAGCAATAGTGCTGCCAGCAGGAGCAGGGAGGTCATTCTCCCCCTGTACTCTGCACTGGTTAGGCCACACCTTGAGTACTGTGTCCAGTTCTGGGCCCCTCAATTGAAGAAGGACATTGAGGTGCTTGAGCGTGTCCAGAGAAGGGCAAGGAGACTGGGGAGAAGCCTCGAGCACAGCCCTATGGAGAGAGGCTGAGGGAGCTGGGATTGGTTAGCTTGGAGAAGAGGAGGCTCAGGGGGGACCTTCTTGCTGTCTACAACTACCTGAAGGGTGGTTGTAGCCAGAAGGAGGTTGCTTTCTTCTCTCAGGCAACCAGCACCAGAACACGAGGGCACAGTCTCAAGCTATGCCAGGGGTAGTTTAGGCTGGAGGTGAGGAGAAAGTTCTTGCCTGAGAGAGTCATTGACTGCTGGAATGGGCTGCCCAGGGAGGTGGTGGAGTCACCGTCCCTGGAAGTGTTCAAGGCGGGTTTGGATGTGGCACTTGGTGCCATGGTCTAGTCTTGAGGGGTGTGGTGATGGGTTGGACTTGATGATCTTTGAGGTCTCTTCCAACCTTTGTGATACTGTGAGATGATCAGTCAATCTCCCATCCACTGATCCTGGATCCTGGCTGCTCTTGATGGTCAAAGGGGAGAGGTAAGTGTGAGTTAGGTGGCAGTATTAGGTGATTGAAGCACAGCTCTCTCTCTGTTCGTTGTGGTAGTATATGGTGGGCTGAGATGTTTTTGACTCTTGAACACAATTGTCATCACCAGGATCTTGTCTTTGGTGCGATAGTAGGTAGTCCAGATATTCTTTCCCTGGTGCTTTGACTGTAATAAATAAGGTCTGGCTCTTCCCACTCACAGTTCAAAACCCTGCGGTAGTAGCAGCACCTGAGGGGGAGCAGGACATTCAACTGGACTTGCAAACACCCAGCCTAAGCCCAGGTGGATGGGCAGGCAGCAGAAAGGCAGAAACACCTCCATCCATCAGACTTATTGGGCATGGTCTAAGGCCTTAAGCCTGATCCCGAGGCAGCTGATTTCTGTCCTTTGACTACAGAGGGAATCTTAGGTGACCACACTCCCAGCTTGCATGCCTCAGCTGGGTGCCCAAAGGATGAATCTAATCACAGAATCAGAATGGTAAGGGTGGGAGGGACCTCAAGGATCATCTAGTTTCAACCCCCTGCCATAGGCAGGGACACCTCCCACTAAGCCTGAACTCTTTGCAGGACTCAACTTTATATAGAGACTCATGGAATGATTTGAGTTTGAATGAATCTTTAAAGGTATTTAGTCCAACTCTCAAACATGGAAGTTGAGACCAGCTTCTCTCTGTTGGGAGTCTCATGAGTCTTGAGTGTGGCACCTTTTCCTGGTACACTGGCTCCCTTTCTTCTGAAATCCTGTGATGCACAATCATAGAATCATAGAATGGTAAAGTTGGAAGGGACCTAAAGGATCATCTAGTTCCAACCACCTGCCATAGGCAAGGACACCTCCCACTAGTACAGGTTACTCAAGGCCTCCTCCAACCTGGCCTTGAACCCCTCCAGGGAGGGAGCAGCCACAACCTCCCTGGACAACCTGTGCCAGTGTCTCACCACCCTCAAGGCAAAGAACTTCCTCCTAACATCCAGTCTAAATCTCCCCTCTGCCAGGTTAAACCCATTGCCCCTTGTCCTGTCATTGCAAGACCTTGCCAATAGTCCCTCTCCAGCCTTCCTGTAGGCTCCCTTCAGATACTCTAAGGTCTCCTCAAAGTCTTCACTTCTCCATCCTGGGGTGTTTATCATCTTGAAGTCTCAGAAGGCTGTGTCACACCCTCCTGCAGTGGACCCCTCCTGGCTCTTGTGTGGAGCTTGGTGTTAAGTCCTGCTTGCTCATGAGTTTCCTTAATTGAGGGCAGAAGTAGGTTCCCCTTTCTGCCATAAATCGAGTGTACACACAAACACACTTGTAAGATATTTAGAAAAGCTCTGCTCTGTGTATCTTAAATGCTCGTGTGTGGGGAGTAAAGAAAAGCAATAAAGAGCCTCCATTATAGCATATGTGTGAGCAAAGGGCTGTGGTTAACTCCCTTCAGATAGATTTCAGCCAGGGCCCCTTTGTAACAACCCCCAGAAGACTACTGAAAAGTCGACGTCCATAGCTTTAAATAGGTTCATTTGAAAAATAAATTGTATTAGGGACTTTTCCTCCCCTGCTCTGCAAACCAAATACACAAGTGGCACAAATAAGGGAAACTGCAGCTGTCTGTGGCTTACTTTGGGCAGACAGCTTCTCCTGGCACTCTGGGGACAGCAGTGATGGAACAGGTCTCTTCCAGTTAAGATGTTTGTAGGAAGATCACCATGGGTGATCACAGTGACCCCCCTGTGCTGGGAGAAATGAATGATGGTTTTCTTGTCAGTGCACTGGAGAGGGATTATGTTGAGTAGATTGGTGGATGTCTGGGCTGAATATGGGATAGGTAAAGCCGTGGCCTAAATAGGGGGAGGCAGGTACTACAATCTCTGTACCATTTTTCCTCCCTTGCCCTGCCTCTACTGGATAGATGGGCACAGTCCAATGCCAGGAGTTTTAACAAATCCAAGTACCAGGTTCTGTACTTTGGCCACAACCACCCCATGCAGTGCTACAGGCTCGGGACAGAGTGGCTGGAGAGCAGCCAGGCAGAGAAGGACCTGGAGGTTCTGGTCAATAGCTGACTGAACATGAGCCAGCAGTGTGCCCAACTGGCCAAGAAGGCCAATGGCATCCTGGCCTGCATCAGGAATAGTGTGGCCAGCAGGACCAGGGAAGTCCTTCTGCCCCTGGACTCAGCACTGGTTAGGTCACACCTTGAGTCCTGTGTCCAATTCTGGGCCCCTCAATTTAGGAAGTATATTGAGGTGCTTGAATATGTCCAGAGGAGGGCACCAAGGATGGCGAGGGGGCTGGAGCACAGCCCTGTGAGAGAGACTGAGGGAGAGGTGAGTGTGCAGCCTGGAGAAGAGGAGGTTCAGGGGAGAGCTTATTGCTCTCTGCAACCACCTGAAAGGAGGTTGTAGTCAGATGGGGTTGGTCTCTTCTGCCAGGCACCCAGTGACAGAACAAGAGGACACAGCCCCAGGCTGTGCCAGGGCAGGCTTAGTCTGGATGTTAAGAAGAAGTTTTTCACAGCAAGAGTTTGGCATTGGAATGGGTTACCCAGGGAGGTGGTGGAGTCCCTGTCCTTGGAGGTGTCTAAAATGAGGCTGGATGAGGCACTTAGTGCCATGGTTTCATTAATTAGAAGGTGTTAGGTGATAGATTGGACTCAATGATCTTGAGTGTCTTTTCCAACCTGGTTAATTCTATGATTCACCTTCTTTTCACCTGGGACACATGATGCGTTATTGTCTTCTCTGCACCCACCCCTCACTCTCCCAATCACTGAAGGTGATGTGGTCCTCTGAGCAAAGCTCTTAGCTGCCTCTCCTGATGCATGTGTGGATCTCTGAGGTGTGTCTGCAGATGACTGTGCCACAGCTACAGACACTGCTGCAACGTGGCCAGCTCTGGGCACACAGGAGATGAAGGGACACGAATAAGAATCAGACTAAGAATGAAGTGAGTTGACGATTGCCTTTTGATTTTTCCAAAGTGCTTTTTTGGATTAAATGGATGAAGTTTTGCACAAAGGATGACACTATTTGCATTGGCACCTTTTCCAGATCAACCACCAAAACACTTCAAGCCCAGGACTGTTGATTTTTCACTTGTCAGAAAAACAAAACAAACCAGAGTAGAAATGATGAGGTTGGTTTTTGCTTTGTGTATTGTGAAACCCAATTATTTTTAGAAGCTTTTAATGGAAAATCAAATTCCCATTCTTACCACAGTTGCTAATTAAGCAACAGAAGGGGAGGACACTACACACAGGGGGAGGACACTACACACAGGGACATGCAACCTTTCCTTGTAGTTGATCAGACTGTTTATGAGCATGAGAACTGTACCTCAAATGTGTCTCCATGTTGTTTTAAGTGATTGCTGGTGTCAAAGAATTAAATTACTGGATCAGTGGAAGCGAGATCTGACTTTTCTGTTGAACCCAAAGTCAGAAATAAAACAGCTTTGCAAAGAACAAAAATACAGCCACAGTGGAAGGAGCCAGGTCACCTTTTGGTGAATTTAAATGAGTTCTTAATGAAAAGGGGAATAAATTTTTCACACATTCCTCTGCATTAAAGAGAGGTCAGAGACTAGCATCAAGGTGAGCTTAAACTCACGAAAAGACACAAAGAGAATTCCTGAGCTGCCAACAGAAATGTCTCTCCAGTCTGCCAGGAGCTAAAATGCTACTGCTGGAAAAACAGCGGGCAGGGCGGAAATCTGGGTCCAATGAAGAACTAGTGAGGGAAGCTACAGAGTGGGGTCACAGAGGGGGAAAGATAAACAGCATCCTCCTGTTGGAGTGGTCAGGCTTATTAACAGAGATGAGGCCAGTGGTGGGCTTCAACAGGCTTAGCCAGATGGCAGGGATTGGCACTCCTGCTCTTCATCACTGCCATGCTGCAGCAGCCAGTGGTAGCCGCAAGGATGTGATGCTTTTAAGCGCTGACTGCCAGGATCTAGAAGAAACCTGTGACCTCAGACAAGCTACCAAGTGTCCGTGTCTCACTGTTGCTGTCTGTAAAATGGGCTGGTACACAGAGGGAATTCCTGTGAAGATTACAACAGACTCCCCAGAGAGGTTGTGGAGTCTCCTTCTCTGGAGACTTCCAAGGCCTGTCTGGATGTGTTCCTGTGTGACCTGAGCTAGATTGTCTGGTTCTACTCTGGCAGGGGGGTTGGGCTGGATGATCTCTTTGGGTCTCTTTCAACCTCTGACATAGAATCACAGAATGGTTTAGGTTGGAAGTGACCTCAAGGATAATCTAGTTCCCACTAGCACACGTCAAGGCCATCGTCCAACCTGGCCTTGAACAGCTCCAGGGAGGGAGCATCCACAACCTCCCTGGGCAACCTGTGCCAGACATCCTGTGATACTGTGAACTGTTGATGGACAGGGCAGCTCTTCTTATCTGAGAGTTGTTTTATTTACTGGTCTGATGGAGACTTTAAATGCCAACACACCGAGTTTTTTCTTAGTATGTTGGTCATTAGTAAAGCAGCAATTTGTCATTCGTGTAGTGCTTTTATGATCAGTAGTGTTCCTCGGAGGTATTGCAAGGCAGATTTAAGTAATTGTCTTGCAAGAATGGACTTATTGTGGCTTTTCAGTGTATTAAGGAGGCCTACAAGAAAGCTGGGGAGGGACTCTTTAGGCTGTCAGGTAGTACTAGGACTAGGGGGAGTGGAACAAAGCTAGAAATGGGTAAATTCAGACTGGATGTTCAGAAGAAGTTCTTCAGCATGACAGTGGTAAGACTCTGGAAAGGGTTGCTGAGAGAGATGGTGGAAGTCTCATCCCTGAAGGTGTTTAAGGCCAGGATGGATGAGGCTCGAGACAGTCTGATCTAGTGTGAGGTGTCCCTGCCCATGGCAGGGAGGTTGGAACTAGATGATCCTTGTGCTCCTTTCTGACCCTGTCTGATTCTATGACTTCCCTCATGGGGCTTACTCAGGTGGGAAAACTGGGGGAGAATTGGGGGCTCCACTGTGCTGCTTGCCACAGCACTCATCTCTTTATCACAGTCTCTTTCCAAGAGATATACCAGGAGCTGCTGAACTGCCCTGGGGTCTGATACTGCTGCAGCCACACCTGCAACACCCACATTCTCTGCTAAGGAAATGGTGCTCTCCCTGGGTGATGACGATAGGGCTTCTCTGCTTCTCTTTCTGAGTGAAGGGCTGAATTGTAGTCTCGTGGGTGACTGGGGTGGAAGCTCTGACACCAGCAGCCCCATGCAGCCCCAGGTGGCATGGTGATGGTGGTGCAGCCCTGCTGCTTCTCAGTCAGGCAGGTGGTACTTCTGACACTGTTGTGGGAAACTCAACCCTACAGCGTGGGTTCAGGGATGGAATAGAGTGGACAACCTTTCTGGGACCTCAGGCGAGAACCAAGTAGGGATGTATCTCCAGATGCAGAGCCTGGGTTTGTTTTGCATCTCATTCCTAAATTAGGCACATAATTCCTTTAGACTTTTTCCAGCATTAGTAATGGACAGGCATTTCCAGAGGGAAGCTGAGACCTGAGTTGTCCGTGGCCCCTTGGTGGGGAAAAGGGCCCAGTTAAGTTCCTAATGCAGGTTTCTTGGTCGAGAACCTTCAAGGCTTTGCAGTTTGAGAACCTTCAAGGTTTTGCAGTTTTGAGAACCTTCAAGGTTTTGCAGTTTTGAGAACCTTCAAGGCTTTGCAGTTTTGAGAACCTTCAAGGCTTTGCAGTTTTGAGAACCTTCAAAGCTTTGCAGTTTTGAGAACCTTCAAAGCTTTGCAGTTTTGAGAACCTTCAAAGCTTTGCAGTTTTGAGAACCTCCAAAGCTTTGCAGTTTTGAGAACCTTCAAGGCTTTGCAGTTTTGAGAACCTTCAAAGCTTTGCAGTTTTGAGAACTTTCAAGCCTGCAAAGTCTCTCAGTCTTGGGATAAGCGTAAGAAAATCCTGTAGATAACATTTCCTATAGCTGATAGCACCCAAGAGAATTATCTCCTCTGGGATGGGCAGCCATTCTCTTTCCCAGTGTCTTCTGGGGGGAAATCAAGAGTCTGTGGAGATGAATGGTGTTGAGCTACCTTCTCTGTCTGAGGACCTGGGTCCTTTTCTAGTATAACATTATTTAAAAGAGGGGGCAGGGAGCAGTGAAGGAGACAAGAAAAATATTTGTGTAAGAAAGCTGCTCTTTAAAAGACAACTTAAAACTGGGATTAATAAGTCTGTTTTTATGGAAGCATTTCTACATGCTGTAAAACATTTTTTAAAACACTGTAAAAACTACAGAGTTTCACGTTAAATATGGCTGATTTTTTTTATAGAGCTGACCTGCTTCCCAGAGGTGATGTATACACACCATATGACACAGGGGTTGCTAGGGTAGGCAGTGTTTTTACATTGATTACTGTAGTAAATAATAATGTAAACCCATGTACAAATAGGGAGTTCAATCCAGAGCTGCCCCTGAGGTCTGCAGTTCTTTACACATGGCCCATTTTTCATCGCTTGTGTGATTATTATTATTATTATTATAATAATTTTATTTTTTTTTTCCTGGAGGAAGAGAAAAAGGGGGAGGGAATGTGTTTGGTGTTGGGTTTTGTGTGTTTGGTTGGTTGGTTGGTTTGTTTGTTGGTTTGTTTTGTCTCAAAAGAACATCTGGACAGAGGAATGAGCAAGTTTGCAGATGACACCAAGCTGTGTGGCACAGTCAACTTGCTAGAGGGCAGGGATGCCATCCAGAGGGACCTGGACAGGCTGGAGAGGTGGGCCCAGACCAACCTCATGAAATTCAACAAAGCCAAGTGTAAGGTCCTGCACCTGGGTAGGCACAATCCCAAGCACAAATACAGGCTGGGTGGTGAATGGCTGAGAGCAACCCTGAGGAAAGGGACCTTAGAGTCTGGGTTGATGAAAAGCTCAACATGAGCCTGCAGTGCGCACATGCAGCTCAGACAGCAACCGAGTCCTAGGCTGCAGCAAGAGCAGTGTGGCCAGCAGGGCAGGGGAGGTGATTCTGCCCCTTTACTCTGCTCTTGTCAGACCCCACCTGGAGTACTGTGTGCAGTTCTGGAGCCCTCAGCACAGGAAGGACATGGAAGTGTTGGAGTGGGTCTAGAGGAGGGCCACGACGATGATCAGAGGGCTGCAGCAGCTTTCCTATGAGGACAGGACCTCAACCACATTCCTGGAAATCCTCTCCAGGAATTGACCATTTTCATTGTGAAGAAATTCCTTCTTATGTCTGACCTAAATCTACCCTGATCCAGTTTAAAGCCGTTGCCCCTTGTCCTATTACTACAAGCCCTTCTAAACAGTCCTTCCCCAACCTTCAGATAGTCTACAACTACCTGAAGGGACATTGTTGAGAGGCTGCTGCTGGCCTCTTCTCACAGGTAATTGGAGACAGAACAAGTGGCAATGGCCTCAAGCTGAGCCTGGGGAGGTTTAGATTGGATATCAGGAAAAAGTTTTTCTTGGAAAGAGTGGTCAGGGACTGGAATGAGCTGCCCAGGGAGGTACTGGAGTCACCCACCCTGGATGCGTTTGAGGGTCATTTGGATGTGCTGCTTAGGGATATGGTTTAAAGTGAATCTTGTAGAGTAGAGTTCTAGGTTGGACTTGGTGATCCTGAGGGCCTTTTCCAGCCTGAAAGTTTCTGTGATTCCTGTAGGTCTCTTTTAGATACTGAGATGCCACTTATAAGGTCTCCCTGGACCCTTCTCCTGTCCAGGCTGAAGAGCCCAAATTCTTCCAGCCTATCTACCATGCAGAGGTGCTCCATCCCTCTGACCCTCCCCACAAGGCTGTGAACCAATCCTCCCAGAAGCAGTGTCCAGGTTACCACAGCAGAGCTGGTAGCTACCACAGCCGACCTCTCTCTTGAACTTTGCCGTGCGAATGGAACCGTCAGGCTCAGCCAGACCCCATCGCGGGGTGTAACTGAGGCACGGGCTGCTCACAGGCCTCCAGCGCTGCGCCACTTCCACGTGAGCAAAACCAGCTCGCGTGCACACACACAATAAACGCATCACCCTGCTTCCAGGCTGACAGACGCAGTGCGCGACGCCACCGCCACACAAGCGGAGACGCACACACGCCCCTCTAACAGACTCCAGCGGGGCTGCGATTTTTAACTACCCAAATTAAATACAGATACCATCTTCCAGTGGGGAGCTGCCAGGAACTGTTGTCCCCTCCCTCCATCCCCAAATTTTCTCCCCCAAATCCACTGGAAAAAAACCCCACAGTATCACAGTATCGCAAGGGTTGGAAGAGACCTCAGAGATCATCAAGTCCAACCCATCACCACAGCCCTCAAGATTAGACCATGGCACTAAGTGCCATGTCCAAACGTACCTTGAACGCCTCCAGGGACGGTGACTCCACCACCTCCCTGGGCAGCCCATTCCAGTGACAAATTACTCTCTCAGTGAAGAACTTCCTCCTCACCTCCAGCCTAAACTTGCCCTGGCGTAGCCTGAGACTGTGTCCTCTTGTTCTGTCACTGGTTGCCTGAGAGAAGAAGGCAACCTCCTCCTGGCCACAACCACCCTTCAGGTAGTTGTAGACAGCAAGAAGGTCCCCCCTGAGCCTCCTCTTCTCCAGGCTAAACAGTCCCAGCTCCCTCAGCCTCTCCTC
>VWZE01007772.1:6181-17385 GCA_013396675.1 Eubucco bourcierii | reverse complement strand
GGGGGGTTGGTGTGTTTTTTGTTTCCTGAGGTTTTTTGTTTGAGTGTTTTTTTGTTTGTTTGGAATTTTTGTTTGTTTGAGTGTTTGGTTTTGTTTGTTAGTTGGTTTGGTTTGGCTTTCTTTTTTTTTAGGAAGAAAAAGAAAAGGTTACATTTCTTCATGTTTAATCAATGTTAACATCGAAGCCTAAAAATACCTGTAAGAGAAATGTAGAATAGAGATATTTAATTGAATCTTCACAGAATCACAGAATGGTAAGGTTGTAAGGGACCTCAAGGATCATCTAGCTCCCAATCCCCTGCCATAGGCAGGGACACCTCCAGGCTTTGTCCAACCTGGCCTTGAACACCTCCAGGGGGGGAGCAGCCACAACCTCCCTGGGCAACCTGTGCCAGTGTCTCNCCTTCCTGTGCTGAGGGCTCCAGAACTGCACACAGGACTCCAGGTGGGGTCTGAGGAGAGCAAAGGGACAGAATCTTAATGGATCTGTACTTGTTTATTGTGCAAATCCTTTGAAGAGATCGAATCTGCAGCTCTCAAGAGTTTCTAATCTGACTTCTTTTATGTTCTTGCTGTATACACCATCTTAAATAGGCGGGTTTGGTCAGAAGGTCAGCAGGTCTGCCACATGCATGTCACTAAAGAAGTTGCTCTGGATTTGCATTTTCTGAGGAATGAAAATAGGCAGCTCAGATTTTTATTACTTTTTTTTTTTTTTTNATTCTTTTTCTTTTTTTTTTTTTTTTTTTTTTTTTTTTTTAATAGGAACATTTAAAAGGGAGACTATAAAGTTTCTCTTGCTATTTTAGTCTGATGGAAAATAGCCTGGTGTGTCAAATATGTGTGTGAAATCTCTCTGAATTATCTTGGACCTCGTACCCAGCCTTTGGTGGTTCTTTTGCCTTTCTCATTTTCTTTAAAAAAATATTTTAACACCTGACATTTCTGCTGCTTAGCCACTGAGACCCTGGTAACTTTTGAACTTTTTAATATGCCAGACAGAGGGAATTCCTCAAATTTCTTTAGTCTTCAAGCTATTTGGTTGTTACTCTGTCTGCCTCAGGAAGACCTTAGCTCTCAGCTATAGCAGTCAGAGCCCAGGAGAAGGAAAGAAGTGAAAGCCTGCACGCAGGGCTTGAAGCAAATCGATGTCTTCGTATGGTCTGAATCCCATTTCCATGCCTCGTTTACATAATTTCCCTCTGACACATACTTTTCCAAGAGGAATATTTGTAGTATGAATATTTACATGTGTATGGATGTAAATAATAAATTTCAAAACCAAAACCAAAACAAAACCACTTCATTTATTCATTTATTTATTTAGAGAAAATGAGCTCCCCCTTCCTTTAACCTCTCATATGAATCCTGTGATCTTTTGACTATTTGGGAGTTATTTTAAGTGGTTTCATTCTGTTATTTGATTTTGTTTCCTTTCCTTCCCTTGTTCATAGTGTCTGTGCTGCTTTGTTCTGTGAGGAGCTGTTGTACTACAGTGACTTCTTAATGAAAAAAAAAAAACCAACCAAACAGTGTCTTTAAGGGAAAAAAAAAAAAAAGATAGTTCCTATTTTAAGTGAGAGAATCTCTTGGGGAACTTGATCTCCTGAATATTTTGGGTCAGGTTGACCCCCAAATAGATTTGTGTAAGTATCCATCCATCTCTCTAGTGAGTTGCATCCCCTGGGGAAGTCTCAGGAAGCATAGAATCTATTCTCTGAGCCCTTCTTGCCAGAACCTGAAGCCCAGTGATGCTAGTTTAGGATTCAGTTACAAACTCCAACACAGGTGCACAGATCATTAGGTGCTGATAAATGGATTCGCTTGGACTCGGTCAGTGTTACGGTTATGGGAACACAACAACAAAGCTGTGTGTTGACTGTGTGTGCAAGATGTGAGGGATATCTGAAATCAGCTGTTGTCTTTCAGGCTCAGCCAAAGCTAAAAGTTATGCTGACATCCTGAGTGATTTAAGGCCATGTAAATCCAAGGAGAGGATTTCTTCCCTAGTGGCCAAGGTTGGGATCTGTGAATGCCTCAGTTTTGTGCTGTTCTGTCATGGATTTCTTGCTTATGAGGTCTCCTCTAGGAGAGTAAGACCTTTAAAAGGAAGGAAGGATATGTATCAAGAGTTTCTTTTTTTTTCTGGAGTAAACCAAGTGTAGTTCTCGCTCTGGTTATGTTGATCAACAATGTATTTAGTATTCTCTGTTATACATGCAGTGCTAATGGACCAAGCAGTCCCCACAAGATTGGATTTGAAATTAAATACTTGGAGGCTTTCCAATGAAATGTATTAGATATTTAAACAATAACAAAATAATTTTATGCAGAGATGAGATATGCCAGTCATTTTGATTCAGCCCAAGCTGATAATTTGTCTTATTTTATTTATCCCCTGTCCTCCCATCTCTCAGATTTGTTTTCCTGCAGAAGATAATCCTATGATAAATGACATAAATACCTATGTCCTCACCCCAGAGAGATCAGACTGTCTTTAGTCTCAGATTTCTGTTTCCTCCTTCTATCCCCAGCTACCCATTCAGATGGATGAGTGTAGAAAAACTTGGAGTGAGTTTATTATTCTGCAGGAATTACTGAGGATCATGCAAAACATTCTCCTCATAATAAGAAATTGTGCTTTTCTCAGCCCTTCGTGTTACAAGCATAGGAAAGCAGGTGTCAGGTTATGTCAGGGAATGGTAAAATGGATGAACCAACATGAAGAATGCACATTCCCACTTCTTCAAATCCACACTCAGCCACAGAATCGTAGAATGGTAAGGTTGGAAGGCACCTCAAAGACATCTCCCACTAGAACAGGTCACTCAAGGTATCATCCAACCTGGCTTTGAACACCTCCAGGGAGGGAGCAGCCACAACCTCCCTGGGAAACCTGTGCCAGTGTCTCACCACCCTCACTGTAAACACCTTCCTCCTAACATCCAGTCTAAATCTCCCCTCTACCAGTTCACATCCATTGCCCCTTGTCCTGTCATTGCAAGACCTTGTCAATAGTCCCTCCTCAACCTTCCTGTAGGCCCTCTTCAGATACGGGAAGGGTACTATAAAGTCTCCTGGAAGCCTTCTCTTCTCCAGGCTGCAGAGCCCCAACTCTTGTAGTCTGTCCTCGTAGGAGAGCTGCTGCAACCCTCTGATCATCTTCATGACCCTTCTCTGGACCCACTCCAACAGTTCCATGTCCTCCAGTCTTGTGTGGTGTTGGTCAGATCCAGGATAGATTTGGTCCACATCTATTAAAAACTTTATTAAAAAGAACAGCTACAGGTAATGACTATAACAGAAGTGAGACCACATCTCTGATTTCCCTGTTTCCTTGTAAGAGGTTTAATCCAGGAGGATGCCATGTCATTCTCTCCCTAAGCACAGAAGCAAAGCAAATCCACAGCAAAGGAAAAATGCATGCTGAAAATATCTATTTTACTGTTCTACTTTATACCTTGTGACCCCTGCTGTATACCAGACTCCTGCAGCCTTCATTCTCTCCTTCTCTGCTCCCCATTGTTCTCTTGCAATCCGAGATGGTGCACACAGCGTGGGTTGATAATGTTCACTGCATGACATAATTTAGGTTAATCAGCATCAGTTACACCATCTGGAAAGGGAATAGCTTCTTAATACTTTGTCACTGGAGGTCTCAGCTCTCTGCATAAAGTGGTCTTCCTTCAGTGAGGTCTAACATTGGCCTAGAAAATATTTAACAGGGACCTGGTAGCTGTGCTTCATGTTTGCTTTTATGGGCTTTGAGACACTCAGAAACTCCAAATAACCACTCTAGTAATGACCAAACTTTTCTCCTCAACATCACCTTTTCAATGTGCTACTGATGCCCTACCTCACTGAGACCAATTCCTCCCACTCCCACCACCCTTGCAGAATTTATTTGGCAATCCTTGTGCCACTTCATTTTATTAGTAGATTGGAATGGAAAGTTTATAAGGCACCAATAGAAGAAAAGAGATTATTACTTTCAGGCAGAACAGGACTTTGAGTGAAGAGGGATCCTGGCCCTGGCTCATGGACATTATCCAGATGCTAAAATCATCAGCACCATGCAAAAATACATCTACAGGTTTCCACTTTTGCATTTCTTCACCCTAGTGTACTGTGCTGTGGGCCATAATGCCATTTTTCCATGAATTAGGAAGCCTGATAGTTGTTTCACCTTGCACCATACTCTTTCGTCTATCCTTTCCTTGGCCCAGCTGAGGTAACTGGGAGACTGACCAAGGCTTGAATAACTGCTTGTAAAACAGTGATGTTGTACACAGATAATTGTTTGGTTAGGGTTTGGGCTGTTATTTATGTTCTGTTTTGGTTTTTGTGGGTTTGTTTTTTTTTTTTGTGTTGGGATGTGAATATTAAAAGTATTAAAAGTAATCTACTCTTTCTCCTTTTGTTTTCCTATCATTCTGTCTCTCTATTTCTAAAATGGCATAGAAGATGGGAGAGAAAAATAATTTCTCAATCCTCTTCCCTCCTCTGATTATTTGTAAATATTTTTTTTTTCTTCAAGAAGTAGAGAGAGAAAAGTAGAAACTGTATTAAAAGAATGAAAGTGCATTCACAAAACAAAAAATGGAGATGAGAAATTCAAGCACTTGAGTAGTAATGCTGGAATGTTAGCATTAAACTGAATTCATAGAATCATAGAATGGTGAGGTTGGAAGGGACCTCAAGGATCATCTAGTTCCAAGCCCCTGCCATAGGCAGGGACACCTCCCACTAGTACAGGTCACTCAAGGCCTCCTCCAACCTGACCTTGAACAGCTCCAAGGAGGGAACAGCCACAACCTCCCTGGGCAACCTGTGCCAATTCCTCACTAAGCTCACTGTAAAGAACTTCCTCCTAACATCCACTTTCAATCTCCCCTCTGCCACTTCAAACCCATCCCCCTTGTCCTGTCATTGCAAGACCTTGTCAATAATCCGTCCCCAGCTTTCCTGTAGGCCCCCTTCAAATACTGAAAGGCTACTCTAAGGTCTCCTGGAAGCCTTCTCTTCTCTAGGCTGCAGAGAGCCTACAACTACAGAGAACCTACAGAGACCCCCAACTCTCTCAGCCTGTCCTCACAGCCGAGCTGCTGCAGCCCTCTGAGCATCTTCATGACCTCCTCTGGACCCGCTCCAACACTTCCATGTCCTTCCTGTGCTGGGGTCTCCAGAACTGCACACAGTACTCCAGATGGGGTCTGGTGTATATATGGTATAAAAAACCCAACACAATAAGAAAACAAAACAAACAAACAAAATTTAAAAAAACCCCCACACATAGAGAGAGTTTCTCATACTCTCATTTCACATTTTATCTCCTTCTGTGTGAAATGATGCCTGGAAAGGAATTTTTCCATAGTGATTTTGAAGCTGGTTTTAGTTACCTGGACAAGCATCCATTCGAAAGTAGCTGGTTTATGACCTAACGGGGCTGTGGAAGAAAATGCTGTCACACATCTGCAAAGTTGTTGGTGAAACATCTTGCTAGATTTGTGATTTGCACTTAGGCATAACTTGCAGGATGTCCTCCTACAAAGGCAGGAATTAAAAAGAGTAACATACTGCCAGACGTATTTATGGCAGATGTATGATATACCTCTGCCACACCTAAACCAGTACCTTAGGAGTTACTAAAATCAAATCAACTTTTAGTTTTCATTTACCAACCCAGTACTTCATTGAACAGAAGCTTTCCGTTAAACTGAAACAGATGATGTTTTAAACTAATACTAATTGATTCCATTCCTGTAGTTCACAGTGGTAGCAAGTAAAATAGCTCCCTGACCCTGCTGGTAAATTCAGGTTTTAGACTGTGCAGTGAATTTTGGCTTCTCTTTTTTTCTTTTGCAATGTCCATTCAGCCACTCACCAAAGCATCATGCTGCTTAAAGCAGAGAGAGTTGGACCAGGATGCAGGAGGTTCAGAGTTGGTTCCCAACCCTACCAGGCAGTACATGGGGAAGTTATTTCATCAGTGCTGGAGTTAAGGATAAATATTCACTGCCTCATATAAGAGTAGGATGAAATCCACCAGTGATTATGAAGGGCTTTGTTACAGTGTGGTCTGCATAAAAGTCACCTCATATATCTCATTAATAACTGAAGTTCCCTGTTCTACAAGGAAAGGCATCAGGTGCCATTTCTTTTTTTTTCTTTGTTTCTGGTAATATACCTCATGGTCAGCAGTCCAAAAAATCCTACACAAATCCTTTCAAAAGTAAGAGTTTTGGGGATACTTGACTCAGTTGGCAGAAAAGGTCTGCAAATTTTTTCAGCCAGTTACACCATAAAAACGTGAACGTCAACGCTGGGAACAAAATCCCCTTGCATTATTAAGGTAGGAATGTCTCATGCTGAGAGCAACCCTTTTGCACTTTCTAGATGCTATGCACTTACTGTGCAGTCCTTAAATCAGCATCCCTCCAAAAACCCCTGTGCTGGTGTGTGGGGTGGGCAATCTTCCAGTCACCCTTTGTTCCCAATCTGGCTGTGAATTTACAGAGGAGGATAGCCACATCCCTCTGCAGTGCATTTAGGACGTTGTTGGCTGCTCATAGAATCACAGAATGGTAAGGTTGGAAGGGACCTCAAGGATCATCCAGTTCCAACCCCCTGCCATAGGCAGGGACACCTCCCACTAGTACAGCTCACTCAAGGACTCATCTAAACCCATTGCCCCTTGTCTTGTCTTTACAAGACCTTGTCAATAGTCCCTCCCCAGCCTTCCTGTAGGTCCTCTTCAGATGTTGGAAGGCTACTCTAAGGTCTCCTGGAAACCTTTTCTTCAGGCTGCAGAGCCCCAACTCTCTCAGCCTGTCCTCACAGGAGAGCTGCTGCAGCCCTCTGAGCATCCTCGTGGCCCTCCATACTGAATGATCTTCTCTTCTAGGATAGTCATGATCTGAAACAGCAGGAGATAATACTGAACTTCACACTGCAGAGGCTGATAGTTTACCAGGAGTTGCCTATCTGTCTGTTGATGCACCTCTGAGTCTTTCCATTTATATCCAGACTGGTAGTAATGTGTCTGCCTTCTGTTGTAAGCCACGTGCTCTTGAAGTTGTCAGTATGTCCAGCTTTGCAAGTAGGGCTCTATAATGGACAGGTTGACAGCTTGCTAGGAGCTCTGATGTCAAAACATGTGTCTCTGGGTATCTTTTTAACTGTGCAGATTGAAGCAGTTAAATTCTGGAATTAAGCACCGTTGGCTATTTGTGACAAATATACAACAGCTCTTAGCCAAGGATACCTCTTTGAAAAGCCTTGGGTTTGTTACAGCTACAGATGAACCCCCAGATGATTTTCCACTCCAAAAAGAGACAAATCTACCTTTCCTTCACATCCCCAAATTCACTCCAGCTCCACAGGCACTTTGAAACTCACAACCTCAGGATCTACTCTAACTAATTTATATATCAAAGGCTGCAGGTTACAACTAGAGATGCACAATGAAAGAAGAAAAAAAGCCTAGCCTTTATTGAAATGTTTGAAAGGTAGGCCTGAAAATGTGAGGATCTCACTGGGAGCATTTGTGATTGCAGGTGTCATACATCTGTGGTGATTTCCCCTGCTGGAGATGGGGATGAGAGGACACTTTACATCTTAGAAATCTAAGGGGCTCATCCTTGGCCCTAAAGAGCTTGTGTTCTGTTTGTTAAAGGAACCAAACAACTTTTCCCAGGGAAACAAGTGACTTTTGATGACTATAGGGCTAACTTTCCTAAAGGACTGAATGAACTATTCCATCCCTGCAGGTCCATGGGAGCAGGATGATTCTGGACAGGGCTGGAAGGGGAGTACCATGGGGAACAGGTGTGGAAGCACCATAACATACTATTGTGGCACAGAGCTGCTGTTTTGATGCCACTCAACACCAGCCCCAGCACTCAGAGACCTCCCTTAGTTTCATGGTTGCCTGAGCTCCCACCACAGGGAAGGGGAAGAGCCCTGCTGCTGGCAAGCAAGGGAGTTTGGGTGATTACAGCCCCACTAGCCACATCCACATCTGTGTGGCACAAATCCTATTGAAACTGTCCTAATTACATCATAAAGCTACAGGTAATTAACTTCCCCTCTTGCACATCAGACATTGCACTGATGAGACATTTCTGTTTCTTTGATGCTCCTCTGGTGTCTGGTTTTTTTCTCTTTCCAAAATGGGGTGTGGATCAGGCCCTCCAGTATTAAGTACGTCTGGCTGAAGAGTCCCCACATGGATTGAAACAGCCTTGATCAGTGGAAAGTTTTTGACACGGAGCTGGATTTTTACAATGTGTATGTCTGCCTGAAGTATTTCTTCTGTGAAACATTCAAATAGAGGGCTCATTTCACTTTAAGATCATTAAAAAAAAAAAAAAGAAAAAAAAGGAGTTATTTAATAGGGCCCTTGGTTGGGTAATTATGAAGCAAAGGAAACGCAGACAATCCGCCCAGGGGGTGTGTGTGTTTTTTCTTCAGTGGTGTTAAATACTATTTGGATTATTCATTGAATAAACATTAAATAATGTAATTTGGAAACCAGGTCCCATTAGGGATTTAAATGTGGAGTCTGTCACTGGTAAAGGATTAAGATATTAGAGTATTAATGTAATATCAAAAGCTGTGGATTCCTTCTGTGTTGCTTAAGTGCTTGCTGATCAAACGGGTCTGAGTAAGTTGGGTTTTCTGAATTGCTTGTTTCATGCTGTAGTGAAAGCAAGGATGGATAGAGGACAGTTTGCCTGCTTAGCCTGAAACTCTGCAAAACAGAGTGCTGGAGTGTGAAATCAGAGGATCAAGGCAGGCTCAGGACCTCCCCTTTGTTTGCAAAAAGCCCATCACACTTTGGCATTGTAAAACTCTTTAACTACGTCTCCCTTCTCCTCTCCTGCTCCTTCCCACAGTGCTGTGTAAATGATGCTTTATGCAGTTGACATTTCTGATATGTTTCATCTTAGCGGTTTCCTGAGACAAGATGCTTTGACAAGGCACAAACAATGATGAGTAGATGTGGCTTTTCAGAGATTCAAAGGTTTTTGAGTCTGATTCAATCCTATATTGAGGCCAAAACTGGAAGGGAAGCTGAGTACCTTTTCCACCTACCACCAATTTTGTATAAGGGTCTTGTTTGAGTTCAGGTTGAGTGTGTTTGTGCTGTTAGAGGTGGAAAACATGAGTGGATTTTGCAGCAAGTCTTAATATTTATACACTGGAGGATCTGCATATCTTGATTTCCATTGATCAGCAAGTCATAGAATCATAGAATGGTAAGGTTGGAAGGGACATCAAGAATCATCTAGTTCCAACCCTCAACCATAGGCAGGGACACCTCCCACTACTACAGCTCACTCAAGGCCTCCTCCAACCTGGCCTTGAACACCTCCAGGGAGGGAGCAGCCACAACCTCCATGGGCAACCTGTGCCAGTGTCTCACCACCCTCACTGCAAAGAACTTCCTCCTAACATCCAGTCTAAATCTTCCCTCTGCCAGTTCAAACCCATTGCCCCTTGTCCTGTCATTGCAAGACCTTGTCAATAGTCCCTGCCCAGCCTTCCTGTAGGCCCCCTTCAGATACTGGAAGGCTACTCTAATGTGTCCTCGAAACCTTCTCTTTTCCAACCAAACATTAAATTGTTTTGGTTGGAGAAGACTTTCAAGATCATAGAGTGTAACCATTATCTAACTCTAACAAATCTGGTGCTAAAAAGCCTTAAGTGTCTAGAACAGAATCACCAGAAACAGGCACTGCTAAAATGAGTTCCTGGGCTTAAAAATTCTTTCCTCTAGTTTGTGTTTATTCAGTTTCCTTGAAATGTCTATTGCTGACCACTAGGGAAACCCCAACAGCATATATTTTGGAGAACATATCAAGCTCTTCTTAAGCAGTCTCTTAATGTTTTGAGAGCTTTGGATTCCTTTTCAAGTGACAGATGCTTCACTGATGAAGAAGAGCGAAATGATTTGGCAGGTTGTGTTGGCTTTCATCCACTTGGGACCTGGGCTGAAGAGTGTATTACCAGGGCAAATATAAAAGAGCATGTGAGCAAAGAAAATATGAAATTATACCAGAGAAAGGACCAAGACAGTGATATCATTGGAGACTCTAAATGACTTGTAATAACTATGCTTTGTGGAAGGTACTGAGATTTATTCAGCTGTGCTTTTTAGTGAAGGCAGCTAAGCACAAAAAAAAAAAAAGTAAAAAAAAAAATCTGTCCATCACAAAATCATTTCCTCATGAAATTGCTTTTGCTCTGAACTGAGCACATCCTATTGGCTTGAAATAAAATGTAGGTGTTTGTTTAAACTGTGTCAGCAGTGAATCTAACTCAACAGTTCATCCGAGACACAAAAGGCGTAAGCCTAAATGTGTGGACAATCAAACATTTTATTTGTGATAGCCAGTCACAATTTATTGTAATATACAGTAATATTTTTTAAAAGGGACAAGAGTATTCCTGCTCACTGGGTCACTTCCAAGTACTGCATTTCAGCAAATGAAGCAGGAACTCAAGTTGATGAAATTTGCAAACAAATCCCCACGGAACCCTGCCCATTAAAAATTAGCTCCGAATTAGGTACTACAAACGGTACCGAAAAACACTCCCTCGTAGCTATTGTCCTGATAGTCCTTGGTGTAATCAAAATTTCACATTTTCCATAAACAAGGAGAGGGAAAAAACCCAGAGTTGCTGGAAAACACCTCAGTTCACCTAATTGGAAAATAGAATTCAAATATTCATAATGATTCCTCTTAAAAAACAGAGGAAAAGAACATTCTTGAATATTATTTTGGAAGCAAGCCAAAATATGCACTTGTCGTTACTATGGCAATAAGCAAAAAAAAAAAACCAGCAGAGAATAAACCAACAACTGCCAAAAAAATAAAATAAAGCCCCAGGTTTGAAAGCAACTTGCCATGTATGAATTATTTTTATGATTGCAACCCCCTTGCAGCAACCCATTTACGGAGTATAAGTGATCTAATTGGGGGCAATCGTTGTCAGAGGGACCAAAAATATGCTAGGCCTCCATTTTCATATTAAAATGCCATGCCTTGGTTTAACATTTCCAAGTGGTTATTTTAGTCCTTTTTGAAAAAACAAAAGCCTGTTGAGGATAGGGTAACTCTGTTGACCACTATATTATTGAACTTGTTTATCTCTGGGAAATGGGACCACCTGATCTCAATAGAGTTTTTCTTTTTTTC
>VWZE01007770.1:48208-60890 GCA_013396675.1 Eubucco bourcierii | reverse complement strand
TCCCTTCCAACCTTACCATTCTATGATTCTAAAGTGAGGGAAAAAGACTGTGGAAAATAAGCACACCACAAACTTTCATGTGTGGTTCTGGTCTATACACTTCAATAAAAGTAGAATAATGAATTGCAGAAGAATGTGTCATTTAGTTATACTTTTTAAATCTGACCTTCTCCCATTGTTAAAACACCTCCAGAAAATAGCCCTCAGACTGAATACTGAGGGAGTCTGTTCTCATGAACATGTCATCTTGACATCAGTCAGCAAATCAAGGAGATTTGCTAATCGCTTCTCTAGCTCCTATCTTCACACCCCAGGGTGCAGGTTTTTACACAGACAGTTCAGTTGTCTCTCATCCGAATGTTTTTTGTGAAGTATGTTATGAAATGAGATTTTTGACAGAGCAGAAAAAAGAGTACAACAATTAAAAGAAGCCTCTGTTTAGGGCAATGAACCAAATGCAGCTGTCAAGTCATTCACCATTTCAGATTAAAACGGAGAAAGACTTCTTCAGAGATATTTTTAGATTTAACAAAGAAAAACCATGAGCACTAGATTAAGGTTGAAGACTAGAGAACAGGGAAAAGACCCAAAAAGGTAATGCAAAGAGGATGGTCATCCCAGGCCAACATGCATGCAAACCAGTTTTCCCATCTCCAAAGATGAGCCCTCAAGAGCTTCCCAAAATCAGCCCAACTTTCTAAAGGTCATAAGTAAGTCTTGCTCTAGAAAGAAACCTGTGAGCAAATCTATCACTTTAAGAATGGTAAAATTAAAAGAAAAGAAAAAAATACAAGAAAATAAATTCAAAGCACAAAGCTTATGGAAGGGTTATTACAGTATCACAGTATCACCAAGGTTGGAAGAGACCTCAAAGATCATCAAGTCCAACCCATTACCACAGACCTCAAGACTAGACCACAGAACCAAGTGCCACGTCCAAACCTGCCTTGAACACCTCCAGGGACAGTGACTCCACCACCTCCCTGGGTAGTCCATTCCAGTAACCAAGGACTTCTCAGTCAAGAACTTTCTCCTCACCTCCAGCCTAAACTTCCCCTGGCACAACTTGAGACTGTGTCCTCTTGTTCTGGTGCTGCTTGCCTGAGAGAAGAAGGTAACATCCTCCTGGCTACAACCACCCTTCAGGTAGTTGTAGACAGCAAGAAGGTCTCCCCTGAGCCTCCTCTTCTCCAGGCTAACCAATCCCAGCTCCCTCAAGGCCTCTCCCCAGCCTCATTGCCCTTCTCTGGACACCCTCAAGCACCTCAATGTCCTTCTTAAATTGAGGGGCCCAGAACTGGACACAGCACTCAAGGTGTGGCCTAACCAGTGCAGAGTCCAGGGGGAGAATGACCTCCCTGCTTCTGCTGGCCACACTATTCCTGATGCAGGCCAGGATGCCATTGGCCTTCTTGGCCACCTGGGCACACTGCTGGCTCATGTTTAGGAGGGTGTCAATCAGCACCCCCAGATCCCTTTCTGTTTGGTTGCTCTCAGCCACTCCCACCCCAGCCTGTAGCTCTGCATGGGGTTGTTGTGGCCCAAGTGCAGTAGTCTTCAGCAAACATATCTAACAAGTGTCATTAGTGAATTAATGTCATAATTTCTTCCTATGCTCTTCCCACCCCACAGACATTTTGTAGTTGTACACAGAATCAACTTTACACATGCACAATTGAAGCTCACAAAACTCTGTATTCACTACCTGCATTAGAGTGGTATTTCTAAAGCCTTTTCTATTTCAAATTAAGAGCAAAACAAAGCCAGAGATTTAAAAACAAAATCACAATGTTGCAGTTAAAAGGACCTTTTAATGCTTTTAAACAATGAGATTTAGTCCTTTGCACTTGTATTACCTAATCTCTGCTCCTCCAAAGCCCTTCAGTCCCTTAAATGCGGCAGAGCCTCCAAAACTAAGCAGTTGGATACCTGCAATCATTTTAGGAGGTATAATCAATTGAGGTTCCTGAAAGCTCAATCCTGCATGTTAAAGCTACCAGCTGGACTCTATTAGATTGTTTATTACAGGCAAGACAAAAAAGAAATGCATGGAAAGCACTCACTCACTAAAGTTATTTTTCCAACTGATGTGCTTCTGGTCAAAGTTGAGTACAAGAGCAGGCCAGGAAACAAAACATTCAGTTAAGAGCACCCAAGCTCAAGAGTTGTTGCAATTTTGATATAATCAGTTTAGACTAAAAGCAGGCAATTTTAAACAGTTTGTTCAGTGAGCCAGGTTTCAGAAATCTAATACAGTTCTTTCCTATACAGAGTACAAGACTTTGCATTTGAAGCCAGATGTCAAGCAGACCTGAAAAAATACAGCACAAAATTTAATAAGTCTGCTGCAACATTTCTCCTTCTCAGACATACTACTGCAATACTGATAGCATTAGCAGGGATTATAAAGCTAACCTGACATAGAGGTCAGATTAAATACATTTTCTTCGGTTTTGTTTTTTGTTTTTTTTTTTTAATATCTAGCATTTCCAAGAACAAGTAATGTTCCTTATTTGTTATTTTGTAGCTCTCCAATATTTAGCCATTAGAGTTACAGTAACAATGGCTGCCATTTTCCTTCTAAAGAGTAAATATCTAAGACTTCTCCCCATGTGTTTGCTGACCACTCTTTCAAGATGACAAACCATCTGCACCCTTCTCTGCTCAACCTTAGGTTGCAGTAAATTAACTGAGCACATACAAGTACCCAACCCCTAATCAAGACCTCCAGCATCACAGTTGCTAATCCCTAGATACCTCATCACGAGCAAAGCCTCAGTTTCTAACCAAAGCATTGCCAAAAGTTCCACTTCATTTCATACCGCTCAATCCACCAGAACAGTACTTGGCACATATATAAAACAAGTCATACAGCATGAGCCAGCAGGCTGTATGAACCTACTCCTCACTAAACACATTCTGATGAATCTGGAAGTCTGGAATCATCAACATGACCGAAAGCTACAAACCAGGTATAGCAACGGATCCCTAGGGTGCTCTCACAACTGGAGTGGGTATGACACAAGAGAGGGTGAGAGAACTAGCTTTGTGCTGCCTGAAGAGAGATGACCAAGAGGAGACCTAATTGTATCTTTTACAACTGAAAAGAAACTAAAAAATGGAGACAGACTCTTCTCAGACATACACTGTGAAATGACAAGAGTTAATAGTTAAAGTGGAACTAGAAAAATTCAGATCGCAAGTGAGGGAAAAATAATTCTTCACAGTGAGTGAAAATCTGAACCAGCTGTCTCAAAAAATGGACACATTCATTGCTGGAGACTTTTCACACAGCTCTGATCTAACATCCAGCCTCCTATCCTTACTCAATCCACAGATTCTAGGTAGCACTTTTTTTTTTCCTGTTCAGATATCTTAAAAGACCTGAATTATACCAGAGTACTTTATTTTTTCTGTTCCAAACAGAAGAATAAGCTATACCAACACAGAAGTTCTCAGAACAGTTGTGTAGCATTCAGTGCATGGGGGCCTCACTCCTATTTAATGTACAGTAGTTTATCAAGTATTGGGCAAAAAAGACAAAATTTGCACTTAACAATGACTGTTGCCTTCCACCTAATATTCCACTTAGGCTAAATGTATTTACAAAGTCACATATCAGAAGATGTTAACTTCTATATGTAGCAAACTTTAATGATATTTTTCACTTAATCATTTACATAGAAATATACTTGTGTCAATCCTGTGCCACTGCTTGATTTGGAAACTCATAAATCACATCCCACAATGCCAGGTCATAGAATAATCTTTTTCAAAGAAGCTTCTGAGCTGCAAAACTCAGGGAATAGCTTAGCTTACCTGAACAATAAAGCAAAACACACAGTTCCAGTATTTGACATTTGTCAAATACTTTGTTAACCTGTATTTTTCTTCCTGTAGTTTAGGATAACAGACAGGATAACAGACAGATAACAAACATGTCCTTACCTTCTATGTGTCAGCACGCTACTGGAAAACCAAAAAAATGCTGACATACATCCACAAGAGCTTCCTCCAGCCAAATGCCATTTAGGTAAAAAGAATTAAAAATAAAAAAACCAACTGTCTTCACACAAAGTGCACAACACCTTTAATAGTAACAGTGATTAAGAACTCTACTTCTAAATAAGTATCTTTTACATGCCCACTCCTACCACACAGCCCCACACATAAGGAGCCATTACACTAGCAAACTGTTTAGGCTAAAAGTTAACTTACAATAATAAACTATTGAGTAACTGGTATTGAGGATCAAATATTTGAGTTTGCATGTTCCTCAGGAATGTATTACTACATGCCATCAATTTTTCTCCAAATCAAGTATAGTTCTTTTAACTGCAGAAATGTATTAGCAATCCTATAAACTACACTGTTTGGGTTGGGTTTTTTTCAGTAGAGCTGTTTCTCACTTCTCCTTAAGTACACATACAGTCTGCCAGAGAATGAAGCAGCATGATAATGAAAAGGACATCAAAAGCCTCATGTAAAAATGCAAAATGCTATTTTCATTTGAGCTAAAGGAACCAGAGCATTTTCAGAAAGCACAAAGAAAGGTAAAAACTTTAAATTAAATTTAAAATCAGCATGAAGTGACTCTAAAGGTAAAAATGTGGCACCTTTTTACAAATGAGGTAAAGGAAACAGTCATATGGAAAAAAAGTAAAACTAATTTTTTTAAAAAATAAATCAAACTTCTTGAATTGTTACACATACACAAATTCAAGTGCAGACTAATTAAATATCATTAACTTTCTGCTTTAATGTATATTTCTTTCCATACCATAAAACAATCAGCATCCAAGTTCTTCTATGTACCGAGTCCCAAATTACTTGTTCCTAACTTAAGCCTCAAATATCATTGCACATATGTTGTGGTAGGCCTAAATAGGCCACAGGTGGGCTTGTACATGTCCTGGCTTGCCCAGGCATGCTCCCCTGCTCCCCCTCCCTCTGTGCTGGGGGTGGTGGCCACAGGAAAGGGGACAAAAGGCCCAGCTTCACCTAATATGGGCAAACTGCCATCCTGATGGGCTAATCTATGTCCAAAGGCCCATCAGTCTCAGGTTGAAATGGATATAAAGGATGAGCAGGTAGCACATTGGGCTGGGTGCTATTGTGCTCTCTGCTGTTGTATCTGGGCCTGCTTACTGCCTCATGGATCCTGAGCTGGGTGGGACCCCAGTGAGCAGGATCCGGCTCTGAGGCCTCCACACGTTCGGCCTGCACAGCCAGCCTGACACTGTGCTGAGACTGCACATCACAGACATCTGCCTGCACATGAGAGCCTGCTGCCAAGAGAGCCAGGGCCAGTTCAGAGATTTCTGCCTCCTTTATCTGCAGCACCCAGGAGCCTGAGGAAACTCCATAGCCTCTAACAGCTTCCAACCTGGCAGCAGGCCTGCCATGTGCTTTGGGTATTGTCCCATTGATATTTTTTGGAATAAATACTTCAAAGCCTCTTGTAATCATTAATTGCCTTCTGCCATAAGCACAAAGGAGCTTCCTGCATCCACCCAGTGGCTAAGCAGGATAACTAACTGCAAGTGGTGTAAGTGACCACACAAACCTTCTCTGCCAGTAAAAATGTTTGCTTATGCTATTGCCTTTAAAGTGTTCCAGTTTGCCTGTTCCCTGCATGTGTAAATTTCCAAACCCTGTGTTTTGAACCTTGTAACTAACGTTTCTGGCGAGATTTAATGTTAATAAACAGTTTTCATAGTTATTAACAATCTCTGCCTGCATATCAAAATTGATATCATTATTAATAGTGAAACAGTTTTCACTACAACATAATAATCCCTATTTGGCTCCATTAGAAGACAAAGAATGTTATGCTGTAAATTTTGAGGGGTGGAGGGAAAATCATTCAAATTAGGATTTTCAAATGGCAGAATGATTCCAGGCTGTAGCATCAGACATCGAAGGCTCTACAACAACATACATCTCTTTCCCAAGAGTCTTTCAAGAGAAAAACACATAAAATTAAGTTTTCTAGAAGTTGGAATATATGGTGTAGGTTATTCTTTCTACACATTTCCCTTAATTCATTTTTCAAGTTACCACTCTAAGTAAAATACTGAGCTACTAAAATTTTTCATCTCTCTCAAATGACACTGTAGGTATAAAGCTGCAGTCCAGAGAAACTTACTGATGTCTACAGGAAGACCACAATAAAGTTGAGTAAAAGAGATTAATATTATTCTATCACCTAAACTTTTAACTATAAATTTATGCTACAATATCCCTCACCTCAATTCTGATCAAATTACTACTGCTCAGACTAAGACTATGTCTTAGTCTAGGTCTTGAGGTCTGTGGTATCGGGTTGGACTTGATGATCTTTGAGGTCTCTTCCAACCTTGGTGATACTGTGACTATTTGAAATACACTTCTGCACTACAGCACAATACTGGAAATTTGCTTTCTGAAAAATCTGTGTGCAATTATTTTAAATGCAAAAGGCAGGCCACTTTCATAACATCATGGCAATCATTCATGCTTGCTGATGTATATTTATTGCTCACCCATTTGAAAGTTTAGTGAAGTCAACCCCCCTAAGCATATTGTGAATATTGTCTAAGCAAAAAACAGTATGGGTAACATTTTGAAAGACTTAATTATTAAAGTTCCATTTTAGTACATTTTTATCACTTGATATGTAAACTCTGGTTTACTAAAAAGAATTGCAATAGGTGTCAACCACATCACAACCAAGTCAATTTTGCTTTTAGCAAGGAAGACTCACAAACCTCCATCCATCCTTCGCGAGGTAGCTGAAGATTCCATCGACAACGCTTGCAAAAAACTGCCCTCCGGTGATGAAGAGAGTGTTAATCGTGACTAATCTGCCTCTTAAGTGGGGTGGAGCAACTTCTGCGATGTACACTGGCACAGTCATAGATGCTACACCTAAAAACATAAATTTAAGTACAGTTATAAAATCTAAAGATAAACTATATACCATTTTCACTATAAAACATCATACCATTTAAACGGAACAAACCAGAAAAATCTGGTTTTCAGGTTCCAAAAGACAAAAGTACTCCTAATGAACTCTAGAAGCATACTCAGAGCAAATGGGCACACAGAGTGGTTGCTAGCAGCTCTACTGCAAGTTCAGGGTTTGATGCAGTGATACAAGGACTAAGTCAGTTTAATTCACATTGCATTTATACAAATAAAATAACATGCAGAAATCTGTTTATAGCTTTGGAACAAAGCGATGCTACCATATAAGTAAGCACACGTAAGCCAGAAGGATTTATTGAAGATGCTTTGAATTCAAACAGAGCTTTAGCAGTTTCCATCACCCATTAAAAAGTAAGGCCAAGTATTATTCTTCTTGTGTAATTTCATTATTCTCATTAGAATGGGTTGTTTCTTGACCTTTCTGATTGTTTCTTAACTTGGCTTGAAAGCATTCCGTATGCAGTGCTAAGAACTCTACTGCCAAAAGGAGGCAAGGATCCAATGAAGCTAAAGCACTGTTGCCTTCCATTGTCTTAATACTGATAGTGTATTAGGTAGTAATTATACAAGTCACAGAATGTTAGGGGTAGGAAGGGACCTTTTGAGATCACCTAGTCCAAGCCTATGCCAAAGCAGAATCACCTAGGGCAGACTGTACAGGAACGCACTCAGTCAGGTTTTAAAAGTCTAGAGAAGGACACTCCACAGTATCTCTGGGCAGCCACTTTCAGTGCTCTGTGACCCTCTAAAGGAGTCATTGATTCAAAATACAGAAACGCTAAAGTGGAACACATATAGGAGTCCAACAGCACAGAAAGAGCAGAGCTGGGTGTGGTACCTGCTTTGGTGGTCCATATCCACAAAGCCCTGCTCTCATTTAAAGGCAATTAATATCACAGAATCATCATAGAATCAACTAGGTTGAAAGATACCTCCAAGATCACCCAGTCCAACCCAGCACCCAGCCCAAGCCAATCAACTAGACTACAGCACTAAGTGCCTCATCCACTCTTTTCCTGAACACCTCCAGGGACAACAACTCCACCACCTCCCTGGGCAGACCATTCCAATGCCAATCACTCTCTCTGTGAAAAACTTCCTCCTAATATCCAGCCTAGACCTCCCCTGGCACAACTTGATACTCTGTCCCCTCATTCTGTTGCTGGTTGCCTGGGAGAAGAGACCAACCCCAGCTGGAGACAATCTCCTCTCGGGTAGTTGTAGACAGCAGTGAGGTCACCCCTGAGCCTCCTCTTTTCCAGGCTAAACAACTCCAGCTCCCTCAGCCTCTCCTCATAGGGCTTGTGCTCCAGGTCCCTGTTTCCTCAACAGAACTAACAGTGACAACCAACAGCAATTCTTCTGCAGTTTTAAGTGGAAGTATGTTGGCAGCACATACACAAAATCAGATTTTGACTAAAGCCAGTTGGGATACATCTTGAGCACAGTAAGCATGGATGAGCAGCAGCAGACACATCACATCTTCCCACTTGGGGCAGCTCCACTGTGTCCCACACGGATAGCCACATACCAGCACGGGCCAGTGACACCCCCAGTAAGCAATGGGGTCACCTGAAGGCATACACAGAGCTTCTGAAGCACTGCTGCAGTTTGCAGCTCACGTCACGGCAGAAAACTGCGTCACAAAACTGCAGAGGCTTCAGCTGGCACCCCACTGACTGCCTGACTCACCAAACTAAGAGCACAAAACCATCTTTAGCAACAAGGTTAGCCTAAAAGAACCACTGTGAGCCTCAAAATGCTTGAATGAGGAATATAGATTTTTAACAATAAAATGGCATTGGAAGATGCTTTGTTATGATAGGTAAATGCTCACAGCTGCCTCTCAACATAATAACCCACATCTGGCAGAGCCCCCCAGGACACACAATCATCTCCTCCTACTGACTGAGAAAGCCAGGTAGGGGGAAAAAAAAAAAAAAAACCAAAAACAAAAACCACCAGACACTTAAGTATCAGAAGGGGGAAAAAAAGGTAACAAAAGATATTTATTCAAACATTTTTTCAAAGCCAACTAGAATACACCATGGGAAAAAAGTGTTCAAATAGCCTTTTTTTTTGTGCTTGATAGAGAAGTAAATTTTCAAACATAGTCCACCAGCAGGGACATTTCTCTTGCATCTTTCACTTCTGCATTTGAGCTAATTACAACTGAAGCAAAGCAGACAGCACAGACGTAAGGAAAAAGCCTGTATGGAAAAGCATAGGAGCACATCTGCTTTCTGAAAACAAAAGCCACTGAGGCCCTGTAAGAGGCAGTGGCTCACACTGGGGCAGAGGGGGAGGGCCCTTGAGTTTCAGTACCTTTGCGTGAGACACACTGCCTTACACACTCATGCTTGCTCCCACGGCAGCATGACTATCCTTAGAATCAGAGAACTGACCAGCTTGGAAGAGACCTCCAAGATCATCCAAGTCCAACCTAGCACCCAGCCCTAACCAATCGACTACACCATGGCATTAAGTGCCTCATCCACTCTTTTCTTGAACACCTCCAGGGACGGCAACTCCACCACCTCCCTGGGCAGCCCATTCCAATGCCAATCACTCTCTGACAAGAACTTCCTCCTAACATCCAGCATAGACCTCCCTTCCCACAACTTGAGACTGTGTCCCCTTGTTCTGTTGCTGGTTACCTGGGAGAAGAGACCAACCCCACCTGGCTACAACCTCCTTTCAGATAGTTGTAGACAGCAATGAGGTCACTCCTGAGCCTCCTCTTCTCCAGGCTCCACATCCCCAGATCTCTTAGCCTCTCCTCACAGGGCTGTGCTCCAGGCCCCTCACCAGCTTCATTGTCCTTCTCTGGACATGTTCCAGTACCTCAATATCTCTCTTGAACTGAGGGACCCAGAACTGGACACAGCACTCAAAGGTGTGGCCTGACCAGTGCTGAGTCCAGGGGCAGAATAACCTCCCTTGTTCTGCTGGCCACACTGTTTCTGATACAGACCAGGATCCATTTGCTCTCCTGGCCACCTGGGCACACTGCTGGCTCATGTTCAGCCTCCTAACTACCAGCAGTCCCAGGTCCCTTTGTGCCTGGTTGCTCTCCAGCCACTCCCAGCCTGTAGCACTGCTTGGGGATGTTGTGGCCAAATTGTAGAACCCTGCACTTAGCCTTGTTGAATCTCATCCACCACCTGGAGTGGCCTAGCAGGACACCATACTCTCTGCTGGCAACAAGGATTCAAGGCTTAGGAAAGGCTCAGCAACAAAACAAGCATCAAGCACCTCCCCTGTTACACCCTAAACAAGCTTCCAATAATTGCCTTGTTTGGGAATTTGTGACTCTATGGACTAGATGACTGATATCTCTGGATAGATTTTTGAGGCTATTCATTCATCATTCTCCAATGCACTGTTTAGACCAATCACCACTAAGAAGTCATGGAAACTCAAAGAGAAAAAAACATAAAGGTCTGCTTGCCACTGGCTATTTTATCTTTTGGCCCATAAATACTTTCCCTCTTATTTCCAAGAGTAACACAGAAATGAGAAAAGTTGATTTAATGCAGAGCAGCAGAAAGTAAATGAGCAATCAAGGCCTCCAACATGGTGTTTGTAGGCAGAGAAAGAGAATGAGGGCTTGCAATAAATACAAGGGGGAAAATATACAGTCGTGGTTTTGTCTTTCAGGGACAAAAAGAAAGATAACCTCACATTTTTCTCTCAGAGGCTACTAAAACATTAGTCCCCAGTAAAAGCTTTATAAGAATAACTTAAAGAGTTCCAAGAACATCATCTTTGAAATAGCTAATAAACTAATTAAGCTAATCTGAAAGGCAAAGATGTCAACATTTTATTTGGATTTTACTGGAAAGCAGTTAGAAAAACGCGCACAATATATGCTCTGTAAAAAAGCTACTCCTTACTTCCATTCCCGTCCTAGTGAGGGCTGAATTTAAAGAGGATCTGCAGAAAATCTTGTCCAAAATAAAGCAGACAAATTTGCTTCTTTGGCACTGGCAAAGCAGAACCACAACACTGATCAGACCAACAACAACTGTTAACATTCATTCAGCAAGCACCACCAGTCCTGAGAGGTTGCTAGAGCCAATTAGTCAGATAACCCAACACCTGCCACATACAGGTGAAACTAAAGCCTGCTGCTGCAACCTAAGGGCAGTGTGAAGGTTAAACCTGTCTTGAACAAGAGGCATCATGACAGCAGGTGGTTTACTTTCTTTGCTGTGTTTCTGCCACAAAATCAATGATTACATGAATCAGCAGAGGAAGCTTGAACAGCTCAACATTCCGATGTTGTGGTCAGCCTAAATAAGCCCAAAGTGGGCTTGTACATGTCCTGGCTTGCCCAGGCATGCTCCCCTGCTCCCCTTCTTTCTGTGCTGGGGGTGGTGGCCACAGGAAAGGGCACAAAAGCCCCAGCTTCACCTAATATGGTCGAGGTTGGCAAAGTGCCATCCTGATTGGCTAATCTATGTCCAAAGGCCCATTAGTCTTGGGCTGAAAGGATATAAAGGGATGAGCAGGTAGCACAAGGTGCTCTCTGCTATTGTATCCTGCCTGCTTACTACCTCATTGATCCTGAGTTCAGGCTCTGATGCCTCCACGCGTTCGGCCTGCACAGCCAGTGTGACACCGTGCCAAGACTGCACACCGCAAGACATCTGCCTGCACATGAGAGCCTGCTGCCAAGAGAGCCAGGACCAGCTCAGAGTTTGTCTGCCTCCTTTCTCCAGCACCCAACAGCCTGGGGAAACTCCAAAGCCTCTAACAGCTTTCAGGTCGGCAGCAACCCCGCCAAGTGCTTTGGGTACTGTCCCATAATATTTTGTGAGTAAATCCTTAAAGCCTCTTGAAATCACTGATTGCCTTCTGCCATAAGCAGAAATGACCTCCTGTGTCCATCTAGTAGTTAAGCAGGATAACTAACAGCAAGCGGTGTAAGTGACCACACAAACTTTCTCTTCCAGTAAAAATGTTTGCTTATGCTGGCTACCTTTAAAGTGTTCCAGTTTTGCCTGTTCCCTACATGTATAAATTTCCAAACCATGCATTTTTAACCTTGTAAATAAGTTTTCTGGTAAGATTTAATGTTAATAAACAGTTTTCATAGGTATTAACAATCTCTGCCTGGATATTGAAATTAATATAGATTATTAATTTTGAATCATTTTGTAACATCCTGTCACCAGCTAACCAATGATACCAGCTATTCAGCTGGCATTAATACAATAGCTGAAATTATTATGAACAGTACATGATTTCCTAGGAAAACCTAAGGAATTAAGAGTGTTAGTTCAAAATCACAGAGAACTATTTAGATTTCAGTCCAGCCCAACACCTCTTCGAAACAATGGCCAGCTAGAGCAAGTTGACCTAGAACACGCTAAGTGAGTTTTGAACTAAAATGATTCTGCAGTTCTACGACTTCCACATCTGCTTTCTCACCCTAAGACTTTCCCAATGTTGTTGTTGACAACAGCCTTCTTGGTTTTGTACTCAGACCTTGCTACTTCCACAGAGTTTCTCAAAAATATGCAGGTTCAAAATACCCAAACAAAAAACTCAGTTCAGAAGATATACTTACAGAATCATAAAATGGTAAGGTTGGAAAGGACCTCAAAGATCATCTAGTTCCAACTTCCTGCCATAGGCAGGGACACCTCCCACTAGTACAGCTCACTCAAGGCCTCATCCAATCTGGCCTTGAACACCTCCAGGGAGG
>VWZE01007770.1:6452-41147 GCA_013396675.1 Eubucco bourcierii | reverse complement strand
GGGGGGCGGGGGGGGAGGGGAGGGCAAGGAACTCCCAAACCATCACATATGTAAGCAGTGTAATTGGCTGCTAATCTATATCTACACTTTCAATAAGCAAGAGATAAAAAGTCCATCATTGGGTCATTTACACAGCTATCGATTCACAACTTTCTACACTGAAGTGGATCTTCATTTTCTAAGGTTATCCAGATAGAAGTAGATGAATTATTTCTGTAAGGCTTTTTTAGGAAAGCCTTAAATAGAAGAAACTTTCTGCATGCACAGGCATGCCAAAAGGGAATAACATGAACTTTTATCATTGAATTTGATACATCTCCCTCTACTTGCAAGGTATCAGAAATCATGAAGTGCATTTCTGAACTGCTGTAACAATACAAGATTAACAATCAGCCCTGAAAGCAACTAAAAACTACCCAAAGCAACTAATATAAAGCCCTAATTCATAAACTTATAACTCACAAAACATCTTTCATTGGGCAACAGAGAAGCAGCACAGCTTTGCGTACTACTCAACACAATCTTTATTCTTACAATATTGCAAAAGCTTCTCACCTCAGAAAATAAGAGCTTTTTCTTTCACTTGAAAGTCAGAAATACAAACTAGTCGTTTTCATCGTGACAGCTCATATAAACACTTAAGACAAGCAGTACTTAACCTGCTTTAAAAGTGAAGCTTTAAATTTAAATAAACAGTAATTGATATAAGCAGTGTTTTGCTGTAGGGATTCATTAGTACATACAGACTAAGCACACTATACATGCTGTTTGCTTACAGCTAGGGAAAAAAAAAAAAAAAAATCAGACAGTTTAAGCTGGCCCAGCCCTAAGATAAGGAGTTGCTTCCCCAGTCAATGGCTCCTCCCCTTCCAGCAAAGCAGCAGATCAGGATGCACATCCGCATCTCAGCTACTCTTGTTTCCCATTCAAGGCTTTTGATCTGATGGCTGATGTGGACGTGTAAAGCTGAGAAGTGGCCATTCAGCAACTCCTGCTGACTCAGACAAACGAACAGCATTTTCCAGCAAGGAAATCCGGTTTTCTAACGACCCAGAAAAATGTGACAGGACTCAACTGCATAACCATTCATATATGCTAGAAAGCCAGCACTATGGAAACCACACAATCTTTACATGGTTAAAAAAAAAGCACAAAAACAAACAAACAAAAAAAAAATCTCACACCAAAACCCCCAGAAAAAGCTGGATGCTTCAAAGACTGTCTGTGCAGAGAAATGCTGTTTTCAGAGGGCAAGGGTAAGGATTTGAAAGCTACATGTAAAATGATTACTCCCAACAGTGCTTATAAATATTTTTTTTCTTTCCCAGTTCTACTACAGTGATGCTTTATCCAATTTAAAAAAAAATTCTAAGTGATATCTAAACAATCATGAAGAAGTTTTAGAAGATGAAACAGAGCTCAGCTAAAATCATGTCTTAAACTTTTACCTCAAAGTCCTCTTCAACTAAAAAGTAACTTGGTTTTAACAGTATCTTTCTACCATTTTTAAAACAGTTAAATGCAACAATTTTCCTGTAAACTTCTTTAACTTTCATTGAGTTAAGCAAAAGCCTAACAACTCTCCAAAAATGCAGCTTGAGATGAAGATAGGCAGAAGAATTAATTTTCTCACCTACTATGTGTCATTAAATGAAAATAAAATTAAAAACAAAAACCAAAACAAACAAACAAAAAAAAAAACCAATACCAACAACAGAACGCTGACCAGCCAAACAACAACTACTAATCTAGAAATACTAATTTCACTGTAAACTTAGTATTGTGGACAAACAATATGGAGTGATATCGAACATGTTCATTAGCTATTCAGGAAAGCCATTCATACTGTCTATCAAAATTTACATTCACAGTATCACAGTATCACCAGGGTTGGAAGAGACCTCAAAGGTCATCAAGACCTCAAAGGTCATCAAGTCCAACTCATCACCACAGACCTCAAGACTAGACCATGGCACCAAGTGCCACGTCCAAACCTGCCTTGAACACCTCCAGGGACAGTGACTCCACCACCTCCCTGGGCAGCCCATTCCAGTAGCCNTGCCCTTCTCTGGACACGCTCAAGCACCTCAATGTCTTTCTTCAATTGAGGGGCCCAGAACTGGACACAGTACTCAAGGTGTGGCCTAACCAGTGCAGAGCACAGGGGAACAATCAGCTCCCTGCTCCTTCTGGCCGCACTATTGCTGATGCAGGCCAGGATGCCATTGGCCTTCTTGGCCACACTGCTGGCTCATGTTTAGGCTTGCAATAGGTAAACATGTTGCAACCATCAATGCAGAATGTGTCTTGATCTGAATTGGCTGCTGGGGAGGGACTATTGACAAGGGCTTGTAATGACAGGACAAGGGGAAATGGGTTTAAACTGGCAGAGGGGAGATTGAAACTGGATGTTAGGAGGAAGTTCTTTGCAGTGAGGGTGGTGAGGCACTGGAACAGGTTGCCCAGGGAGGTTGTGGCTGCTCCCTCCCTGGAGATGTTCAAGGCCAAGTCGGAAGAGGCCTTGAGTGAGCTGTACTAGTGGGAGGTGTCCCTGCCTGTGGCAGGGGGTTGGATCTAGATGATCCTTGAGGTCCCTTCCAACCTTACCATTCTATGATTTAGTTTCCCACATCCAAGTAACACCATGATTTTTAGAAGACAGGTACCAGTTAGTTTTAGAACTATTGCTGTAAAAAATAAAGGAAAGCCTTGTAAGACTTCTACAACCCAAGGCCTGACTTTTATAAAAGGTTTTGATTATATCATTCTACCCCAAGTGGCACTCACAACAGTACTTTAACTATCCTTATAATGAAAATATATGAATCAAAGTGACTGCTCAGCTTCCTTCTATGCCAGAGGTTTCATATACAAACAAGATTGTGTGTGAAAACACTAGTGTAGAGATAACACACCTTTTTTTTTTTTAATATGGGGCAAAAAACCAGTATCTATATCTGCAGTATGAGAAGTTGCAGGTAGTCCTGAAAAACAGCATAATATTTCTCCTCAAGATACCTCCCCCATGGCATGCATATTTTGCCTAGCAGGACAAGTAAGAGTGTTCACAGTGCATATGGGTTAAATCAGTATCTTAACTCTGCAGTCCAAGTGCTGCACACTTCATTTTATGAGGAGCAGCTCATGCTCCTCATAATGTGCAGCTTCCATGCAAAGTCTCTCCAAGGTCTGGATTTTCATCATTACGATTTCAACAACAGCTGCTTGGTGCCAATGAAAAGCAACTGTAACAGGAAAGCAACCTATGGAGGAATCTCAGGGAATGATGCCTTGAAGTGGTTTAAGTCTCAGAAAGCATTTTTGCTATCAAGACAAGAATCTTGCACTAGATCATTCTTAGCAGAGGGACAAACCAATGCCAAACTTCTTCAGGTCACATACATATAAGCATAAAAATTACTTGAAATGGTTTAGATGAGCAGTCACAACTCCAGGACAACTGCATAATTGCAGTGTAAAGCTCATTCTGTCAAGTGTTCCAAAGATACTTCAAACTACCGTGGTGTGTCTTTTCTTCCATTAGTTCCTTATACTGACAAAAAGGAGATGTTACAACTGAAGAATGAGCCTGCTGCATTTGTGGGGAAAAAAACAGCAGCAGCTGTCAAGTGGTAATGGGAAAAAAAAAGGAATGGATCAACTATATTATCAGCATCTAAGGGACTAAAAGTTGGGAAAAGTCTCAGTTAACTACGAGTTGGCAAATGCTGCAGGTAGGGAGAGACTAATCCTATATTTTGGAAGGGAAACAGACTGCCAAAAAGCTTCCTCAAAACAAGGCTGCAAGTCTCAAAGCCTCATGGGAGAGGTTGGTAGAGAACAGAAGATCCTACGAAAACCTGAAAGATGCTACTCTCATGGCTTTCGGCCTCTAGATGCACTGTAATGGACAGCCATCTTCCAAGCAACAGGTGTAATTCTGCTAACATGGTTGCTTTATTCCAACTTGGACTTTGCAGATCTCTTTGTTAAATAATAGCACTCGGAGGAAAGAGATGTTAGAACTGCAGATGGCAAGAGCACAGTTTCTGAGATCCTTCCGCAAAGCAGCTCAGTCTTGCACTGCTTTTGTTTTCCAGGCATGTTAGCAGGGGAGGACTGAGAAAGGGCTGCTTTCTCTAATAGACAGCACTGCATGGATTCTCTACCACACAGTCTGCTCTACTGCCTTATCTGCTAAGAGAATAGTGGAACCAAGAAATTTTATTATGAATTAGGGTTTGGCATTCAAAATGGCATATCTGGCAGTCTAATTATGTGTGCAGTTCTGGAACCCTCAGCACAGGAAGGACGTGGAAGTGTTGGAGCAGGTCCAGAGGATGATCACAGGGCTGCAGTAGCTCTGTTGTGAGGACAGGTTGAGAGTTGGGGCTCTGCAGCCTGGAGAAGAGAAGGCTTCCAGGAGACCTTAGAGTAGCCTTCCAGTATCTGAAGGGGGCCTACAGGAAGGCTGGGGAGGGACTACTGACAAGGTCTTGCAATGACAGGACAAGGGGCAATGGGTTTAAACTGGCAGAGGGGAGATTTAGACTGGATGTTAGGAGGAAGTTCTTTGCAGTGAGGGTGGTGAGACACTGGCACAGGTTGCCCAGGGAGGCTGTGGTTGCTCCCTCCCTGGAGGTGTTCAAGGCCAAGCTGAAAGAGGCCTTGAGTAACCTGTACTAGCGGGAAGTGTCCCTGCCTATGGCAGGAGGTTGGAACTAGATGATCCTTGAGGTCCCTTCCAACCTTACCATTCTATGATTCTAATTAACAGAGATGTAGCAAATATCCTGGTTAAGATGAAAGTCTGCTTTTCCTATGGCTTTCACTGCACAAGTTGTACTAAGTTACTCTAAACTGTAAGATGACTAACGAGGCAACAAAAAATTCTGTTGTTGCAATTTGCTGCCTCTAGTCTCTAAGTGCTCCAGCTACTACTCTTAAGGCACAACCCTCTGTTAACTTTACTTAAGTCCTTTGTATTTGTCCCTACTAGGAAGCAGATTCCATCCTGTGAAGGTTTGGGAGTTCCCCACCCCCCCACACTTTGCAAAATGACCCAGACTCGTACTCAGCCGTCTGGAAGTTAAATGATGAAGCTCTATTTACAGCTCAGCACAATGTCCAGCAGATATTTACACTATATACAGAATATTTACAGAAATATACAAGTAAAAGGTAATACAGCAACACAACTCCCCTCCCAGAAATCAGAGACCCCAGGAGGGGCTCCCAACCACCCTTCCACCTTCTCCCCACCCCTGTACCTCACCCCAAGGTTTGCCTTACGTGCAAGGTGAATTAGGAAGATCGGCCAGGAGGGTTAGAAGAAAAGTGGTTAGTGAGGATTAATCAGCAGAGGAGCCAGAGCCCAGAAGCTGCTAGATCCCACCAGTAGTTCCTGTTCCAGCAAGCGACAGAGAGAGACTGACTTATCTATTGTTTTGGTTAGTGTTCCCAAACAATTCTCCAGCAAGCGTATGAGTGAAGTAGACAACATGATGTTTTCCTTTCACAGTCTATAGTGTAATTTTGTCTATTAAATATTCCAATTAGCCTCAAACCAGCACACATCCTCAGAACTGAAAGGTTTAGAGATTATAAAAATAAAGCCACATTCCCTTTCAAAGTGACATTACATTCTCATGTTAGCTTTAAGTTGAAAGATTCATGCACAGGTTACCACTAAGAAAAATATCCAGGATACATCCAGATCATCTCTGAAATACAAAATATGCAAGTTCTGTACTTAGAGCATGACCCTACTTCCACTGAGAAAATATAAAGATGTTTCCATATTTAAGGATAACTGAAAACCTTAACATCAGAGTGGGAAATGAGCTCCAAATCCTCACAGGACTCTGCCCAAAGAAACCCTGCAAAGTAACTATTGCCTCCCATCTTGTTTTTTCCTTATAATTCAGTCATATTTCCCCTACGCTTTTAATTAAGTTTTTGTAAAGCAAGATCTAATTGAAGCATCCATTACAATAAAACCTAGCTACAGATAATTGAATTTTCACTCAAAAAATAATTACTTTTATTTACATTTTTAAAACATCTCTGCTCTATATCCTCTTCCTTGTTTCCAAAAACAAAAGGTAGGATCTGCTATCAACACTGCAGGAGGGATACACCAGGAGGCAGAATTAATTACCCACTGGAAAAGAATCATTAAACTGAGTACTAATAAAGTAACTGTAAATAGGAAAGAAAGCAGTAATGCTAGCTCCTAATAAAGCACTAGGAACTGGCAACAAAGCACAAAGCAGCTCATAGTTGGCCAGATCTCTGAATTACTCACCACACACTCCTATATGCTCAGTAAGTACCATTTACACTTCTATGCAGCAAGAAAATAATAAAACACAGTGTTTTCTCTATAAAAATTTACAACTCATTTCAAAGCACACATGTTGATGATGGATTTTTATGTAAATGAGGCTGGGAAGAAGCCTGTATTTTCATAGAATGCTAGGGGCTGCAAGAGACCTCGAAAGACCAGATGGTCCAACCCCTGTGCCAGAGCACGATCTCCTATTCCATAGAATCATAGAACGGTAAGGTTGGAAGGGACCTCAAGGATCACCTAGTTCTAACCTCCTGCCATAGGCAGGGACACTTCCCACTAGCACAGCTCACTCAAGGCCTCCTCCAACCTGGCCTTGAACAACTCCAGAGAGGGAGCAGCCACAACCTCCCTGGCCAACCTGTGTCAGTGCCTCACCACCCTCACTGCAAACAACTTCCTCCTAACATCCAGTCTAAATCTCCCCTCTGCCACTTTAAACCCATTGCCCCTTGTCCTGTCATTGCAAGACCTTGTCAATAGTCCCTCCTGTAGGCCCTCTTCAGATATTGGAAAGCTACTCTAAGGTCTCCTGGAAGCCTTCTCTTCTCCGGGCTGAAGAGCTCCATCTCTCTCAGATACCAGATCACAGAGGAATGCATCCAGGCAGGTTTTGAAGATCTTCAGAGAGCAAGACTCCACAGCCTCCCTGGGCAGCCTGTTCCAGTGTTCCATCACCCTCCGAGTGGAAAAACTCATTCTTTCTCATGTTTACATGGAACTTCCTATGCCTCAGCTTCCACCCACTGCCCCTTGTCCTGTCACTGGTCATCACCAAGAAGAGCCTGGTTCCATCCTCTTGGCACTCATCCTTTACATATTGATAAACATTAATGAGGTCACCCCTCAGGCTCCTCCTCTTTAGTTTAAAGAGTCCCAGCTCCCTCCTTGTAAGGAAGATATTCCACGCACTTCATTGTCTTTGTGGCTCTGTGCTGGACTCTTTCAAGCACTTCCCTGAGGTGCTTGAACTGAGGGGCCCAGAACTGAACACAATATTCCAGACACAGCCTCACCAGGGCAGAGTAGAAGGGGAGGAGAACCTCTCTTGACTTTAGTTACTAATCACATCCCTTCTGATACACCCCAGAATGACACTGGCCTTCTTGGCCACAAGAGCACGTTGCTGTGAGCAATTTTAACAGAATGCTACTCTTCCTGCCACCAGAGACCACCTCCTTAATAGCACAATGCTCTCTAATACTTGCAACCTACCACAGTAATACAAAAAGCTAGAAAAACTCCCCTAAGACTGTGCTTCCAACACAGTGCATGCTTTCAGCAGTTCAAATGTCTATTCTTCACTATCTTCAGGTGCAACATGATCCTCCTTTCAAATACTGTCAAGTTTCCATCCACATTCATCTGTTTGCTCCGAGTTTATATTGCTCTACTTTCTTAAAGGACTTTTTAATTGCTAAGATGTACACAGCCTTTGAGTAGCTTTTCAATATACTACATCAGGTACAAAACTTAGGCATATAGCATTTTGTAGCAGAGTCCTTTAACGATTCTTCTTGCCAACTGCTTGTAAGGAGCAGGAAAGTCTCGTGGGAGTAATTGAAGAATAAGCATAGCTGGCAATACAGCATGCCAGGTTACATTCTGGAAGTTAAATCTACATTATTCCACTGAGATACATCTTCAAAATGCTTTCCAGAGTTGGACTGGGTTTAGGCAATCTTACTTTCCTATAAAATGAAAAGTTTCACGACAATCTATATGTATGTGCTTGTTTGAGGTTAATTGGAATATTTTAATGAAAAAAAGAGTTAGATTATAGGCCATGAAAAGCAAACAACGGTGATGCCTACTTCACTCATAGGCTTGCTGAGATGTATAAAAACAAGGACACAAACATAGATAAGACAGAGAGTCTCTCTCTGGGAGCTGCTGTGTCTTCTGGGCTTCTGCTGTGTAACACAACTAACCACTGCTTCTAACCCCCCTAGTTGATCCTCCAAACTCACCTTGCATGTAAGGCAGACCCTGGTATAACGTAGAATGGTGGAAAGAAGGTGGAAGGGTGGTTGGGAGCCCCTCCTGGGGACTCTGATTTCTGGGAGGGGTGTTGTGTTTCTATATTACCTTTAACTTGTATATTTCTGTAAATATTCCTGTATATTGTGTATGTATCTGCTTGTATATTGTACTAAGATGTAAATATAGCTTCAGTCCTTAACTTCCAGCCAGTTGAGTCTAGTCTGGGTGATTTTTCATAGAGTGGAAGGGCAGGTAACTCCCAAACCATCGCAATGTACGTAGCTATTAACAGACTATTTATGCTAATAGAACTATCTATAGATAATAGAACTATCTACATCTATAGAGCAGAAGATAATAGAAATATCTATAGCTACAAAGCCAAGTGGGAATTATATAGCAGACCCTAATTTTGGTTTGTAACAAATAATTTACCATCATTTCAAGTAAGACTGGAACATGAGGCTTCCCTGAGTCTAGGCTTCTCTAACTAGTACCACTAACAGTCCTGTACTGTTAATGTATTAGTATTAGTGTACTAATGGGAGGTGTCCCTGCCTATGGCAGGGGGTTGGAACTAGATGATCCTTGAGGGCCCTTCCAACCTTACCATTCTATGATTCTACTGCTTGTCTAAAGGCGAAATACACAGCAAGGTGCAAAAGAGATCTGACCACAAGGGAAATTATTCAAGAAACTGAAAACTAATGGCTACAGATCCAACAGCAGGGTAAACTTGTAAGGTAGGGAACAGAGAGAACAACTGTGAAAGTGAAATGCAGCAGACCAGACACTTCTCAGACTATTACTGCTTCAGGGATATACATATTTTAGTGACTGATAATGCAAGACAAATTGAAATCCAAACCAAAGAACATACAGAGTAGCTGTGTAAAGGAAACACAGCAGACCAAACACTTCTTGATCTATTATGGCTTTAGGGATACACGTATTTTAGTGTTGATAGTGTACAACAAACAGAAAACCAATCAAAGAGAGCCATGTACTGCATTTTGATGATTCAGCAACATTGAGAACGTATTTGTACAAGACAGAAGTATGCACACAGACATTTTTCTGTTTTACTACAACTAACTGATTTATTTGCTTTAAGCAAGAAACAGAGCATTGCTGTAGGCAAAATATCATGGAAGAGTAACAAGAGTATCTGTGAAGGAATGGGATGTGTACTTCCTTCACATATCAGCTTAAAGGTCTTAGAAACTTCTCTAACAAATCTGTCTGAAGTTGTACATTTCATTTGCAGCTCAGTATGACATCCACTTCTACCTTACAGACTTCTTTTTTTACAAACCCACAATCAGCGGGCAAACAGATTTGTATCTCCTGTAAAGTACTGTGCTAATTAGCAGTTACTAAGATCACGAGGTAAAGAAATTAATGCTGCTGTGGAATCACACCGACTGACAACTTGGTGAGAGTAACAAGTCATGCCTCTTGAAGCCCTCTCACTTGCACAGACAAAAACTAGTTACCCCATGTGGGTGTTGGACCATACAAGTCCACGTTATCTAAGCCAAGAACCAGACATCTTTACTCAACAAAAATTTAACAACAAAGAACAAACTGAGTCAAGATCTATATACGTCCACTTGCTAAAAAAAATTAAAGCAGCAGAAAGAACAGCTCCATATCTCAAAGCAGTTCTTCATACTTTCTCCTTCCACAGCTGTGGAACCTGTTCACAGTACACTAACCCTGAAAATATGCACAATTGCTTTACAGTACCCACTTGCACAGCCACCTTCAATCACATTTCTCTGGCCAGAACAATATGAACTGCCTAATTAAAATATCTACTAATAGAACTGCATTTCATTACCCATTTTTATCCTGTGCAAGCACAAATTTTTTTATTTCTATTTCCCATCATGACTATCTAGAAGGCCTGGATCAGACACACCTTCTCACCAGTGTGGGCCAGGAAAGGGAAGTGTGGCACATGAGTTACTGTGATTCAAGTAGCACTACTTCAGCACTCACACTTTCCCATTCTTTATACCAGTGCATGGTTCCCTATATCTTGCTTCAAATGAAGCTTCCTCATAGGGGAAACTTGGGGATAAGAAGCTATTACAGGTAGATAAATTGAATACTGTGATTACAACAAACTGGTCCACAAGAAGTCCTCATCACACCTAGCATGCAGTTGCTCTTCATGTATCCTGGAAAGAGCCTCTAGGAAGAAAAGCATTACTAATACAAAATCTTGAGACAGCAGACTAAGGGGCAGGCCAGGTTTGCCCTCATGCAACTGGCACAAAGCCACAGGAATTTATGCCTCAGCAAACCATCTAAAAGAGCCACATACACAAATCCATACTCACAGACAAAAGATATAAGGGTGTATATGACCATGAGCAGAGGCTCTACTAAGTCAGCCAAAACCAGGTTAATATTCTAGGTAAGGAAAATCAGAAAATTAGTAAACAGTCCCTTAAGAATTTACACCATTATAGAGTGAAGTACTGAGAATTAACTTCTGAATAGACCAAAGATAAATATCACAAAGAAGCATCTCAGATCTTGCTAAAGATACAATCAGTATTACGGAGGAGACAGGCCCGCTGGTCTTGAGCTATGAAGACAAACCTTCTCTACACTCCTGCATTTATAAACTGAGCAGTTTCCTTTTGTGCAAGGGAGCAATCCACATCCAAGAGGATAATGATTAATCACCTAGGCAGTACTTGGGTGTGAGGCAAAGCAATTAACTTTGAATCAGGGAGAGGCCCTGCAGACTGATACAACAGCTTTTGACTGAAGGGGAAGAAAAATTCATAAACAGGTGGGGATAGAACCAAAGCCAAAACACAAGCTGCATATTTTTCTACTTTTAATGTCACCATCAACAGATACAAAATAAGGTAAAATAACAACAGCAGAGCTTGACCTAAAAATTATGCCTTGGAACTACAGCTTTCTCAGAAGCATACACACTGTTGAGTATGACAATATTTTGTTTACCCTGCCTAGTAAAATTGCAGACTAGGGTCAAGTGAGGAAGGAAGCCTTACATCTGTAGGACAGTAAGATGCAGAGTGGTAATCATACAGATCATAGAAGTGTAGACAACTATTGTGCCCTGCCCCAAAGTTGCCAAAGTTAGATATTAAGATGAACAAAATATTCTTATCCAAGTTTTCAAATAATTTAGTGCATTTCCACCCACTAAAAGAGAAGTTGACATTATTTGTGTAATGCTCTACTCAATGTGTGCCCAGATTTCTGCTGTATGCACCAATGACTTTTTCCAGGAACGTGCCAGTCAATCATTACAAGAGAAAGAATCTAAATTCTCTCCCTTATTTCTCCTCCTACTCAAGAACTACATACAGCATAATACCAGACAGCAGTACCTGGCTCAATATATTACCAGAGTAATTGAATTTCTGGACAACGTGAACGCCTATGTACAACATTTCATCTTTTCCACCCCTTTCTTCAAGATCCTGAAGTTGTTGCAGTGGCTCTGGCTTTCCACTCATACCAAGCTGTCCCAATGTGAATTGGACTGGTGAGGTCAGCAGTGCATATTGTTTATGCAGGAACAGGGAGTCTATGAGGCAAAAGACTTAGCTGCTGAACTCCATAGTGAACAAAACCAGACTTACCTTTTCCCCTCAGGCAGATTCCCCATTCCTGTGCTGACATAGCTACTACTGACCTCAACAGTCCAATAACCAAGCACCTGTGAACAAACAAAAAAGGTCACTTACATGCAAACATTTGCTGAAGTACATGCTTAAAGTACACACAGCTTTGGTTTTAATAAGTACTTCCTCCATGCTCACTGTGCTCTCATCAATTTATTACCACACTGCCTTTCTTAAATGTTAGGCTCTACTCGGGATCCATCAGCTTCAGCCAAATCACAAGAGCAAATACTTAGTGGCAAGTCCCTTCAATTTTATCTCCTTAATCTCACAGACTGAACAAAACATCCCAAGTGGGCAACTACAAACAGAAAATTAATTTTAAAATAACAGTTAGGCAGAGAAAGCAGCTGGAAATAACAAGCATAGGACATCAACCCGAACCTTCATCACACAAAAAACAGCACAAGAAGCAGTGTTTCTCTAGTACCAACTGTTAGACAAGCAGATTCCAAAGGAGTGCTAGGTCCAACTCAAGACATCTGACTTGAGGATCCTCCATCAACTATACTAGAAATTAGGTTCTCAACTCTTTGTTCCAAACTGGAGGCCGAAGTGCATCACAGGACATGGAAACAGGATGGCAATAGTGCCCCTTCTCCCTTCCTTCTCCAGGCACAGCAACTCAGTCCTTGTACTGCACTACAGGAAAGCAAGAATACCTGTAGCTCTGCTCCTCTCTCACCCTTGGGAATGGTGCAGATGACACAGCAGGACCTGGCTGAATTGCAAAAGGCACTTCAGAGCAGGGTATGAGTCAAGATTACTATCATTTTCAAATACTACCAATACCTAACTTTATTTTTCCCTCTGTGATGACAATAAATGACTGATAGCTTATGAATGATGGCATTGCTCTAATAGTAACATATCAGATGCAACGATATGAAATCATTTAATGATACATACTTAAGGTCAACTTCATGTTTTATGACTGTGTCAGCATAAAGAACACGACCAAGAGTCTTCATCTCTTGAGTTATTCAAAACCTGCCTGGATGCCACCCCATGCAGTCTGCTCTAGGTAAACATGCTGTGGCAGGGAGGATGGACTAGATAATCTCCAAAGGTCCCTTTCAACTCTTACCGTTCTGTGACAGGTTGGGAAAATAAAGTCAATCCTACATCCATCCACCTATTGATTAAGGGTGCAAGCAGTTCAAGATGGACTTAAATTTCATATTGTTGGTGCCTTCAAGTAGGCCTAAATTCAAAGTTATCATCTGGTGAAGCAAGAGTAGGAATGCTAAAACTACAAAAAACACACCTGGAAAACTATCAGAAGTTAATAAGCAAGGTAGATTTTTCAAGGGCTTGTAGGGTTTCTACACCATTCTGGCACAGGACAAGTATTTTAGAGAAGGAACAGGAGAGAACTCAGATATTAAAGCCCTTCTTATACTGGCAAATGCCAGTGATCATTTCAGTACATGCTTCTCTCAGAGCAACACTTACTAGAACACATTCCCAATTTACAAGACCACACAGCCCACAACATGGCCAATACACATGTAACACCACACAGGCTCTTCTGCTCTTTACAACTTGGAAGGCATTCCCTCAGGTTTACAAAGGGCAACTGTAAAGCAGAAGAGCTGTGGCTAAACAGAGACACCCCTAATACTTTCTTCCAGCTGATGGAGAAGAATCCTCTTTCCCCAAAGTGATTATGTCCACAAGCATATTAAAACCACAATTACTGGTTTTGCTTCCCCAAAAGCTTGTAAGAACAGCAACAGTGGGGGGAAAAAAATCATGCACATGATGCTCCTTATCAAAAGAAAAGGGAAACAGAAGTGCTGTTACTCCTTGTTTCTGTCCAAGATAGAAAAGGTTAGCTGCAGAAACTCCTCTTGCCTTTTCCCAGAAGTGGAACTCTTGCCTTTGGGCTCCCAGTTATGATACAGGTTTCTAATGCTATTTAATTTTGTCTAGACTGAAAATATAGTCTCTTGCCAGGTTTGTGTTTGTTTGCTTTTACACAGTAGGTCCTCCATCATTTCTAGCACCTTCTGGTTTTGAGTCTATCATCTAGAGATCAACAATCCCTTTATCACTGCCTCAAGGGGCAACTGCGCATGCAGTCTCATGTGCCTAGCTGGCTAGTGATTACATTAGAATGCTCCTCATTGCTAACCAGCTGGTCTGAGACCTGTGAAAACTCAGCCCTTCCCAGACACAGAGTGTTGAAAATGGCCCACAAAGCTCCAGATTTGAGGCCTGAGAATAAACTGCCTCCCAGGGAAATCTCACTTTTCCCTTAAGATTGTTTGCCCTTGCAGAGTGCTTGTTAGCCCATGTGCTAAAACCAACAGATTTCAACTCGCTTTTCTGCACTGCCTGGAATATTTCTTTTTCTTTTTTTTTCTTGAAACTGTCTCATCATTCAGGAGCAGAAGTAGAACATTGATATAAAATATCAATGTAGCAGCACTAGTTCATTGATATAAAATATCCATTAGCTAAGGACAAGCACCAAGGTTGGTGCTAGGTGCTTCTGGAAAGCATTGGCTCTAACGAGAGCCAAGAAGCTTTCCATATTAACCATGGAAGACAAACCCCTCCAGACAGCTGCTCCCTTGTTGAATTACACTGCAAAAATCTAGGTGGGGAAGAAGAGTTCACAAAGACAAGCTAGGGTGAGAGCTCCTGAATACACACAACTGGAAGACCCATCTCTCTAGGGGAAGGGGGAGAAGACCCCTGAGAGACTACTAATGAGTAAGCCCAAATAGCATAGTTGCATGTGTCAATAAACACACTTTTTTCTTTTTTTTTTTTCTTTCTTATTTTCTATTTAAATACACCACAATCACATGAAGAGATGGTTGACTCTCAGTAAAGTCAATCCAAAAGCAATCCTAGTTTTAAGTTTTCAGCAGCTCCGATGACTGTCCCACTGGACTCAGCCTCTTCACAAGCTTCACACCAGAAAGACCAATTGCACAGGCTAAATAACAAAAACTCAGCGCCCATAAAAATACCTGCAAACAAAGTTATCCAACAGGAACATTATAATTCTACAGTACCAGCATGCAACACAGTCACAGCCACTGATTTTGAGTTCAGTCATCTTAAGTACAAATCATTAATCTTCATGACTTCTGTAGAATCTGCAACTCAAAAGTTTTGCATGTCATGGAGTATTCTACAAGAGTCCTGAAAGACTACCTTTTTTTAATTATGATTATTATTATTAATGTGTTTAGAAATACTACATATTCTATAAAAGCCTCACTTATCATACAGCTGTGGTAATTATCTTGGAGTCTATTGATAACGAGATAAGGAAACGAGGTAACTGAAAAACACCCTTCTGTATTTTTCTGTCACATCATCAGACAGAACAATAATGAAGCTAGTGATAGTGAAGTGTTTACCCTGTCCAATGCATGCAAAAATCAGGGACTTCAGAAGACACAGTTTTTAACTTCATGTATTCCTGGTACACTGCAAGATCAAAGCTCCAGTCAGAAGCTTGGAAGCTTTTGCACAGGAACAGATGAAGTTCTTAAGATGCAGAGATGCAGCCTTGAGCTCACACAGTAGCTACATAACCTGGAAACTTGCATGAACATCTCTGATCAGTTGCAGTACAAGAGCTGATTTCAACAACATGTCTATTTGTCTCCCTATTCCTTTCCATCCCTACTGCAAGCCTCTGCACTGCCTCCAGAGGAAAAAAAACAGTCTATGAATCTCTGGGTTGAAAATTAAAAGCATTTGTCAGAAGCAGCACAGCATATCTGAGGGCCTATGGTGACTTTCCCCTCCAAAAACACACTAAGTTGTAGTCTTTTAAAACGAATTGGGTGAACACTCCCTTGGTGGACTGAAGCTTTGGAATGTCAAGACTGGGGGAAAGGGGAAGAAGGAGATTAATCTGTGTTTTTTCTTCCAAGANGGGGGTGCCAAGGGCAAACACACAGCAAAACTCACAGAGTCATGAAGATCTTTAATAGGCAATTGGTTCTACTAGTTACTGTCCAGTATTTTCACAGCATCCATAGTATTCTAGCTGATAGGGTGTGCTTTTACTTAATCACTGTAAAGCTAATGCAGGGTTGGTACTGCATGGTTTGGTTCAATTTCGTTATTTTTGTTATTTGCTGCTGGACCTTAATGGCAGTAGAAGCCAGTTCAGCCCCACCAGGGGAGCCCTGAACCATGTGTCAGGGATTTTTACACCCATCTAATTCTGTCTACAGTCTTGTTTCCTCTCCTCGGTAAATGACCTACATATGCAATTAAAGAGATCCTACCAGAAAACTACACATTACCTTCAAATATAGCCTTTAAAAAAGTACTACAGACATGTTGAGTACAAAGCAAGAACTGAGCAGTAGGCTCACACTGTGAAGATACATCACATACTAGCAAAGACAGAGGTCAGAGAGGGCAAACCAGGAAGGTCTCACTTGCACTGCAGACCTAGTAAAGGAGCATGCACATGCAGCAGTCCTAAGAAGTAACTCTGCATTCACAAGGGCTTGGGAGTCATGGGCATTAACATGACAGGAGAATCAAATCATCCAGCTAATGACTGTACATTAAGATGCAAATAACTTTTCAGGAGCAAGCTTAATTCTGTCACTTCCTAAACTCTGCATAGCTCAAACAGCTTTCCTTCCACAGCTGGTACACAAATGTTCTTGAAAAAGTGAACCTAACAGCAGAGTACCTGAAATACCATATCAACACCCACTTACACCAGCTGGAGGTTTAAAACACTCAGCATCCTCAGATGACAGAACGACAAATTGCTCCTGCAGTGGGCTGGTGAGCTGCTGGCCAAATAGGTTCAGACAACAAAGTGACTGCAAAATTAGGACATTGGGCTGATTATAGTCTAAGAAAGAAAGCAACTTTGGAAACATGGCTATTATTATCCTTTGTTGTTTCTACCATGTTTAGCCCCGGTGTTTTCTCTATTCACTTTCTGCCTCCTTTCTTAAGACAACAGGCTTTCAGTAGAACTACCTGGGTTGTCCACAGCCATGCCTAGCTCTAACCTTTGGTGTTTCTGTTCTAGCATGTCAGCAGACTTTGACAGGACCAAAGATGAGTCAAAGTGAAGAGCCTGGTTTTCCTGACAAGTGTGTAAATTACAGCAGCCAACAAAAGGCAAAACCTCTGATCCCATACCAAGTGCAGGTGGTCACCCTTCAGCAATAGACCAAGGCCTTTAGTGCTACCATATGCAAAAGGTCCAAATACGCTTTGTACCAATGACATTCTTCTTAGCTAAGCTCACAAAAGTGCTACCAAACACAAATAATACCATTTCCTAAACATCTGAATACTGCCCACATTTGCAGTAATGAATATCCATCCAGATGTTGCATTCCTGACATCAAGCCCATCCAAATTCCTAGAGTCCAGAGTACCAGAGCTGCTTAGGAAGGGGAAGGTATGGGGGAGAAAATGATGGTCATAAACTTGTTTTTAAACCATTCTGCCTGGCATTGCAATAAACTACGTACTCAGAAATTCAGACCTGAAAAGATCTAAGCATATTCTAAGCTCACATAAAACATACCTTCTTTTTCCACTCTCTATATTTTGTATTTACAGTGAGCAGAAGGGAGGAAGGAGAGAATGAGAAGAGTAGGTAGGGAAGGGAAGGCAATTGTAACTGTTTTCTAACACAAAAACCTGTTCAAGATTTGTACTAAAAGAGCATTTTTACTTGCCCTTGAGAGGCCTTTATTTTCCAGAAAGATCTCCTTCCGTAATTGCTAGGGAGAAAAGAAGAGGTTTTCTATATAAAATGAGCTCTACAGAAAATGGTAAGAAACAGACAAATGAGAAATGTTCCTCATTCCAGCATATATCCTGCGGTTTCCATCCTTTCAAACTTTAACTGTAGCCCTTTATAAATCAGTCAGGAGAAGAATGGCTGTTTTCTCACACAGATGTGCCCTGTATCACTGCTGGTGGAACAAATTCCCATACATAACCGTCGCTGCATCTGCTTTTACAGCACCACAGTACTGACCATAATACATTCATTTTTTAAATGCAAGCAAACACCCTTCTGGAATAGATGTCTTGATGCGTGGTTGGCAGAAATCCTCAGGAAAGACCTCAAAAATCTATAAAATTATATAGTTAGGAAGTTTTTACTGGTCTGGAGGTAGGAAAGTATTTCATAACTCTACACCACCACAGCCTTACACTTGAGCAAACTGTCACTGAAGTGTCATGTTACTGAGTGACCTCTCTACACCAATGCTAGATAGTAAAATGATAGTCAGAGGTCTTCAAGAGAAGAAAGGGAAGCAACTGGTTAAGTGTTCCCCCATGAAGTTATCCAGGCTCCCTCTGGTGGGGGATTTAATGCAGGTATTGTTGCAATTTGCAATACCAGAACAGGTTTGCATCACATTTTTTTTTTTCTTTTGTAAAATAAACCTTATTAGGATTGAATTATGCAATTCCAGTGATATTTCAGCCAGGGCAATTTAAGGTAATGCTTTGTTTTCGGCCATAAGTTTCAGCCCTCCAGACCCACGGCAGAACCACCACCTCTGGTCCCCAGCGTGGAAACAGGCCAGGGATATTTCTCTCCCCAGACTATACAACGGCTATCACGAAACAAGTCCTAGCTCTGAATTTCCATTTCTGTATTTTATATATTCATTATATTAAGCCTCAGGTCTCACATCTCTCAAACAATACCAGCATAATTTTTTGTACCACTGTAAGACAATTTCAACATCCCTATGTATCTCCCCACGAGACACATACCCAAGAGTCAAGCAAACCATCCATCCATTCCCTCTCTTCCCCCTGAAGCTGTCAAGGTAAACAGTTGCAGTCAATAAAGCACAGGAGAAGCTTTACAAACACAAAAGTATATCGACTTTGACATTTTTAGTATCTACCACTGAACTCATGTACTATGCATTGCCACCAAAATACCTCTTCTGCCACCACATAGTCAAATTTAGTTTTCTTGTCTCCTGAACACTGTAAGAAATGTTATCAACATTCTGTAGTCTTAGGTCTTGATTAGAACAATAAAATAAAAAAGGCAGAGACAGCATTTGAAAAAATAAAACCCAACTGCGTGACTCAGGGTAGGGAAACAGCAACCTGAACAAAATGCCCCTTACTGCCCAGGAAAATAAGACCTTTCAAGAATGGAGTTGATTTTATTTCTGACAGTCCTTATTAGGACTTTTTTTCCTTAACAAGACCATGAATTGTATCACAGCAAGTGTGTCTATAACGAACCAGAAAACGTAAAAAATTATTCAGTGGCAGAGAAACAGAACTTTGCTATGTGGAGGAAAACAAGTCCAATTCTCACTTTGTCCTCAAGCTCTTAGACAAGGAGGGTTGCAAGACCACAGTAAAGATTTACTTCTTTTTGCCCCCTTTTCTTCTTTTTACATGCTGTCGTCCAAGGACTCTGTGCAATCTCAACCAGCCCATCTTGGATGTTGAGTATAATTTGAATTATTGCCCGACAGGATAGCAGCTGAAGAGCAACCAAAATTCTGGTGATATTTAGGAAATAATTGGCACAGAAGCCAGTCTCAAAGGTTAGAGGAAACACTCCTCGTCAAGTTCTTTGGGACAGCTATAAAGTTTTGCTAGAACCTACTGCTTGCAAATTACGCAACTCATTTAGCAAAGCAGCTGCAGGACACAAGTGTCATCTCATTTGACCAGCAAGATCACCACCTCATTTTGTCCCCAAAAGCACTCCTTTAAAAGTGCCCAATGAAAAGCAACGCTGTACAGGGAACCAGAAGAGAGGTGTTTACAGTTCAGAAAGCCAAGCATGATCTCGCTCTCCTTTCTGACTTCCCAAACTCCCCTCAAACGCCAAGCTTACAGCATGAGCTACTGACCCTAACTGACCGACCACCTTAAAGATGAATTTGCAGAAAGGATGCGAGACAGCCACCTGTCCCCCAAGAGGGCTAGGACTACACTACCTCGAAGTAAAAACGAAGAGGGCAAGCATGCACACTCCTCTCTCCACACCTTTGCGCTATCGCCAGCAGACCCTTCTCCTGACCACTGCTAAGTGTTTCCATCGCCAGCAGCCGAACACTCGATGCCCAGGGAGCAACGCTCGCCTTTTGTTTGCGGGCTACCTCACACGAACGGGTTGCAGAAACGCAGGTTTAGAGGCTCAGTTAAACCTGTCTCGCGGGGGAGCTTTTACTTGGGTGGGGCAAGAGCCCGGGGAGCAGGGTGAACTCGGGGTGGGGGCGGGGGTTAGTACTGCTGCGGTCGTGGGGGAGCCCGACGGGCCGGCGCGGCACTCACCGATGCCCAGCCCCACCACCACGCGTCCCCCCAGCAGGGTCTCCTTGTCGCGGGCGGCGGCCAGCACTCCGGCCCCCGCCNGGGCGGCGCCCGGCCCCCCGCCCCCCGCCGTGAAGAGGCCGCTGGCCAGCAGAATGCAGGGCCGCCGGCCACACAGCCCGTTGAGGACGCCTCCCGCTAAGGCGGAGAGGGCGGCGGCGCCCACCGTGCTGGAGACGAGCAGCTCCTGCCAGAGGGCGTCCAGGTTGAGCTCTCTCTTGAGGAGAAGCAGGGCCCCCGACACCACGCCGGTGTCGTAGCCGAAGAGAAAGCCCCCCAGGGCGGAGAAGACCGACACCACATAGACGAAACCGGGCGTCTCATCCTGCTGGAACTGCCGCCGCGCCGCCCGCTCCAGATCGCCGCCCGACGCTGCGCTGTTGAGGCTGGAGCACGACTCGGCGGCGATGAGGCTCCGCTCGCCCGCTGCCGCGCCCGAGGCAGCGGAGCCGTCCGCCTGGCGCCGCCGCTTCTCGCCCATTAGGTTGCTCAGGCTTCGCAGCGTGTACTCCACATTGTCGCTGGCCTTGCGGGACATGGGACGGCCGCGGCAGCTCCTGCCCCGGCCAGGGGAGGGCACGGGGCTGAGGCGGGCGGCTGCCGGGCTATGACGGCAGAGCTGCTGCTGCTGCTTCTGCTCCTCACTCCTCCCGCCCCTCTCGGGCTCCGCTCAGCCGGGTCGCATAGTGCCCCCGTGCAGCCAGACAGACTTGGGGGAAGTTGCCCGCCTCGGCCGCCGCTCCCAGCTTCCAGGCGGAGCTGGAGGCGGAGGCGGGCGGCGACAATCCCGACCGCGGCCTGACGGCCGCCAGGGGGCGTGCCTTGCCGCCCCCTCCCTGCTCCGCCGTGGCGCGCACGGCTCCGCATGCGCAGCGCTCGCACAGTGAGCGCCGCGACGCCTGCTGCCCCGCCCCGCTCCGCTTCGTCACGGGGGTTGCTGGCAGTGGCGGCGCTGGGTGGGCCGTTTCGGAGGCGCTGGAAGAAGGCGGGGAGGGAACCCCCAGGGCGGGTAGGCGTCGCGCAACCCCGAAGGGCAGCTCCACTGATGCGCCGCCGTGGTGGCGCTGGAGCAGGACGTGTTCTAGCTGGACAGCACCGGCCTCTGCGAAGGGGAGCGGGTTCCACACAGATCCACACCTGCTCCTAACTTGGTGTCATCTGCAAACTGACTGATACTGGACTCAATACCCTGGTCCAGATCATCAGTAAAGATATTGAACAGCACTGGGTCCACCACTGATCCCTGGGGGACACCACTAGTGACAGCTGCCAACTGGATGTGGCACCGTTCACCACCACTCTCTGGGCCTGGCCCTCCAGCCAATTCTTGACCCATGTCAGAGTGATTGTGGACATGGAAGTGTTAAGTTAATGGTTAGACTCGATGATCTTAAAGGTATTTTCAAATCTAAAGGATTCTATGATTGTTTATATAATGTCATATTTTAAAGTAAAAAAAAAAAAAAAAATTCATCTGACTTGACTGTCTTCACAATGGGGCCACCCACTAGATGGAGGCTTTTGGTAATTAATTGGATCCATTATTCCCAGCCCACAGCAGTACTAGTCATAGCCATGTGAAGTTAAAAATCAGAAAATGGAGGAAAGTCCAACATGGCCAGCATTACATGGCCTCTTTGGTGGTTTGCCTTTGCCTCAAAGTAACTGTGAAATGCCAATACTGTTGTCCAGATAATACCAAGTAAATAAAATAGGTGCAGCTACTAAAGTGAATGGTAATAACAGCCATCTATGAAGTTAGTCAGAGATGTGGCAGTGGATTTATAAATACAACAGATCAGCTTCCATGTTTGGGCATCTGAGAAGCCTGGACTAGGTAAAAATTAAACCCACATGTGAAGGTTTGGGAGTTCCCCACCCCCCCACACACTTTGTAAAATGACCCAGACTAGCACTCAGTCGGCTGGAAGTTAAATGATGAAGCTCTATTTACAGCTTTTCACAATGTACAGCAGATATTTACACTATATACACAATATTTACAGAAATATACAAGTAAAAGGTAATACAACAACACAACTCCCCTCCCAGAAATCAGAGACCCCAGGAGGGGCTCCCAACCACCCTTCCACCTTCTCCCCACCCCTGTACCTTACCCCAAGGTTTGCCTTACGTGCAAGGTAAATTAGGAAGATCGGCCAGGGGGTTAGAAGAAAAGTGGTTAATGAGGATTAATCAGCAGAGGAGCCAGAGCCCAGAAGCTGCTAGATCCCACCAGCAGCTCTTGCTCAAGCAAGCGACAGAGAGCAACTGACTTATCAATTGTTTTGGTTAGTGTTCCCAAACAATTCTCCAGCAAGCGTATGAGTGAAGTAGACATCATGATGTTTTCCTTTCACAGCCTATAGTGCAACTTTGTCTATTAAAATATTCCAATTAGCCTCAAACCAGCACACCACATTAAGTTCCAAATTTTTTTTAATGAGGATTTGGATAATACACTGTGATTAGCACAGAGCATTCCTTATACCTCTTCAAACTGCTAAGGTCCTTCCCAGCACTAGAGCAACAAATGGTTCCAGGTTGTAGTATCAGAAACAAAGTTACGTTATGCTACAGGAAACTGTCTCCTCAGCTTCAACAGCTGTCCACAAGCAGACTGGCTTACATTACTACAGTGCCATCAGAAGAGATCTGTCATTTGCCAGAAATGTCCAGACTTGCCTGACAAGCACAGCACTCAGTACATGACATAGGTAAGCCTCAAGTAAAAAATGTGGGACACAGTACATTAAACAGAAATTATTCACACCAAATCTCTAGCCAGCTAGAAAGAATGATTTCACAGAATCTTGTCACAAGAGCTGGCTGTCAAAGAGAGGGTTTTTTTTGAACAGCCATCTCAGAAGCTGGAAGCATTCTGTACATAACAACAGATACTCAAGGGAGCTAACAAAAAACTTTCCCCTCTTGCCCGTTGCTGACCCAACACAATCAGAAACAGACATGATTTCTCATCACATCATGCTGTCAAAATTACTTTTCTAAGATTCCCTGAAGAAACACAAGTGCAGCTGTGGGCTGCACTGAAGACTTACCTCATGAGAAAGAGGGAGGATTTGTTTGGTTTGTGTGTAGACTTTTGTTCCTGTGGTCATCTCTCCAGAGTACTGGATTTCATGATAATAGCTAGTTTCACAGTGATGCCAAATGTAGTAGGTATGCCTTTTAAACCTAAGACAGGGGGTCAGATCCAAAGAAGGATTTAGGTGTATTTTAGACATGGCATTATGCTTTCAAGATTAAATGTTGAGTTGAAACACTGCTTGGATTCACAGCACTGCCTCATTATCTCTTTTAAGGTGTGTTTGTAGAATTACTTGCCAGGCAGTCTTGTGAACTACATCGAAGAACTAATCCAGCTTTAAGAAACACATTGTGTTGTGTGTTTTATAAGGGGGCAGGAATAATTACAAGATTTTACTGCTTCTATATAGATGTCTTACATCAGAAAATGCCTTACAGAAAACTACTGAGAGCTTTGTGCATGTGCCCAGAACACCTCCCTTTCTGAATATCTGGGAATTCATAGAATCATAGAGTGGTAAGGTTGGAAGAGACCTCAAGGATCATCTGGTTCCAACTCCCTGCCATAGGCAGGGACACCTCCCACTAGTACAGCTCACTCAAGGCCTCCTCCAACCTGGCCTTGAACACCTCCAGGGAGGGACCAGCCACAACCTCCCTGGGCAACCTGTTCCAGTGTCTCACCACCCTCACTGGAAAGAACTTCTTCCTAACATCCAGACTACTGCAATTAGCTCCCCTCTCTCTATTGGCGCTAAAAAGCAGGTGGATGAGTACCAAAATCTGGGGAGTTCAGCCCAGTCAGGACACACAGTGAGATGATACAAGACTTTTGTGTGATCGCCTAGTGGTTGACAGCCTCACCTAGGAAGTGGGAGACACAAATAACAGAATTGCTTCAGCTCACAAGGATTAAAATCTCTCACCTCTCAAGAAGATTGTAGGTTAAATGAGGAAAGGTAGGTTCTTAAAGGAAATTGGGTTGCTGTGCAGAGAAGAATGTAAGAGCCAAGGTCTAGGCAGAATGAGGCAGAAAAAAATCTGACAGGCAGAGCTTCTGGCAGTACAGCTCAGGTTGCCTAAAACTTCACAGTGGAAGCTACTTTAATCCCAGGTAGCTTTATCAAAGTAATCATTTGAACTCATATTTTGCATATTTGCTCTCTTTCATGACAAATATGTGAAACCCACTTCAGACCCATTGAAAAATGTAAGAAAAGTGGGTTTTGAGGTTAAATTTTTGTCTCTAAGATCTCCAGCTTTTTAGCTTTAGAGTAGGAACTTGGTTTTTGGCAAGAGAATGATTCCTTTCTGCCTTTGGCTGTCAAAAGATCTGACAAGATTTGACTGAAACAGTTCTGATAGCGTCAGCAGCAACATGTGTGAGAGCATGCTGCTAAATCCAAGTGTGTCTCAAGCAGGTCTGCAGCCATTGCACTAACAACAGCTACATACCAACCTCTGTGTGGGCACCCAGAGGTGGGACTCAGCAGCCCACTTAGATGTACTGCTTTAAAATTCAAGGCTCAGCACATGCTGAAAGCCAGTGGTGGTGCACGGTGGAAGCAGGGGAAAGGGCTTTATTATTGTATCATTTTCAGTTTTATTTGGACTTTTATTATTGTACAATTTTGAGTGTTTACATTTGTGTGCTTGAAAAGATGGTTTGCCAGGTTACAATCCTTACCAGGTCATTATTGCCCTGTAAAAGTTATAATTAGTTACAGCACCTGGCAGCATAAAAAACAAGGAACTGGCACAACACTACCCATGAGATACCAGGGAAACAATGCTCTTAAAACACCATACCTTCAAACAAACACATGCCAACACAGAGTTGTTTGTCTGCCAGGCAGAAACCTTCTTGAGGCCTTGAGTAACCTGTGCTAGTGGAAGGTGTCCCTGCCTATGGCAGGGGTTTGGAACTAGATGATCCTTGAGGTCCCTTCCAACCTTACCATTCTATGATTCTATGATTCTGTGATTCTTAAGTGCTTCAGATATGCACAGAACAACAACAGGTCAGCTCCAATTCCTAAGATCAGAGAGTAACCAACCCTCTCTTTCAACACCTAGCATCTGGTGTATGTAAAAGACATATACAGGAAGAAAAGAAACAAGTGCAAAACCATTTTTAGTGCAATCCGCCTTCATTTGATTGTTCACTTAAACAGATTTGATTTATGAGAGTCCATTTCTCTAAGAGGTAGACTTCTAAATCAAATCCTTCTACAGATTATGTAAGACCAGAACATCAGTTGACTATGACTTAATTAAGTGAAAACCAAAAAATAGAAAGGCTTTTAGGCTTATGTATGACTACATGCTATTTTGCATCCCTAGAAAAGTAACAGCTGACCCAGCAGGAGTTGTCTACTTCCTAAACTCTCACCACATCAAAGCAAAATAACCACCAAATTAAAGGCCTGGGAAGTATAAACCTTATATTTTAAGCAGCAGGTTAAAAACTAGCTGTGCTGTCAGTCTTGACATTGCATTGCCTCTGAACAGAACGCTATACAGAAGTGCTCTATCCAAGGTTGCAAATGAGGCTGGAAACAGACTGCTAGGAATTCAGTTACTGACTCGTTAAATTGGTTGTACCCTCTGGATCTGACAGATGGTGAATACATCAAAACTTGTTTGGTGGGGTTTTACTTGAGAAAACTGTACAAAGAGGAATAAGCAAGTTTAAAAGGAAATTGGACCACATGAATTCCCTGTGCAAAGGCAAAATATGTACAAAGAGTGCCTAAAAACTGATACGTGTTAGCACATCTTCCTAGCACATGGCAGATAATAAATAGTGCTTGCTATGGCTGGTGAGCAGGATGGAACAGCAGCAAGCCAGGGCTTTTATTTGCCTCTTTGCTTATTTCTTACTTATCCTGGATTGCATCAGTAGAAGTGTGGCCAACAGGTCGAGAGAAGTGATTCTTCCCCTCTACGCTGCTCTCATGAGATCCCACCCGGAGTATTGTGTCCGGTTCTGGAACCCCTCTTACAAGAAAGATATGGATATGCTGGAATGTGTCCAGAGAAGAGCCATGAGGATGATCAGAGAGCTGGAGCTGCTCTCCTATGAGGACAGGCTGAGAGAATTGGCATTGTTCAGTTTGGAGAAGGCTCCAAGGAGATCTTATTGTGGCCTTCCAGTATCTTAAGGGAGTCTATGAAAAAGCTGGTGAGGGACTTTTTAGGATGTCAAGTAGTGATAGGGCCAGGGGGAATGGATGCAAGACAGAGGAGGGGAGATTTAGATTAGATGTTAGGAAGAAGTTCTTCACCATAAGGGTGCTGAGACACTGGAACAGGTTGCCCAGGGAGGTGGTGGAAGCCTCATCACTGGATGTTTTTAAGGCCAGGCTGGATGTGGCTGTGGGCAACCTGATCTAGTGGAAAATGTCCCTGCCCATGGCAGGGGGGTTGAAACTAGATGATTCTTGAGGTCCCTTCCAACCCTGACAAGTTTGTGATTCTTTCTGTATCAGTACTTCAAAAGTCCTGTTTTCACCAATGTAGACAGATATCTTTTAAAAATCTGTTTTCTTGGGCTGTGACTACATTTGCTACATTTTTAAAGCAGGTCCCCTGTGAAATCATAGAACGGTAAGGTCGGAAGGGACCCCAGTGAAAGGCCATGCCAAGAAGTCAGGGACAGATTGACAGGGTACATGGACATGGGTGTAAAAGCTCAGGCACAACCGAGGGCAGGTGTCTGACCTAAAATGGAGCTCAAGTGAAGGAGCTGTTTCTTACATAACTCACCTGAACTCAATTCATGTGAACCAAGATTACACAGTGGCACCATGTCAGCACTAACCTTGAGCACAGACAGACAATTCTGAGGAGTGGGAAGTGTGCATGACAACAAAAAGAAAAAGATGAAAAAAAGTGTAACTGACATGTTTTATACCCTACTTGTGACATAGTACCAAATACAGACGGAAAAAGCACTACACCTCCTTCAGATGAGACTCAAGCTGCCCAGACTGAGAGGAAGCAGCAGCAACTATGTACAGTTTTTGTAATTCAAGTATGCATTCCTGTAGTTGCAGTATGTGGTAGGACACTTTTGGCTTTCCCCAACTCTCTTGATGAAGGTACCAATTAGAATCATAGAGTGGTTTGGGTTGGAAGGGATGACCAAAGGTCATCGAGTCCAACCCCCTTGCAGTTGGCAGGGGCACCCTCCACTAGATCAGGTTTCTCAGAGTCTTGTTGAGTCACCTCCAGCCTAAACTTCCCCTGGCGTAGCTTGAGACTGTGTCCTCTTGTTCTGGTGCTGATTGTCTGAGAGAAGAAAGCAACCTCCTCCTGGCTACAGCCACCCTTCAGGTAGTTGTAGACAGCAAGAAGGTCTCCCCTCAGCCTCCTCTTCTGCAGGCTAAACAATCCCAGCTACCTCAACCTCTCTCCATAGGGCTGTGCTCGAGGCCTCTCAGCAGCCTCGTTGCCCTTCTCTGGACATGCTCAAGCACCTCAATGTCCTTCTTAAATTGAGGGGCCCAGAACTGGACACAGGACTCGAGGTGTGCAGAGTCCAGGGGGAGAATGACCTCCCTGCTCCTGCTGGCCACACTATTCCTGATGCAGGCCAGGATGCCATTGGCCTTCTTGGCCACCTGGGCACACTGCTGGCTGATGTTCAGGCAATTTGAAGAAAAGTGATTATGACTTTTTCATGTAAGAGGCAGCATTCTTTCTGTCTGATGATGTTGGCACTGAAGTACTACTAATCCTCAACAGCAACATTTTGCTCCTTGGTTCAGCATAGTAATGTGATGCTACAGCTTCATTCTGATATCAACATCTGTCTATGCCTTATGCCAATTTTTACTTTAAAAAGAAAACAAATGTAGCATCTGCCAGCTGCTGGATTTTATAGAATATTAGTAATTGAAAAAGGCATTAAAAGCCTATTTTAAATTGCAACACATGAAGAACAAGAAATAATTTGCTACAATTCTGAAATGTTAGTTAGCATAATGAATTTGGAATGCAAAGCTCCAAAACTTTCAAGTCATGGATTGCTGTGCAAACCATATGTGGGTATGGTGGGTAAACTGAACATGCTTAGTTACAGAACTCATAAACACTTTCTAGAAGAGACAACTCTGCTCTTCCAAGCTTCCTTGCAAAAAGCAGTCAAAGGACTTTTACAAAGGACAGAATAAGATAATTTTCTAGAAAGCTGCCTAGTGTAATTTAACCCCACCCCCCACCCCCATACAGTGCAGACAGACCAGAAAACTTACCTTACATGTGAAAATCCCCATCTATCAGATTGCAGCTTCTAGCTGGAAACTACCTGCAAGCTATTACCCTTTTGTTTAAAATGCTGAGATGTTTGCCACTTCTCATTCTCACATGTAAGCACTTATACAACATTGTCAGTTATCTTCAAAGCTGAAGAGGTCATACCTCTTAAATGTCATCCTGGAAGATTTATTTTACAGTTTCAAATTTATTTTTCAGGCTTTAATTGTGGACAATGACACAACTTTCTATAAGTACAGACTGATCTCTTTCTTTATGTATAGGTGTTTCTCCATTACTTGAATTCCTGGCTCAAGATAATATGTAGGAATGAAGACATTGGAAGCATGTTGGGTGTCAGTATAACCAAGAAGTTGTAGAGAGATGTGTTCCTATAACAAACTTTTAAAATAATATTATTTTATTGTGAAGTAATAAAAAGGACATGGAACTGTTGGAGCAGGTCCAGAGGAGGACCACAAAGATGATCAGAGGGCTGCAGCAGCTCTGCTATGAGGACAGGCTACAAGAGTTGGGGCTCTTCAGCCTGGAGAAGAAAAGGCTTTGAGGAGGTCTTATAATAACCTTCCAGTATCTGAAGGGGGCCTACAGGAAGGCTGGGGAGGGACTATTTACGAGGTCTTGTAATGACAGGATGAGGAGCAATGGGTATAAACTGGCAGAGGGGAGATTTAAATTGGATGTTAGGAGGAAGTTCTTTGCAGTGAGGGTGGTGAGACACTGGCACAGGTTGCCCAGGGAGGTTGTGGCTGCTCCCTCCCTGGAGGTGTTGAAGGCCAGGTTGGAGGAGGCCTTGAGTGAGCTGTACTAGTGGGAGGTGTCCCTGCCTATGGCAGGGGGATGGAGCTAGATGATCCTTGAGGTCCCTTCCAACCTTAGCATTCTATGATTCTATGCTATTTATCTTTTTGTTCAGCCAGCACTTCAGCAAAGACAGCCAGTAACGAGCATTCAGACACCAGAGAATTCTACCTAGAGTGTACAAACAAAAGCACCTTCACAGTACATCGGCCCTCTTCCTGACTCCTGAAAAAGGCTTGACAGTGTGTTTAGAAGGCAGAGAGATCTGGCTATTGCAGACAAGATGAAGTATCTATTTCAAATCATAGGACTCTTGTAGGATGACCTGCTGTCGTTCAACCTCTTTTATAGCAGGCAATTTCTAACTCTCTTGTTTTCAAGGGTGCTTTATCAAGCATTTCAAAATAGGTGATTTCACAGAGAAATACTCCTCTGTCTGTCTTTTCATTCTTTCCAGATATTCAGAGGTAGCACTTTGCTGAACTTGACATTTCACCTTCCTCAGCTTCATCTGGGCAGCTACTAGTGATAATTAGTCTTTGTCAGCCTCAAGTGTAGGCCAAACATCCACCACGCATTCAGATGCTTCTTTGTGCCTTTACAGACATTTCCACTTTCCTCACGGGGCCAACAGACACAAACACTGTGCACATCTGATAGCTACAGAAATGCCTCAGGAAGGAAAATAGGCTCCCAGGTAACAAGTCTGTAGTTTCATAGAATCATAGAATGGTAAGGTTGGAAGGGACCTCAAGGATCATCTAGTTCCAACCCACTGCCATAGGCAGGGACACCTCCCACTAGTACAGCTCACTCAAGGCCTCATCCAACCTGGCCTTGAACAGCTCCAGGGAGGGAGCAGCCACACCCTCCCTGGGCAACCTGTTCCAGTGCCTCACCACCCTCACTGCAAAGAACTTCCTCCTAACATCCAGTTTAAATCTTCCCTCTGCCAGTTCAAACCCATTGCCCCTTGTCCTGTCATTGCAAGACCTTGTCAATAGTCCCTCCCCAGCCTTCCTGTAGGTCCCCTTCAGATACTGGAAGGCTACTATCAGGTCTCCTGGAAGCCTTCTCTTCTCCAGGCTGAAGAGCCCCAACTCTCTCAGTCTGCCCTCACAGCAGAGCTGCTCCAGCCCTCTGATCATCCTCATGGCCCTCCTCTGGACCCGCTCCAACACTTCCATCTCCTTCCTAGTTTGTGAACAGTGATCCATTCAAAGCAAAATATCAAGTGAAAAAGAAAAGTCATGTTTGTCTTCACATTTACAATGTAATATTTTTCTTCAAAGGAGGAAATACCAGTAAGAATTTTTTGCAGAGATTGCTTGTTCTTAAATATGCCACACAAGATATGGGTTGGCTGCCTTCTAATTGATTGTCTCATCTTCTGAGCAATGGGAGCCCAGAGAAAGACAGGCAATAAGGTGCATGTGCCTTATGTCCCAGCCTCCTGGAAACTCAGGAAAACTGCTAGTGAGAGGCACAAATCTCACAAAGCTCTTACAGGAGCCAGTATTTCATCTCCTAGAAGCAAATATCCCATGGAGGCATTTGTGGTGACATAATCAGTACTGTTGTATAAATTAATAATCGGTTATGAATTATTAATATTAATTTCAGTATGAACATTAGTTTTTCTTATCACTATTATAAAATTTGGGAAAATTTCCTGAGAGTCTTTGGATTTTTGAAAGTAGTTGCACAAATGGTATTTATAAACATGGAATTAAACAGTTTAAACAATTGGAACTTGGAAAATAGGGATGGAAAACCAGGAAAAATTCTAACTATGCCTATGGAGCCTTAGCATTAACTCTAACAGATGTACTCATGATGTGTTGACCCCTGGGTAAGTTTACTGTCCAAAAAAATGCTTCCAAAACCCACAACTATGTTCCTGGAGTAAAATACAAAATATTCCAGGCAGAGGGAAGGAGAGAAGAACTGAGTTGTTGCTAAGCTGCTAGTGCAGGCCGCCAACGTGTGCCTGTGGCGATTCCCACTTAAGGAGATGTGAATGGTGTATGCTCCTGGTGGAGCGTCAGTGCAGAAAGGTCTGGTTTCCAAATCACCCCCCATTAAATAGTTAATTTTCAAAGTGAAACTGGCCAATAGGCACTAGCATTATTTTGGCCAGTGAATTCATAGCTTTGTGTCTCATGTAACCACACAGGCACACTGAGGAGCAGCACAAGACACCTAACTCGGTGGTATTAGTACCACCAAACCCTCCATTGTTTGCTCATCCACTCAATTCCCGGACCCACAACAGGAGGAGGAGAGCAAGGGTCAAACCAGTCTGGCAGGATTTATGTCCCACCAGGACAAATACAGTAGCCAGGCATCTTCATCCCGGTGCCTCAGGGCCTAGGTCTCTCTGCATGCTACTCCTTTGCAAGTAGATCTTCCAAGGCCTAGTAACTGCCTGGTCTTTTGCCATGTGCTGTATCAATATGAGAATTTCTGTGGAAGGGACCCTATGAAGGCCAAGGCTGGGGAAATGTTCTGGTGAATGCTAATGTGAGTATTATCCTCCCAGTACAGCCTCATACGCTTGCTCTGTAAGGGAACTGCTATTACCCCATGCAGGTATGCACAGACATCTCAGTAAGAATACCAGGCTTTCTTCCTCAGGGGACACTTTTCTCTATAATTATGTGGAGGGCCACAGAGAAAGACACCCACCTCTCAACACAGGCAGCAGTCAGGCTTTCCTGTCCCTGTGAACATAGCCATGTCACATTGCACTGCTGGAGGTATAGTCAAGATCAAAACTGAACTGCTTCCAGATTTCCTGGAGCATGGGGAAAGGGCCATGAGCCTCTGAGTCTGATAATTTAGACGAGCACCAAGCTGAATCATTATATCTGTAGGCAACAAGGGGCCCTCCTCTGACCAGCCACAGACAAAGTCATGCTCATCTGCAAGATGTGCAAATGGACCTGAAATCTGTAAAGCCACTGGGAGAAATTACTCTGCAGTTTCCACAAAGAGGTGTAGTCTATGCTGATCATTAGGCATGGGGATGAAAAGGAAGTACCCATTCTGCAAGAATGCAGGTCCTGGAGGCCAGGACCATCTTGCCTACTTCTCTTCTGCTTTTGCAGCTTTACTGTTTTACTGTCAGATGCTACAGACTTAGTCCATGCTAAGTCTGGACAGAGGCACTGAGTGTACCCTCAGCAACTTTGCCGACAACACCAAGCTGCGTGGTGCAGCAGACACACTGGAGGGCAGGGATGTCATCCAGAGGAACCTTGACTGGCTGGAGAAGTGGTCACAAGCCAACCTCATGAGGTTCAACAAGACCAAGCACAAGGTCCTGCAGCTGGGTCAAGGCAATCCCAAGTGCCAATATAAGCTAAGCAGTGACTGGCTGCAGAGCAGCCCTGAGGAGAAGGACTTGAGGACGTTGGTGGATGAGAAGCTTGATATGAGCCAGCAGTGTGCTCTTGCAGCCCAGAACTCCAGCCAGAGCCTGGGCCACATCAAGAGAAGTGTGGCCAGCAGGTCGAGGGAAATGATTATCCCCCTCTGCTCTGCACTGGTGAGACCCCACCTGGAGTACTGCATCCATTTCTGGAGCCCCTGTTACAAGAGGGATATATATGTGCTGGAACATGTCCAGAGAAGGTCCACGAGGATGATCAGAGGGCTGAAGCACCTCTCCTATGAGGGCAGACTGAAAGAGTTGGGGCTGTTCAGTCTGGAGAAGAGGAGGCTCCCAGCTGACCTTCTTGTGTCCTTCCAGTATCTGAAGAGGGCCTACAAAAATGCTGGGGAGGGACTTTTTAAGCTGTCCGATAGTGACAGGACTAGGGGGAATGGAACAAAACTAGAAATGGGTATGTTCACACTGGATGTTAGGAAGAAGTTCTTCACCATGAGGGTGGTGAGACCCTGGGACGTGTTGCCCAGGGAGGTAGTGGAAGCCTGTAAAGCGTTAACCCTCTTGGTGGTGGTCTGCACCTGACCCCAGGTCCTCCTGACTTCTCCCTGGGGGTGGTCTGAACCTGACCCCAGGTGTCATGGCTACCCCACTCCCACTTTCTGTCTAGGCCCCTTATAAAAACAGAAGAATTTCCTATTTCTTTCTCTCTTTTTGCCCTCCCTGCCTGCCAGCAGTACCCTTGTTCCTGCTGCTCCTGTTCTGCCATGTGGCCATCCTACCACATAGTGGACAACCCCTTCCTGAATCTACTTCAATCCATTGCCATCAATCTGGTTGTATATATGGTTTTGTATCTTGTTTCTCTTCCCTATACCTTTTAGTAACTCCCCTACCTTAAATACCTTTTATTTATTGTTAAAGTTTCCTTTTAACTTCCAAATTGAAGCAAGACTATTCTTTGGGTGTTTTACCCCTTTCACTCTCTCTACATCTAATTCCTTTCATTCCAAAGGGGGTGAGGGGAAGGCATCCTATTATTGCATTGTTCTTTTAGGCTTTTGGGCTCTGGGAAGCTTAAATTAGAGCAAATACAAAGCCCCATCCCTGGAGGTGTTTAAGGCCAGGCTGGATGAGGCTCTAGACAGCCTGATCTACTGTGAGGTGTCCCTGCCCATGGCAGGGGGGTTAGAACTAGATGATCCTTGTGGTTCCTTCCAACCCTGACTAATTCTATGATTCTATGATTTGTGCAGACCTGGGTGATTGATAACTCTCTGTCAGTAATCAATGCCTGCATGAGCTCCACTACAGAAACAGTTCTATAGCCTGGCCTTTGGCTTGTCTGTGCAACAGAAGTTCAGAGAAAGAGACTTCAGCTTTTTATTTCCCTGAGGAACTGAAGACTAAAAGGAGTCACAAGTTACAACCAAATTTCCCAAATCCTATAGAGCCAGCAAATTTCTTGGCACCAGCACACGGAATGACTCTTGGAAAGGAACAAAATGGGCCAAAAGACAGTACCTGGTAGCAGCTCATATTTTAGATGTTCCTTTTTAAAATGTCAAAGACACGCCCAGAGAACATTCTTGAGAGCTTGATAGGTTTTTGTTTTTTTCCTGAGAAGAGGACAGGTATCTTTTTGAAGCACTCTGCTCTAGCATTTCAAATGCAGGCTGGGATTGTGAACTACAACCTGATTAGCAGCTAGCAACTAGAAAGAGCACACTTTTGACATTGCAGGCATAGAGGCCTGTCAAACTTAGCAGAGCCATAGCATCACAGTGTCACAGTATCACCAAGGTTGGAGGAGACCTCAAAGATCATCAAGTCCAATC
>VWZE01007768.1:110564-131298 GCA_013396675.1 Eubucco bourcierii | reverse complement strand
TCTTAAGGGCTGCTGCCCAGGGGACTTTGCAAATAAATTGCTTGAACAANAGCTGCATCAGGAAGTTGTCCTCCATGCATTCCAAAAATCTTCTAGATTGCCTCCTCTCTGCTGACTTAAGTTCCCAGCAGATATCTGGCAGGTTAAAGTTACCCACAAGAACAAGATCAGATGATCTTGAGACAGTCTCCAATTGCTTATAGAATACCTCATCTGCCTCCTCATCCTGGTTGGGTGGTATATAACAGACTCCAACCAGGATGCCAGATTTGTTAGGCCTGTCTCTGATTTTAACCCACAGACTCTCAATCCCTTCATCCTCCACCTCAAGCTCTGTAGCAAGGAGTGACTCCCTAATATACAGAACCACCCCTCCTCCTCTTCTCCCTCACCTGTCTCTCCTGAAGAGCCTGTATCCCCTCAGTGTAGCTGGGATTGTGTGGCAATGTCAGGGTCACAGCACATACCTTAGACAGTGATAGCAGGAGCGAAGGATATACCTTAGCAACAATGTAGTTCCATTTGCATGCTATTGGTATCTTACTAAGGTGTGATTGGAATCACATCTTGTATATCTCAGTAGGACCTACACTACAAAATGGAAGTGGTATCTCAGGAAGAGGTCTCAGACAAAGCTGTGATTATCTCGTTAAAGTTGACAGTGACTTCAAGTACACTGCCCATCAAATTGTTCCACTAGGTAGGTCAAGAAAATTATCTGAGAATCTCTTCAGTTTTTCAAACAGAAGAATTACCTGGTAGAGTAGCAGGAAATGCTGCCTATTTTCTTTATTACAGGTTTGAAATAAATTATTACAACTTCAAGCAGAGGTATTTCCTAGTAGATGGTCCAGAGAATGAAAGGAGATTGAAAGTGGATGTTAGGAGGAAGTTGTTTGCAGTGAGGGTGGTGAGACACTGGCACAGGTTGCCCAGGGAGGTTGTCGAGCACAGAATCTTTGATCACGTTGGGTGATTCTGTGCTCCGCAAGCTCCCTGGAGGTGTTCAAGGTCAGGTTGGATGAGACCTTCAGTGACCTGTACTAGTGGGAGGTGTCCCTGTCTATGGCAGGGTGTTGGAACTAGATGATCTTTGAGGTCCCTTCCAACCTTACCATTCCATGATTCTATGATTTATAAAGGAACAAAAGGTATTTAGATTTCTTTACAGCCCTTCATATAGTAGGAGGGACAGTCTTAGGACATAATGGTATTAGGAGTCTATCAAATAGAGAAAAAAATGTTCTAAAGAATGCAAGTCAGAAAGTAAATCTATCTTCAACTCATCTTTCAAGTCTTACTACAATTAGATGGCTACATGACTCATATATTCAGAATCTTAACTTTTGCCCTGTTGTTGTAAGATGTATAAAGATGTCTATACACTCTTGCTGTGGGAGGAAAAAAAGTCATATGAAAACACAACTGCAACTCTGTAAAGAGCAGGTAAACAAATCTGTGATTACCAATTGAATTAGACCTACATTCTTTATCTTTCTCACTACTGGCACCTGATATTTGCTGCTTTGTCAGAGAACCATAATTGTAGTTCGTCAGTCAGGCTTATTGGTATGACAAATCTTGCAAGTTGACTCTGTACACATTTGTGTGAATAATCAGGCTTTTAAAATCTCAGGGTTTCTGTGTAATGTTGCACGAGGTGGTTGATTTAATCTAACAACTTCCTATTGACAGGTGGCTGTTCCACACAGAAGGGGTTGACGGGATCAGAGGGAATACAGCTCTTGCTCCTGCTCCTGTCTTTCTTCTTTCAGACTTACTGCCAAATACAAATAACCACTTCTGTGGTTATGTCACCTCTGTGGCTATGTCATACTGCATTGCTGTGATCACATGGACAGCATCGGCTGCAAAACTTTACAGTTGCAACCCAGACAGTCTGGATATAGGCAAAAAGGAAAACAACAGGGGAAAGGCAAGCAGTAGATATCACTGACAAATAAGCTCCCCTAGCATTTTAGTTTGAGCTTTTCTACTTTGGTTCCAAGTTATTGTTTCCTTTCTACCCAAATGTCCAATTCTCTGCTCTTAACTCTCCAATTCTTTGTAGATCTGAGACTGTTCAGCATTTGTTTAATCATTTGTAACTCCTTAGTTGTTTGTAAGGAGACAGGAGGTTATAGCAATATCAAAAAGTAGTATTGAAATGCACAGAAAGAGCAAACAATCTATTCAAGTCAATAAAGTGTTACCATATGACTCACAGGTAGCCATCACAGAGATTTACAATGATTTTTATACTTCATTTTAATTGGTGCTTAACTCAGTAGCAATAAAATGTTCAATCCTTATCAACTGCAATCTCAGACATTCATTAGGGGCAAAATAATCCATGCAGATTAAGTTTTCCTCACATGGTTGATGAAATTTAAAAGACAAAAGCAGCTCATTCAAACCAATGTACTAAATTCAAAAAGCCACAGCAATACCTCAGGCACATGAGCTGATCTTAGCAATTGGATGTCCTGACACATGATGTGTATCTCTGTGGGAAAGTTTCTTTTGAAAATCAGCAAAAAACACCTGCAAGATGTTGAGCCAGCTATTAATCAACCTATGTCTATAAAGTAATCTGACTTCATGTCACCTTTTTCCTTTTATTCAGGGGAGGCAAAGTGCATTGCGAGTCTCAGCAGGAAGTATAAGATAGAAAGGGTTACTCAGAGCTGTGTAAATATTATTTCATTTCCTTTCATTCAGAGCCATTCAACAGTATTGCCAATTCTGTAGTTTATTCATCTCAGCAGTTCCTAACACAAAATATTAGATTTACAGACATGTGATTTTCCAAATTAAAAAAAAAAAAAAATCTTGTTTCTTCTTTTACCATTTGTTGTATCTTCTTTTACACAAATAGTCAAAGTTTAAATCACTTTAGTCATCTAACTGCTGTGATTATCAGAAAAAAAGGGAAAGATATACCCAGTGCATCCCATGAGAATTCTTGGCACTGCAAAACCTGAGAAATCTGTATCTGTACATGCACATCACTGAATATACCTAATATAATGTACAGCCAAGTACAAGAGTCAATGGAAGAAAACAATCCAGTGTAGGGCAAGTAGGGTTCAGTGCAGAAGTAGGAATAGTTTGCATTCTTGATTTATCATAGAATCATAGAATGGTAAGGTTGGAAGAGACCTCAAAGATCATCTAGTTCCAACCCCCTGCCATAGGCAGAGACACCTCCCACTAGAACAGGTAACTCAAGGTCTCGTCCAACCTGGCCTTGAACATCTCCAGGGATGTTGTGGAGCACAGATCAAAGATCACGTTGGGTGATTCTGTGCTCCACAACCTCCCTGGGCAACCTGTGCCAGTGTCTCACCACCCTCACTGCAAACAACTTCCTCCTAACATCCACTTTCAATCTCCCCTCTGTCAGTTCAAACCCATTGCCCCTTCTCCTGTCATTGAAAGACCTTCTATGATTCTATGATTCTATGATAAGGAGTCACACTGAATGAGAGATGAAGATTACACTTCTCCATCCAAGGAAGCCTGTGCTTTACTCAGATGGCCTCTGCCTACTACAATATCTAATGAAACTTTTGGGACAATTGACTTTGGTTTCTGCTAATTAACAGCTTAACCTCTGTGATTATTATGTTCAGGTAGAAAATAAGGCATACTAAATTCTCTGAGATTGTAGTCTGAGCTTGCAGCTATCATTCAAGTTAGGCTCCCAAACTTTAAGCTTGTTTCTCATTTGCCTTTGCAGAGCTTCCCCTTCGCAGCAAGTTCTGCTTGCCTACAATACCTGAATAGAGCTCTGTGGCGAAATTGCCTGGAAATACCACATCAGTGGAGAGACCAGAATGTTGGGGGTCACCAGAGGCTGCAGAATCACATGACACTGGGGATCACTGGGCGGGGGGTGTTGGATAGCACGAGACAGGAGCAACCACGTCACCAATGTGGTGCATCCACAAATCACCGCTTTATTACAGCAAGAGTCAGCATGGACTTATACAGGATAGACACTGGTCAAACACTGTGCATTCTCTCTCTGGTTACAGGCAGCTCTTCTCTTCAGTTACAGGCAGTTCTCCCTGAGCTGTTCATGCACACACTGGTAAAGAAAGGCCTTCATCATGTATTCTGTTTTGCTATGCTCACATCCTTGTTTATGCAGAACCACCTCCTTATCTTGAATGATTCCCAGCACAGAGCACTGGCGCAGTTGGCAGTCCTATGAGACCCAACAGAGCTAGGTATGTCTTCTTTCATCTGTCGGGAATGACATGTATGTGCCTTTGATTTATACGTATGTGGCAGTTTTGTGTCTCATCATACGTGAGATTGTAGGTGTCCTTGCTGGCAACTTGACTGCTATTGCAATGCCAAAAAAGAAGACCCTGGTCCTCGCCATCATCCTTCCAAAGTGCAAGAAGTTTGTGAAACGTGAAAATAAAAAAAACAGGCAACAACAAAATATGAATAATCTCATTCTAACTAAAATGAGGGTCTTTAGGAGGAGACCGTGGAAAAGCAGTCTGTCAGAGAAGTATGTTACTCTTAGCATCAGTTATGAGCTTTCTATTAGTCCAACCTGACTCTGACTCATGGGGCTCTTGAGGGAACATGGTGCCCAGCAGTATTTTCAATATTTTAAAAATGGGGCAGAGTTTTTAAAAATGCACAGATGCTTTGTAAACCTGAATAAAAAGAGATGAGAGCTGAATTTGGAATAACTTATTCTAAAAATAAGATCCATTTTACTTCTCACTTTATAAAAATTGCATCCACTTAATACTTTTAATATCAATTTTTTCAAACACTTAGTGGAAGACTATATAAGTTAATCTGCAAGGACAGATAGCGGCCTCTTACACAAATGCCTTTAACTCTTTCCTGCAAATAAGGATTTTTTAGTGTAAATTTTNGGGGGGGAGGGGGGGAGAGAGAGAGAAAACCAACATTAAATCCCAAAACAACAACGAAAGATTGTTTTTTCAAAAAGCTTAGCCATAACTAGTTGAAGAGCTAACAACTGTGAAGATGTGTTAGTACAACTGCCTTATATAACACAGAAGAATGAAACTTTCATGAATACCGGGGGTATATTTTTAGGTAGCATGATTCACTGCATAACTATGACAACACACATAAAACATCTAAAGATAACCCGATATTCCTATGAACTACTTCAAAGCACAAACAGGACTGAATTCAGAGTAGACATTGCAAATCAACAGGACCCAGACTGGCTCACAGAACTAGGAAAAATTCTCACAAAGCACCCCACAGGTCCCTGCATTTACTCTCTATTCCTACCTGCTGATCTCAAAGCCAATAGCAAGCATCTTGACCTATTTGTAATCTGTCCCAAAAACCACATGGAATTAAAATTCACAGCATTCATGACTCATCTAAAGTATAATCACTTTGCTCATTAGAAAGGAACAAGTGGTTTTTTACTTTCATGAAAATAAAATAATCTAATATCAGCTAGGGTTGCTGACTCCAGCTGACTAAACAGAGACCTTTTGTCTCAATAAATATGCAAAACCACTGAGAAGGATTAAGGCAGTCTGGTTTTCATCAGTGAGAATGAGTGTTCACTCTGACAGAATTTCACTTCTCCTCCTTTCAACTAAGGAAATAACTCCTTTTGTTGTGTATGCCCAGACACAGCAGCACATATTGTAGAAAACAGTTTGCATGTCTCATCGGAAATGTGATAGAAAGGCGAGAACAGCTCCAGGAAGCACAAATGCCATCCAATTCTGCATTTTCACTAGGCAATCCAGCAGAAGTACAAGCCAAGTGAGCAACTCTGGACTGGACTTCTTGATAATGTGCTTCCTAGAGTGGAGCACAGCCATTTCCATGCCCTTGGTCCTTACATTGCTCAAGATAAATATCCCTGGGTTCAGGTTGCAATGAAATGATTACAAATTAATAATTTTGATATCCAGGTAGAGATTTTTAATAACTATGGAAATTGTTTATTAACATTAAATCTCGCCAGAAAACTTAGTTACAAGGTTCAAAATGAATGGTTTGGAAATTCATACATACAGGGAACAGGCAAAACTGGAACACTTTAAGAGGTACCCAGCAAAGGCAAACATTTTTACTAGAAGAGAAGGTTCCTGTGGTCACTACACTGCTTGTGGTTTATTAGCCTGCTTAGCCACTGGATGGATGCAGGAAGTTCCTTTCTGCTTATGGCAGAAGGCAATTAGTGATAACAAGAGGCTTGAAGTATTTACTCTCAAAATAGTATCAGACAGTACCCAAAGCAGGTGGAGGAGTTCCTGTGGGTGGTCTCAAAGCTGTTAGAGGCTTTGGAGTTTTCCAGGCTTCTGGGTGCTGGAGAAAGGAGGCAGACAAGCTCTGACCTGGTCCTGGCTCTCTGAACGATCTGTGTTATCTCCAGGACTTTCTGTCTTGGCAGGAGGCTTTCAGGTGCAGGCAGGATGCAATGCCATGTGCAGTCTCAGCACAGTGTCACACTGGCTGTGCAGGCTGATCACATGGAGGCTTTCAGAGCCTGATCCTGGTTGCTGGAGTTCCACACAGCTCAGGATATAAGGCAATAGGAGCACGGATAGACAGCAGAGCATGCATATAATGGCGGAGCACCGATACAATGACAGAGCACCCGGATACAATGGCAGAGCACACCTTGTGCTCCCTGCCCATCTCCTTTTATCCATACAGCCCAAGACTAATGGGCCTTTGGACACAGAATAGCCAATCAGAATAGCAGTTAGCCAAGCTTGACAATATTAGGTGAAGCCATAGGCTTGATTTATCCAAATTTGGGCATAGCACAGCCTTGCACAAGCCAAACTGTGTACCTTGTTTACAGCAGGGTTCAAAACAAGTCTGGGCAGGCCACAGTCCTCAGACTCAGCGGCTCCAGATTCCTTTGTCTTCTTTCCCGCTGTTGCTTCTCCCGAAAAGAGAAAGAGGGAGAGCAGAAAAACACGTCTGGGCAAACCAGGACATGGATAAGCCTATTCTGGCCTGCTTAGGCCTACCATGACACATGTTGTTTGCCAGTGTGCACCTGTACTGTAAATCTCAACTTGTGGATTTGTGTTACCGGTTTGTAACTTTTTTCTTGGGTAAATGATAAAAAATTACTTAAGATCATGCTATATAAATAAAAACAGATTATTTTTGAAAGATATTAAGGAAACTAGATGAACACTGCTTTTAGTCAATGGAAACTTCATTTGTCCAAAATTAATAGTATAGGTAACTTAAAATGACATGTCTAAATCTAAGCTCGTAACTCTAGATTCACTTTGTAGCCAGTGAGAGATAGGTACAATTTAAAGGCAATTTGACTCATCGTAAAATAGGATTTTAATGTGACCTCTGGAGGTGTCTATATCTTTCAAATGACAGTATGGGCTAGGATGACTAACTTAGAATTGTATGTCTAACTTTTAGACTCTTGCCATTTGGCAGATGGATCCCACCATGAGTATGCTAATATAAGGCATTTCTGACAGACACTATTGAGGTAGCAATTCAGATAAAAAGAATTTGAAAGGAGCGAAGCGGTACTGCAGTTCCCATTACACTGATGTTTTTCTCCTGCAACCATTTCACCACCCATCATAAATATTTCTTAGTGATATCCTCTTAAATGAAGTGCATATTTATGCACCTGCTGCCACCAGCTGAGCTATGCAGCCCATAATCTTTAATGGGAAATTTCATAAGCATCAGATACAACATCTTTACAGTACTCTTTAGCATGCTATTAAGGCATATAAAGCATATGATACAAAGTGGAAAAGACTGTATGGCCACGTCAATGACTATGGTTTTTGTCCTCATGACACACAAGCATCTTGATTTTAGGTTTTCATTTAAAAATCTGAAGGAATACACTAAAAGAATGAAAAATGGGAGGTGAGACATTACAAGACATTATATTCAAACCTGGAAAACAGAGTTGTAATCCAACCCCAGATTTCAAATGTAGGGTGATTCTACTGCACCTAAATAAATCTCAATATAAAATTAAACCTAGTTCCAACTCTGAATCTAAATACAAACATTTTGTACTCCAAGCAAAAGTGAAAATATTATAATTTCTAGTGTTAATCATAACCATCTAGTTGCTTTTATTGTGAAAGGAACTGTGAGAAAGGAGTAGGCTATCATTTTGCCCTGTTTAGTAAGACCACAAAGGTCAAAGATTACAAGAACATTTTGTACCTAGACAAGGATTTGACAGTGTTAGTGGTCTCAGCTCTAAACACAAGAAGTTGGCATTGTACATTTCTAAAGAAAGAAAATTATAATACTGGTATTACTGAAGATCAGAGCCACGTGTCTGGAATGTTAAAATATTCCAAACAGGTTATTGATACAGCATACTCAGTGCAGGTGAAACCCTGACACCGGACAGCACCGCCACAACCATCAATGAAGAGATGAAGGGAGACGCATTCAGCAGGCGTATGTGTTCTTCATCTAAGAAATCTGAGAGTTGTGCTTGGATTTTCTATTCTTTGGGGAATAGCTTCTACCTCTCTGGCAGGTCTGAAACACTGAATCTTTGTAACTATTAAACCTGACTGTTCTCAGTGTGAGAGAACTGTACATCTTTCACTTGCAGGTATCAAAACCCTCAGTCTCTCCTTGCAGTTTACCATGATGCTGTCCTAACCATGATTTGAGAAAAAGCAGGGCAAGTTGATCAAAGATTAAAGTAATGGTAAATATCTGTTTTCAGGCAAGTGAACCCAGCCTTTGAGCCTGAGTCAATTTCACGCCAGAAAACTTAAAATGTGTCTATGTAGGTCTCTATAGAGGTTTAAAATCCTATTACGGGCAACAGAGCCTAGGAAGCATTTCAGCTCGTAATAGACATCTAGATGATGACTCTATTGCCTACACACTGGTTTGTAGTGACATTTGACACGTCTCAAGGTATGTGTGGTATCAAATGGACCTCTGGGAGATGCCTGCTCTTATAGAGCAACAGCTGGAAGCCAGATGAGATTACTAAAGATGTGGGAAATCACATTAATGTCTCTATAGTGTGAACAAATCACATGTCTCATGATGGTCAGCTGAACAACTCCTCACATTTCTACCAACTATGAGTTCTGGAGCCCCCAGCACAGGAAGGACATGGAACTGTTGGAGTGGGTCCAGAGGAGGTCATGAAGATGCTCAGAGGGCTGCAGCAGCTCTGCTGTGAGGACAGCCTGAGGGAGTTGGGGTTCTGCAACCTGGGGAAGAGAAGGCTTCGAGGAGACCTTAGAGTAGCCTTCCAGTATCTGAAGGGACCTACAGGAAGGCTGGGGAGGTCTTGCAATGACAGGACAAGGGGCAATGGGTTTGAAGTGGCAGAGGGGAGATTGAAAGTGGATGTTAGGAGGAAGTTGTTTTCAGTGAGGGTGGTGAGACACTGGAACAGGTTGTGCAGGGAGGTTGTGGAGCACAGAATCACCCACCGTGACCCTTACTCACATTGGGCGATTCTGTGCTCCACAACCTCCCTGGAGATGTTCAAGGTCAGGTTGGACGAGGCCTTGAGTGACCTGTTCTAGTGGGAGGTGTCCCTGCCTATGACGGGGGGTTAGAACTAGACGAGCTTTTGAGGTCCCTACCAACCTTACCATTCTATGATTCTATGATTCTATGAAGCCTACACTGTAGGCACCACTAGACACTAAATTTATCAGCCTAAACTGCTCTGTCTTAATCTTGAAATGAGTCACATCTGTCAGAATCATTCAAGGGAAAAAAAAGATGGCACAGTGTGCTGGTTTGAGGTTAATTGTAATATTCTAATGAGAGAAATTAGATCATTGGTTGTAAAAAGAAAATAATGACAAAATCTGTATCATTTGTTGGTTTGTTAACAGGGATAAAAAGCCAAAATGTAAACAATTTTGTTCTTCTTTTGCCTTCTTCACTCCTAAGCATTGTATCTACTCATCGCTCTTTATAATCTCTCCACTAACCTTGGCTAACACATAGCAAGTAAGATTTGCTGTCTGGGAGAGAGAGGGAGTAGCTACGAGCCCTTTCTGGGCTTCTTTTGTTTTGTCTGGGAGGGAGTTTGGATTTCTGCATTATTTCTAGTTTGTATCTAATTGTAGATAACTGTAAATGTATTGTGTATAGATCCTTGTACATTTTCCTTTGCTGTAAATCTTACTTCCAAGCAGTCTGAGCTGGTCTGGTAAATTTCAGTAGTGGGGCAGGGGGTAGTTTCTCAACCCACCATACACAGGTGCATGAAGCCAGTTTTCTTCTTCAGAGGCAGTGAAAAAACATTAAACATCATGGCAATGAATAAATGTAATGTGCTAGCTTGTAGGGCAAATGGTATCAAACAGGAGGGGGAAGGTGATGGTGCCTTCCTCATACTTTCTGCATTAGTTTTTGGAGATCTGTTGTCAAGATTTTAAAGATGATGAAAATTGGGGAAGGATTTCACAGAGAGCTAGACTATCTTGTCACTGTTTAGAAAATACACTTAGCAAAAGGCATGGGAGATGATATGATGCGTTATTGGCAATAATACAGCTGTTTACGTGGGGATAAAATCCTGTCAGTAAAACCCTGCAAACTCGTAGGAAAATATTCAGAACCATTGTGTTTGAAAAGTAAGGAGTGGTCAATTAGAAGGCCAGCAAAAAGTGGTGAGGAATTCTAAACTCAAGTTTGCTTTTTCACAGTGAAGCCTTGGGACAATACTGCACAAGTAGGGTTCTGCAGAAGGTCAGAGCAGAAGAGCAAACAGGATGATGCAACTGTGATACTTCTGACACTGATTAGTGGTACTAACATGCGTAAATAAAACCTCCAAAGATGTTTCTGGTTTCTTCATGAGACCTCACAGACTTTGGGGAATACGCCAAGAGAGAGTGAGAGAAGAGACAAAGGCTGCCTTTCAAAAGAGGGCAGGCAGTGTCAATTATCAGAGATATGCTGAGGCACATCTTGGTGCCACTGCTTTTCCTTTCATCTTTCACAGAAGATCCAACGCCCCCCAAAACCATATAAGAAGCATGACTAATAGCACACTCCAGTATTTATCACAAGAAAATGATAATGAGATTAAAGATGTTCTAGGGGGAATTCAGCAACTTGAAATATTCAAAGAAACTTGTAGCAGGAACCTCTGGCAGTGCAAAAGCAATATATTCTTGAGCAAGCTGTGACAATGAGTTCTCTCTGATTAAAAAAAGTATTATCTAGAGAAGGATGATTTCCGCAAGCTCAGGAACTATTTTGTGTATCATCTAGAGAAGGATGATTTCCTCAAGTTCAGGAACTATTTTGTTTTTCTGTTTTGGAAGAAAGGTAACAATGAACTGCTGGGATCTCCTCCTTCTCCCACAACAGTGAGTGCAAAATTGCTGCAAAATTCATGCACATCTATGAGGGACTCAGAGGAGATTTGGGAGAAACAACATTGTACATATAAACTAATGTAATAATTACCAGTTTCAACTCAACCTAATTACAAATGAACTTCCACCAGCAACTAATTATCTTCTTGGTTACAAAGGCCATATTTTATTTAAATGAAGTGGAATGAAATGCTGGTAAAAGCTACATACGTAGTAGTAATGACAGAATGCGTTGAAGAAGACATATTTCCCTCTTAGGCTCTTAAGCTAAGGATCTTTTATTTTAAGGTACAGCAATAAAAAACACAGAAACCAAGCATCCACCTGAGCATCTGAGAGACCCTTGGTCTATCCCAGAAAAAAAAACAAAAAACTTTATTTGAATATGTAAGAAACTGTACATGCAACAAAACATAACCAATTTGTGATAGAGGTAGCTGCTCTTGAGTTCATGCAACCAAAAAAACCTTTTTGGATGGAGATCTTGGATCATATCACTCTCAACTTAAGGCAGTCACGGTAAATGCACATTCATCATTGTCTGCAGTCATGGAGTTAAACACATCTTTGCTGGGTCTCTAGATGCTTAAATTATGTGGGAGGAACCTTTTATTCAACTTCACCAACAGAACTTCAAAAATACCTCATGGATTGAAGTCAGATCTTTTCCCATGCAGAGGAAAGCCTAAGTCAAAGACCTTTCTCAAAACAATGCTATGTTACATTTATCTGTGAAAGCTAATTAGGATTCATGGTCATTTTAAGGACCAAGCGCTACAGGGTAACCTGCAGTCCTTGCCCCAAAACTACATTGTAAAATAAACAAGGAAGAAAAAGACTCAAGGAAATAGTACAATATGGAAGTAAAATGGTGTGGTGAATGCCGTCATCTGAGACTGTCCAGCATTCTCAGGTTTTAGTTCAAAGATGAAGCTCATGGAAATAGAGAAGGTAAGAGATGTGTTGAAAAGGAACACAGAGAAGGAAGAAAGAAGCAAATGTAAAGTTTATGCAAGGAAAAACTTTACAAGGATTGTCATTTTTCCAATGTGCTGCAAAGTACAAAGGATTAATGGTGGACTCAGTGCACCACTCAGACATAAATCCCCAGTGAAATTAAAACATTGAAAGACAAAACCAGAAATAGTAGAATGATCAAAGACAATGAAATCTTGTGAGAATAGCATAGTCATATAAAAATTGTTGACATTTAAATGTCAAAATGATTTTATGACAACAACAATAGCTGTCAAGTGCAAACGCAGTAAGCTTTCCTTTCACCTTTCCAATTGCAATTTCCTTTCATAGACAAAGGAGAGAGATTTTGTTTGCAGAATGTGATGGTGTGGGAGTTTTCCTGCCCCNAGACTAGACTCAACCGGTTGGAAGTTAAGGAGTGAAGCTCTATTTACAGTTTAGCACAATGTACAAACAGAGATAGACACAATAGACAGGAATAGTTACAGACATATCTCAGACATTATAGACTATCTCTAATTATGCTTTTAAAAATGTCTTCATTTGTTTTTATTGTCTCTGGAAAAAAGCTACTGGTACAGAGTGATGCAAAGGCACACAAGCACAATGTACACAAAAGCACAATGTACAAGTAGAGATAGACACAATAGACAGGAATAGTTACAGAGATAGACAAGTTAAAGGGAATACAGAAACACAATCCCCCTCCAGAGATCACAGACCCCAGAAGGAGCTCCCAACCACCCTTCCGTCTTCTTCCCACCCCTCTGCCTTACCCCAGGGTTTCCTTACGTGCAAGGTGAGTTTGGATGATGGGCCAGGCGAAGCAGAGTGGTTAGTTAGGTTAGCAGAGAGGCCAGAAGTTCCCAGAGAGACAGAGAGACTATGTGTGTCATCTACGTTTGTGTTCTTGTTCTTACACATCTCAGCAAGCCTGTGAGCATGCTAGACATCACCAGCGTTTACTTTTCACAGCCTATAATATTTTTTTCCATTAAAATATTCCAATTAGCCTCAAACCAGCACAGTCACACATATACAAATGTCAGGTGTAGATATATGAAAGTAGAAAAGTAAAGATCCATGTAGAAGTGCTCACCGCTGCACAGATAACATTTGCAGTGCTCAGTTCGCACTCTGTGAAGTCAAAGGGCTTGGTTCACTGTGTCACTCTGTCTAAGATCGTGCTCCTAGATGGTCTTCAAGATAGTCTAAACCCTAGAACTCAAATCCTTTCATCAGGAAGGGATAGAATCATAGAATCATACAATGGTAAGGTTTTAGAATGGACCTCAATGATCATCTAGTTCCAACCCGCTGCCATAGGCAGGGACACCTCCTACTAGTATAGGTCACTCAAGGTCAGCAGACAAAACCCGCAGCTAGAGACAGTTTCTCCATCTGTCTTATCTATGTTTGTGTTCTTGTTCTTGTACATCTCAGCAAGTCTATGAGTAAAGTAGACATCACCATTGCTTTCCTTTCACAGGTTATAATACAATTATTTCATTAAAATATTCCAATTAGCCTCAAACCAGCACACAGGATTTGTCATTTATGGTAAAAACCCTCATTTTTATAATGAAACACTACCTTTCCACAATCACACAGGTTTTGTCTATAATTTATTCCTACATGCTTGCTTCTCATAGGATCAGGGCCACAGTGGCTAAACTGTGAGATACTCATTACTCCAAATAGGTTTACAGTTGAAGACACAAAGCTGTCCCATAAAGCCTACTAACATGGAGCTTTCTGGAGTCACAGATGTGTCAGTGGCAATTTGCACAGGGATGAAAAACATGGCAAGTCTCTTTCAGCACAGGCATGATAGCTAAAAAAACCCAGGCCACAACTGCAGTATTCAAACCTTTGCATCCATACACAGTCTTCCTATTACAGCACAAGGAATGTACATTTTCTGTATTTGCAGCTGGTTCAGCTTACTCACTTCAGCTCACTCATAATGATCTGGCTCATTTGTTGTACATCACACTGAATACACGAATGTAATGTTCAGAGATGAGGTAGAATGATACAAACACAAGTCATATGGCTAGAAAGTTGAAGGCAATGCTACTGTACAGAGGAAGATTCCAAGCTGAAGAACACTTTTTTTTTAAAGATAAGACTGGAGACCAGTGCCAAGTAGCATCCCTCAGGGGTCAGTGCTGGGACCAGTGCTGTTTAACATCTTTGTCAGTGCCATGGACAGAGGAATCAGTGCACTCTCAGCAAGTGTGCAGATAGCACCAAGCTGTGTGGCACAGTCGATTTGCTAGAGGGCAGGGATCCATCCAGAGAGATCTGGACAGGCTGCAGAGCTGTGCCCAGGCCAACCTCAGGACATTCAACAAGGCCAAGTGTAAGGTCCTGCACCTGGGTAGGTACAATCCCAAGCACAAATACAGACTGGGTGGGGAATGACTGAGAGCAGCCCTGAGGAACAGGACCTGGTGGTCTGGGATGATAAAAAGCTCAACATGAAGCTGCAGTGTGAGTGCAGCCCAGACAGCAACTGTGTGCTGGGCTGCAGCAAGGGCAGTGTGGGCAGCAGGGCAAGGGAGAGGATTGTGTCCCTTTGCTCTACTCTCCTCAGAACCCACCTGGGTCCTGTGTGCAGTTCTGGAGCCCCCAGCACGGGAAGGACATGGAAGTGTTGGAGTGGGTCCAGAGGAGGCCACAAAGATGCTCAGGAGGCTACAAGAAGTCTGGGGAGGGACTATTGAGAAGGCCTTGCAATGCCAAGACAAGGGACAATGGGTTTGAACTGTCAGAGGGGAGATTGAAAGTGGATGTTAGAAGGAAGTTATTTGCAGTTAAGGTTGTGAGACACTGGCACAGGTTGCCCAGGGAGGTTGTGGAACACAGAATCTTCAATCACGTTGGGTGATCAAAGATCATGTTGGGTGATTCTGTGCTCCACAAGCTCCCTGGAGGCATTCAAGGCCAGGTTGGACAAGGCCTTGAGCAACCTGTCATAGTGGGAGGTGTCCCTGCCTATGGCAGGGGGTTGGAACTAGATGATCTTTCAGATCCCTTCCAACCTTACCATTCTATGATTCTATGATTCTATTTCCATTCTGAGTTTCAGGTTGTTCTACCTTACAGCTATGTTCATCAACCACAGCACACCAGGTGATAAATGAGAATCCTCTCCTTGCTCTCAGATTTAGTATTCGTCTGGCTGCATCACAAGAATGAAGGACCCAGAACACTGACTATTTGAATCCTGCTTCTTTTCAAACCACATGTGCATCTCACATCTGGAAACTCAAACATCCTTAAATTACTAGATGACATCAGATAAGAGATATGTAATTATCTGAAAGTATGCTTAGTACTTAGCGCTTTTATTGTTCTTATGCCCATGACCGGAACATTCAATTTTGATCCCATTCAAATAATGCCTGTACCAACCCAAGACAAAAGATGGTCTCTGCCCATACAAGAGATTACAGAGAGATGCAGGGTGACAAGTGGGTTATGCCAGAATGAATGATAGACATGAAAGATGGACCACGAAGATGCTCAGAGGACTGGAGCAGCTCTGCTCTGAGGACAGGCTGAGAGAGTTGGGGCTCTGCAGCCTGGAGAGGAGAAGGTTTCCAGGAGACTTTAGAATAGCCTTCCAGTATCTGAAGGGGGCTACAGGAAGGCTGAGGAGGGACTATTGAGAAGGTCTTGCAATGACAGGACAAGGGGCAATGGGTTTAAACTGGAAGAGAGGAGATTGAAAGTGGATGTTAGGAGGACGTTCTTTACAGTGAGGGTGGTGAGACACTGGCCCAGGTTGCCCAGGGAGGTTGTGGAGCACAGAATCACCCAACGTGATCAAAGATCACAGATCACGTTGGGTGATTCTGTGCTCCACAACCTCCCTGGAGGTGTTCAAGGCCTGGTTGGATGAGGCCTTGAGTGACGTGTCCTAGTGGGAGGTGTCCCTGCCTATGGCAGGGGGCTGGAACTAGATGATCTTTGAGGTCCCTTCCAACCTTACCATCCTATGATTCTATGATTCTAAGAAGTCACCCTAAAAATACACATTCACTTCAGAGTGCAGTAGGTGATGCCCCTACAAAGTGTCCTTTTCTCTCTAGAGTCTATAAAAGAAATCTGGGTATTTGAGAACCCTAGATGTACTTCACAAGTGTCTAAAAGAAGAAGAGATGAATCTCATTCAGAGTAACTAAACATTGTTAGTTTTCTCCAGGAAGCACAAAGCCAGGACTTAAGGAAGACTGCTGATGTAGAGGAGAGTGATGTAGCACGTTTGTGCACATTGAGGTAGAGCTGATCTCAGACAGACACCCACTATGACACCTGGTCAGGCATTTCCCAGCAATGGAATGACATGATCTTTTATACATAATTCAATCTGCAATGATAGGACAATGCTATGTATGTGATAGAAATATTATTAACTTGCAGATGCAAAATGTAGAGCTACTGATGCAGGTACTTCTCTACCTTGTGAGTCAACTTGCATGACTCATTGCAAACCCTGTTTTAAACTCCAACTGGGAACAGTAAAATTAAAGCCCATATTCTTTCTGGTGGTTTCTTTCCCCTCTAAACCAGAACTTTCTGTGTGATACTCTATGCATTTGCAGTATGTGTTAGCTACACAGGAGATTAAGACTAATCTTGACCTAAATCACTTGCACTCCTGGATGTTTGTTGCAAGTGTGAAGACCTGCATTATGGTCTGGGAGAGTCAAAGTCTCTTGTTCATACAGTTTAAATGAGTAAGCATTGTGGAACTGATCAAACTACAGCTAAATCCACCATCATCTAAATTTTGCCACTTGTTAAGCTGTTTGGGTGCTTTGAGCAGCTGAGTGCAGCTCTGGGTGCTACTGCAACTCTGGCAGTAGTTCACAAGACAGTCGGAAAGTTTATGGACCAAGTAGCAGACGTTTATGCCTGTATTTAACCTCCACAGCNCCCCAGACTAGACTCAGCCAGTTGGAAGTTAAGGACTGGAGCTCTTATTTACAGCTTAGCACAATGTACAAGCAGAGGTAGACACAATAGACAGGAATAGTTACAGAGATAGACAAGTCAAAGGGAATACAGAAACACAATCCCCGTCCCAGAAATCAGAGTCCCCAGGAGGGGCTCCCAGCCACCCTTCCACCTTCTTCTCACCCCTCTGCCTTACCGCAGGGTCTGCCTTATGTGCAAGGTGAGTTTGGAGGATCGGCATGGGGGATTAGAAGGAAAGTGGTTAGTTAGGTTAGCAGAGAGGTCCAGACCAAGCCAGCAGCTAGAGAGAACAAGACTCTCTGAGTTTTTGTCTGTGTTTGTGTTCTTGTTCTTATTTATCTCAGCAAACCTATGAGTGAAGCAGACATCACCAGTGTTTGCTTTTCACAACCTATAATTATTTTCATTTAACCATTCCAATTAACCTCAAACCAGCACATCCAACAACTTAACAGAAATCATACCACCTTCTTTGTCACTTTCTTTGTACTGGGTTATAAAAAGAGAAGTAATTGCACAAATACTCCTGTAAATGGTGTGAAGAAGTTTTAGAGTTTATTTCTGCCCGTTTTTGGTTAGTTCAACTCCTCCTATGAGTTTCTGTATTAAAGTAGCAAAAGTCTGGTAGTTGAAGAATAAAAATGTGTTGTGCCTTATGAACTTAAGGATAATTTCTGCACTCTTATACTTGTGATGAGCATGGTAGCCTAACAATTGAAATTACCCATTTAATGCACTTTAAATTTCCACAATACATTTGAATGGTTCATGAGAAAGTGTAAAGTCACAAGAGAAATGGCATAGCTGTTGCAAGGCATATTTAAAATAGAAGAAGACTACGTGCTGCTAGTTACAGGAGAGGTGAATTTCTTTACTCTCACTTTTAATGTGTTTAAGTCCTTATGTAGGCACAGCCCGAGTTGTTTACTTGTTCTTTGTCTGTGTGCAAGTCTTCAGATTCTAAAATGGGAAGTGTTTTTACTTATTGTGTCATGCTGTCTTGTAAACAAAGCAACAAACTTTGATAGTATTAAATTTTGTGGCTTAATGCAAGCTGGAAGCATAAGCAGAAGATGAATGTTCAGCCTAAAGGAAGAGACAGGAAACAATCCTCCTGTTTCCCCCTGATGAGCAAGGGAATGCTGCCCAAAAGGGAACACACATTTCCAGGATAAACCTCTGCTCTACTATCGGCATTCAGCTGTCAATAAATAGGCAGGAATACAATTTTCAAGGACCATGAAGAATGTAAATTTAATCTTTTATTATCCTTTTCTGCACCTTCTAGATAACTGATGTGCCTGGATTTGGACAGAATTCAAGGGATTGTGAATGAGTGCATCTTCTGCCTTTTTCTTTCAAAAAAGAGTGTATCCTGCTTAGTTACAAGAAATGCTGCAAGGAAGCATAGCAATGTCTGGTTTTGAAAAAGTACCCTCATGACAGGTTGGAAATGGCACAATAATTATGAGATATGTGAAGGCTCTTGGTTATTTTTTCAGCTGACAGAAATTATGACATGCACTGAGCGCAGTTAGACAGAACAATGTTTACAGGGTTCAAGATTCTGTTCTACTATTATATTATTTAATTATTGATCCAAAAATTAAGACTTATCTTTAGGCATCCAATATTAAACATTTAAGCTTTTCTGACTCCGGAGATTTAAAGATCCAAGTGATAAAATTGATGTTGCAATGTCAACATAACACAGTTATTACCAACTCCTTGTTTTCTTTCACTGTTGAACTTTGAAGAAGAGACATATAACATCCCTAACTCTTCAGGTCGTTAATTTGTACTGGTTTGAGGCTAATTGGAATATTTTAATGAAAAAAAACAATATAGACTGTGAAAAGAAACATTGGTGATGTCTACTTCACTCAAAGGCTTGCTGAGATGTATAACAACAAGAACACAAGCATAGATAAGAGACACGGAGAGTCCCGGCTCTGTCTCTCTGGCTGCTTGTGGGTCTGCTGGTCTCTCTGCTAACCTGAAAAACCATCACAGAATTCATTACTAAGCATAACATGCAAAAAAACTTGGTACCAGTCTGTGGCACACATAGTAACAATAATGAGACATGAAGATTAGTAGTAGTAGTAGTAGTAGTAGTAGTAGTAATAGTATTATTATTATTAAATAATCTTTATCAGTTGGGGTTCTGCAGCCTGGAGAAGAGAAGGCTTCCAGGAGACCTTAGAGTAGCCTTCCAGTATCTGAAGGGGGCCTACAAGAAGGCTGGGGAAGGACTATTGACAAGGTCTTGTAATGACAAGACAAGGGGCAATGGGTTTGAAGTGACAGAGGGGAGATTTAGACTGGATGTTAAGAGGAAGTTGTTTGCAGTGAGGGTGGTGAGACACTGGCACAGGTTGCTCAGGGAGATTGTGCCTGCTTCCTCCCTGGAGGTGTTCAAGGCCAGGTTGGATGAGTCCTTGAGTGACCTGTGCTAGTGGGAGGTGTCCCTGCCTATGGCAGGGGGTTGGAACTAGATGATCTTTGAGGTCACTTCCAACCTTACCATTCTATGATTCTATGATTTTATAATACAGTTGTAGGATAATGTATTGAATGGGGGACGCTGAGGCAAACAATTTCAACAGTTCAGCTCCTTTGGATGTGTACCTAATCTTGGGAGAAGAATAAGGATTGTTTTGCCTAGTGTCTGGGCTCCCAAGCTGTGAGTTGATGTCTCTGCTCCTGAGATTTCACCACTGCTAATGATGTCACCATTGACAGGGAGGAGAAGTTCTGCAGCCTACCAGAGTGATGGTTGAACAATGGCACTTTTTTAAGGGTCTTTTTAACCAATATGGTCATCCCTGGGAGCAGGAGAACAAGAGACAGAAAGGACAGATTGGATAGAACAGTAGGAAAGCTGAGAGCAATAGGCAGATTTTCAGGCAGGTGATCCAAAACAGGAAAAATAAAATAAAATAGATTTTAAAAAAAAATTACCTTCTGTTTTCCTGCTGCAAGAAGCATGTGCAGAAGTCTCTTCCTCCTTTCCTTACCCTTCCTCTTTATTTGCCTTCATTTGTCTGTGCGCAGCTGCTAGAACAGAGACTCCACTTGCACATTATATATCCTGTAGTATTGCTGACACTGAGCAGCCCCGGGTATGCTGCCTGTACCCCTCATGGTAACAAGTGCTACTTCAAGCATATCAGCCCAAGTGTGACTTTGTTAGTCTGCCTTCACTGCTTACCACCAGACTCCCAGGTATATTTATGCCCAGTAATGTACAGTGAAAGTATTAAGCGTGTTTTATATGTTCACTGAGCTCATTTCTTCTTCTGTTCCTACAAACACATACAGATAGATAGATAGAGATAGAGATAGAGATAGAGATAGAGATAGAGATAGAGATAGAGATAGAGATAGAGATAGAGATA
>VWZE01007768.1:85657-105736 GCA_013396675.1 Eubucco bourcierii | reverse complement strand
AGGCTTCGAGGGGACCTGATAGTAGCCTTCCAGTATCTGAAGGGGGCCTACAGGAAGGCTGGGGAAGGATTATTTACAAGGTCCTGCAATGACAGGACAAGGGGCAATGGGCTTAAACTGGCAGAGGGGAGATTTAGACTGGATGTTAGGAGGAAGTTCTTTACAGTGAGGGTGGTGAGGCACTGGAACAGGTTGCCCAGGGAGGTTGTGGATGCTCCCTCCCTGGAGGTGTTGAAGACCAGATTGGATGAGGTCTTGAGTGAGCTGTACTAGTGGGAGGTGTCCCTGCCTATGGCAGGGGGTTGGAACTAGATGATCCTTGAGGTCCCTTCCAACCTTACCATTCTATGATTCTATGATTCTATGATTCTATCTTAGACTCTGTAACTGCTCAGAAGAGCTGGTATTCTAGCACTTGTGTTTTCTGAGGTTTGATGTTAGATACCATCCTGCCTTTTTTTTTTTTTTTTTCCTTAAAGTGAATAAGGAAGTATCCTTTACCTTCTCAATCCAACAGCTTTGTCAACATCTATAAACATAAGTCTCTACTCTGCTTGGCCACATTGAAACATCTCAGTTTCTACTGATGCTCTCCAAAAGGTAAAAGCACAGGTTGTGTGTGTGAAGGTCTGTGCAACAAAGCAGCTTTGTGTGTACACATGCTTTCTATTTCCCACACAAGTGCAAACGTAGCATCAGCACTCACAGGAGCAAATGGAAGTGAATCTTCAGTGAACTTGCAAAGGAGAAGACCAGGCCTTTAAGTTCTAACAGCATCTGCCATTATCAGCTTGCCCTTCTTCCCTCATTATTCCTTCTCTTCCATTTTTCATTCCTCTGTCCTCCACACACAGAGACTTGCGTACTTTGCTGAAGAACAGGTGTGACAGTGCAAATTCAAAAGTTTCCTACAAATATTTCCACTGCAGTATGTATTTGCTTGAAAGTTCTTCATTACTCCATGTGCTGCCAGCTATTGAACCCAGTGTCCTAACAGCTTATCCCTCCTTGTTCCTTCTCTTTCATTTTTCATCCCTCTATCCTACACACACAGAGACTTGCTTTCCTCGATAAAGAAGAGGCATGACAGTGTGAATTTAAAACTTTCTTGTAAATATTTCCACTCCAGTACTTTCAAAGGTATTTGCTTGAAATTAAGTTCTTCATTACTACATGTGTTGGCAGTTAATGAACAGAGTGTCCTAATAGCTAAAGGTCTTGCAATGCCAGGACAAGGGGCAATGGATTTGAACTGGTAGAGGGGAAATTGAAAGTGGATGTTAGGAGGAAATTGTTTGCAGTGAGGGTGGTGAGACACTGGCACAGGTTGCCCAGGGAGGTTGTGGAGCACAGAATCATCCAACATGATCAAAGATCACGTTGGGTGATTCTGTGCTCCACAAGCTACCTGGAGGTGTTCAAGGCCAGGTTGGACAAGGCCTTGAGTGACCTGTCCTAGTGGGAGGTGTCCCTGCCTATGGCAGGGGGTTGGAACTGGATGATCTTTGAGGTCCCTTCCAACCTTGCCATTCTGTGATTCTATGTGGAGTACAAATGTCATAACTAGAGGAAAATAATTAAGAACAAGGAAGGATGCAACCTAATAACTTTGATATTTGCCTAAGCCTTAGCAGTCTGACATCTACAGCACAACAGTTATACCAAAGTCAGTGCTAGACATGTTAGAGGATGGATGAAACCCAAAGAGAGGGTTGTGAGACATGAAGCATTTATTACATACGTGTCTGGGCTCTGAAGCTCATTGACAGCTGTATCAGGACATCTGAGAAGAGTATCTAGATTTGACATGTTTCATTTGAAGGACTAGAGAATCAGTATCAACAGCAGGAATTGGTTGGGGTCCCGGCCCTGGAGATATTCAAAGTGAGGCTCGACAGAGTTCTGGGCAACTTGATCTAGTTGAGGATGTCCCTGCTGACTGCAGAGGGGACTGGACTAGATGACCTTTGGAGGTCCCTTCCAACCCAGACCATTCCATGATTCTATGATTCTGTGATTTAGGAAGTACTTTTTTTCTGTATTGTAGTCATACTTCATCCATCCTTCACTAACTAAAGTTAATAGCAGTATGCTAATATGCCTTGTTTCTGATCCTATTACAGTGTTATAAGAGCAGTTAAGCAAGAATTACTTTACAGTAAAGCTGATTATTGTAATCTCATCTTCCATCTTACCCCTTAAATATGACAACTGGTGTCATGTCTCCATTTAGCAGGCAAAAAGGAAACAAAAAAATTATCTTTCAAACACAGCCTGATTTCTTTCTGCCTGATGACAGTTTTACAGAACAGGAGATAAGGGGAAACAGCTCAAGTAAGAAAAGTTACAAGTAGCACTCTGCATGAGAAAAGGACCAATTTACACCTCGTGTTTGCCACGCTTACCCTTTCTCTCATGAAGATGAGCAAAGAAAACCGTTGGATATTTTCAGCATAAAATCCTTCCATCACCCTACTGTGACATCCACAGGTGATAACACGTAAGTAAGGCTGGTCATTTTAACATTAAAACAACAACCACCATACCAGCTACTTCTGCAAAGGCTTTTGCACAAAAGGCATTTGTAATCTGCAGAACAAATCACTATTTCCAAGCACTGAGGACTTCAAGACAAGGAGGCTCTCTGATGTCTGCTAAGTGTTACAGGGCAGATATAACTGATGCAGATATCCATGGGCGGAGGAAGTCCCATTTAGACATTTGTCTAAAACATTCCACTCCCTCACTACTGCTGGAGAAGGCAAAGAGGAATAGAACAGAAGAGATGAAGGGAATAGATTTATGAAACAGAATCACAGGATCATAGAAACACGGAATAGCTAGGGCTGGAAAGGACATCTGGAGACAGAATCATAGAATTATAGAATCATACAATCATAGAATGGTAAGGTTGGAAGGGTCCTCAAAGATCATCTAGTTCCAACGCCCCGCCATAGGCAGGGACACATCCCACTAGGACACGTCACTCAAGGCCTCATCCAACCTGGTCCTGAGCATCTCCAGGGGAGTTGTGGAGCACAGAATCACCCAACGTGATCTGTGATCTTTGATCATGTTGGATGATTCTGTGCTCCACAACCTTCCTGGGCAACCTGTGCCAGTGTCTCACCACCCTCACTGCAAACAATTTCCTCCTAATATCCACTTTCAATCTCCCCTCTGACAGTTCAAACCTATTGTCCCTTGCCCTGGCATTGCAAGACCTTGTCAATAGTCCCTCGCCAACCTTCCTGTAGCCCACTTCAGATACTGGAAGGCTACTCTAAGGTCTCCTGGAAGCCTTCTCTTCTCCAGGCTGCAGAGCCCAAATCATCTACTCATGGACTAGATCATCTAGTCCATCCCATCTGAAAAAGCAGGTTCACCTAGAGTTGCACAGGAACATTGTTTTGAAAGTCCCCAGAGAAATAGACTTCACAATCTTTCTAGGTAGCCTGTTTCAGTGCTCCATCACCCTCGAAGTTTTTTCTTATGATTAGGTAGAACTACCTGTCTTTCAGTTTGTGCCCACTGTCCTTTGTCCTACCACTGGGAACCACTGGAAAGAAACTGGTCCCATCTGCCTGACACCCACCCTTTTGGTATTTATGAGAATTGATATGTTCCACTCTCATTCTTCTCCACTCTCAAGTGCCCCAGGTCTCAGCTTTTTATCACAAGAGAGAGGTTTCAGTCCACTAATCACTGTTGCAGCCCTCCATTGGACTTTCTTCAATAGTTCCCTGTCTCTCTTGAACTGGGGAGCCCCAAATTGGACACACTACTGCAGATGCGGCCTCATAGAGAGGAGAATCTCCCTCGACCTGCTTGCTATTCAACACTCTTAATACACTCCAAGGTACCCCTGGACTTCTTTGCTGTAAGAGTGCACTGCTGACTCATGATTAATTTGTAGTCCACCAGGACTCACAAGTCTTTTTCTGCAGAACTGCTCTCCAGCAGAGCAACTTCTAACATGTGCTGGTGCATAGGGTTATTCCTTCTCAGGTGCAGGACTACACTTGCCCTTGCTGAACTTCATTACATTCCTCTCTACTCAATTCTCCAGCTTGTCTAGCTCTTCCTCAATGGCAGCTCAACCTTCTGGTGTATCAGCCACTCCTCCCAGATTTGCATCGTTGGTAAACTTGCTGAGGGTACACTCACCCCATCACGCTTTCATCCCATCTGAGCAAGACTGGACCCAACACTTACCACTGTGGAACACCATTAGCTACAAGTCTGTAACTGAACCCTGCACTGCTGATCACAACCATCTGAGTTCAACCATTTGGTCAGCAATTCGAAATCCTGAAAGCAAATCCAAACCCCAGGATCATATTTTCTAGATCTGGTAACTGTGTTTATATTGTAGACTACTTCGTATATATAGATATACACAATCCATGCATGCACATGAAGCGTTCTGCTCACCCTGCCATGTACTCCAAGGAGAAACCAGTTTGTAAAATGCTCTGTGGTCAATAAATGAATTTTTCAGAGCCTCTGTCATCTGGAACGTGAGTACTTTACTGTCGCTGTACTCTGAAAGAACAGGATGGCAATCTTGAAATGCTGGCAGTGTCTGCCAGTTCACTGCGATCGGGGAGCACCATGTACTGGCAGAGCAGCACCAGTCACAGGGAGGGCAGATACTGTTCTGTAACTTCACAGCTACTTGTGATAAAGAAGAACTATCAAAATCCAACAGATTCATAGAATACCAGATTGGAACGGACCTGGAGGATCATCCAACCCAACCTTTCTTCAAGTATATTAGTGTATTTCTTCAGGTATATTAGTGGGAAAGGAGGCCTAGGGAGAATATGTGACCCCTCCAGAAGAGAAGTGGAGAGCTGCTGACAAAAGATACGAATAAGGCTGAGGTGCTCAATGCTTCTTTGCCTCAGCCTTCAACAGCAAGGGCTCCAATCACAATGTCCAAGTGCCAGAGGGCAACAGTAAGGACTGGGAGCAGGCAGATCTGCCTACTATAGTAGAAGATCATGTTTGTGAGCTCCTAAGGAATCTGAACGTGCACAAGTCCATGGGGCCTGTGCATCATATTGGAAAGGTGATGGCAGAGTGGTGAAGTTCCTGCTGACTGGAGAAGGGCAAACATAACACCCATCTTCAAGAAGGGAAAAAAGGATGACCCTGGGAACTACAGAGCAGTCAGCCCCACCTCTGTGCCTGGCAAGATCATGGAGCAGATCCTGCTGATAGCTCTGCTAAGGCAAAAGAAAAACAAAGCAGAGGTGATTGGTGGTACCCAGCAATGGCTGCACCAAGGGCAGATCTTGCCTGAAAAATTTGGTGGTCTTTTATGAAGAAGTCACAGTGACAGTGGGCAAGAGAACGGGAACTGATAGCATCTACCTGGACCTGAGTAAGGCACTGTGCCACATGTCATCCTGGGCACCAAACTGGAAAAACATGGACTGGATGGGTGGAGCACTGCTGGGTAAGGAATTGGCTGGATGGATGCACCAAGAGAGTGGTGATCGAGGGTACAATGTCCACCTGGAGACCAGTGCCAAGTGGTGTCCCTCAGGGGTCAGTACTGGCACCAGTGCTGTTTAACATCTTTGTCAGTGCCATGGACAGAGGAATCAGTGCAGCCTCAGCAAGTTTGCAGATGACACCAAGCTGTGTGGCACAGTTGACTTGCTAGAGGGCAGGGATCCATCCAGAGGGACCTGGACAGGCTGCAGAGCTGTGCCCAGGCCAACCTCATGACATTCAACAAGGCCAAGTGTAAGGTCCTGCATCTGGGAGGCACAATCCCAAGCACAACTCCAGGCTGGGTGGAGAATGACTGAGAGCAGCCCTGAGGAACAGCCCCTGGGGGTGTAGGGTGATGGAAAACTCAACCTGAGGCTGTAGTGTGAGTGCAGTCCAGACAGCAACTGTATGCTGGGCTGCAGCAACAGCAGTGTGGGCAGCAGGGCAAGGGAGAGGATTCTGTCCCTATGCTCTGCTCTCCTCAGACCCCACCTGGAGTCCTGTGTGCAGTTCTGGAGCCCCCAGCACAGGAAGGGCATGGAAGTGTTGGAGTAGGTCCAGAGGAGGCCATGAAGATGCTGAGAGGGCTGCAGCATCTCTGCTATGAGGACAGGTTGAGGGAGTTGGGGCTTCCAGGAGACCTTGGAGTAGCCTTCCAGTATCTGAAGGGGGTTCCAGGAAGGCTGGGGAGGGGCTATTGACAAGGTCTTGCAATGCCAGGACAAAGGGCAATGGGTCTGAACTGTCAGAGGGAAGATTGAAAGTGGATGCTAGGAGAAAGTTGGTTGCTGTGAGGATGGTGAGACACTGGCACAGGTTGCCCAGGGAGGTTGTGGAGCACAGAATCACCCAACGTGACCAAAGACCACAGATCATGTTGGGTGATTCTGTGCTCCACAAGCTCCCTGGAGATGTTCAAGGCCTGGTTGGATGAGGTCTTGAGTGACCTGTCCTAGTGGGAGGTGTCCCTGTCTATGGCAGGGGGTTGGAACTGGATGATCTTTGAGGTCCCTTCCAATCTTACCATTCTATGATTCTATGATTCTTTCAGAGTAAGAATGCAGGTTCATGAGACAGTTCAGCACCCAATCAAGTTGGGCCTTGAAACACTCTGGTGTAGGAGAATCCACCACCTGCCTTGGGTGTTCATTGTGGTGGCCGGTCCAAATGGTGGAACTGATTTTTTTGGCACCCAGTTCAAACCTCCCCAGTAGCAACTTGTCCCTATTGCCCCTTGTCTTTATCACATGACTCTTGGTAAAAAGGGAGTCTCTCTCCTCATGACAGTCTCCCTTTATCAATGAAGACATTGAAGAGGACTGCGCCCAGCGCTGATCTCTGGGGCACACCACTGGTGCCAGCTGCCAGCTGGATGTGGCACCATTCACCACCACTCTCTGGGCCTGGCCCTCCAGCCAATTCTTGACCCATATCAGAGTGAATCTGCCCAAGGCAGCTGCCAGCTGTGCCAGGAGTTTGTTGTGGCAGACAGTGTCAAAGGCTTTGTTGCAGTCCAGGCAAACTACACCCACAGCCTGCCCTGCACTCCCCAGGAGGGTAACCTGAGCATAAAAGGAGATCAGGTTGGTCAGGCAGGTCCTGCCCCTCCTAAACCCATGCTGGCTGGGCCTGATCCCTTGCCCATCCTGTAGGTGCTGTGTGTTGGCACTCAGGGTGAGTTGTACCATAACCTCGCCTGGCAATGAGGTCAGGCTGACAGGTCTGGAATTTCCTGGTTCCTCCTTCTGGTCCTTCTTGTGGATGGGCACCACATTGGCAGCTTCCAGACTTCAGGGACCTCTGCAGTGAGCCAGGGCTGTTGGTAAATGATGGAGGGTAGCTTGGGTAACTAATCTGCAGCTCTCTCAGCACCCTAGGGTGCATCCCATCTGGTCCCATGGACTTGTGAGGATCCAAGTGACTCAACTGGTCCCTTACTGCTTCCTCCTGGATTACAGGGGGACTGTGCTGGTCCCTGGCTCCATCTGCCAGTTCAGGAGGGCACTTGTCTTGGAGACAACCTGTGCCACTAGTGAAGATTGAGGCAAAGAAGGTCTTAAGTACCTCTGCCTTTTCCTCATCTTTTGTTACTATATACCCCTCCACATCTAATAAGCAGTGGAGGTTCTCCTTGCCCCTTCTTTTGCCATTAATATATTTACAGAAACATTTTTTATTCTCCTTTACAACAGTACCAGGCTAAGCTCTAAATGGGCTTTGGTCTCTCACATTTTTTTCCTAGAAGACCAAGAAATATCCTTAAACTCTTCCTGGGATACCTGCCCTTTCTTCCAAAGATGATACTCCCTCTTTTTTCCCTCTAATCCCTTTAGCAGCTCCTTGCCCACCCAGCCTGGCTGTCTCCCTCATCAGCTCCTCTTCTGGCATGTTGGCACAGCCTGGTCCTGCACCCTCAAGAGCTCTTCCTTGCAGCAGGCCCAGCCTGCCTGCACCCCTTGGGTTTTAAGGGCTGTTTCCCAAGGACCTTTTTGAGTTAGTTCCTTAAATAAGCTGCATTCCACACCAAATGTACAAATGAGTACAGTTGTTCCACAGAGGCAAGACAGCAGGGAAGAATACAAGCATGTAATTCTATGTACCTAAATATACCTGTAAAAATCTCTCCTACAGAGACTCTCTTTAGTACTCCCGGTAGGAAACAGCACATTAAAATGCTGGCTGTGGGCTGCCATCTGCTGGTTTGTGTCATGAGAGGTCACTTGAAAGCGAAGTTTGTCCTATGATGTTGCCGCTGCAAACAGCGTGACAATTCTCCCTTGGCAGGCTAAGAACATCTCATTTCCACCAGTGGCAGCAGATGGAATCTCTGGAAGCCAGAGGGTTTGCTGAACCTGACTTCCTGATCCCTCTTTTAAAACATACATAGAATAATTGAGTCATAGAGTCATAAAATCATAGAATTGACAAGATTGGAAGAGACCTCTAAGCTCACCCAGCCCAACCTAGCACCCAGTCCTAGCCAATCAGCTAAGTGTCCCATCCAGGTTTTGCTTGAACACCTCCAGGGATGGTGACTCCACCACCTCCCTAGGCAGCTCATTCCAATGCCAATCACTCTCTCTGGCAAGAACTTCCTCCTAACATCCAGCCTAGACCTTCCCTGGCACAGTTTGAGGCATGTCCTAATGGATCTCAGTAGGAAGTAGAGCAATCTGTGATATTATGCATATATATGTGTTTGCATGCACATCTTTTAAATTTCTGAGAGATGAAGAACAGAAGTTTAAAACAAAGATTTTTGGAAGCTAAACACATTGTGAAATTTCCTGGGCCTTGCCCTTTACATCCCGAACGAGTCTTCAACCACTTACACAATATTTGTTGGAGTCATCTTCTTGGTTCTATTGTCTCTTCTTAAAAACACCAAATCTGTTAAAATAGAGCATGATCCATTTGCATTTTTCAAGCTCACAAGAAACTTCTATGGTTCAGCATAAAGGAACTGCATAATCCTGTATGGGGATCAGTGCCCAGAGAGTAGCTTTGCAGAAAAGCACTTGGAGGGTTTGAATATGCATCACCAATGCACCTTTGCAGTAGACCAAAGTGTCCTGGACTATATTAACAGAAGTAAAGCAAGCAGCTCAAGAGAAGAGATTATATTCAGCACTTGGGACACTATATCTGAAGTGCTGCCCAGTTTTGTGCTCCACAGGAGAAGATGGACACTGTCATGCTGGAGCAAGGCAGTGGAAGCCACCAAGCAGGTTTGAAGCTGAATAACATGAAATACAAAGGGATCTTCGGAAGTATGAGCCTGTTCAGCCTGGAGAAGAGAACGTTGCTGTGTACAGCATGAGACGGGAAGGTGTAGAGCAAATGGATCCAGGTATCTCTTGAAGGTGGCTGTTACGGAACCAGCACAAATGCAACACAGAAAAACATGAACAGTTATAAAGAAAGAAATTTTTTTACGGTAAGGATGGTCAAATATTTGAACAAGTTGTCTCAAGAGGCTGTGGGATCACTGTCCCTAGAAATATTCAGAAGCCAATGGGACATGGCTCTGAGTCAACTTTGACTCTGCTTTGAGTAATGTAGGGAAACATTTTGTCTTAAATGGACATGTGAGCAATCCAACCTGTGCTAACTGCTAATTGTGAAGCTGAAAAGTTTCACATGAAGGTTTATCTGGAGGGCAAGGACTCCAACTGCAGCAGCCTGCAGAAGAACTGAACAACAAGAAGAGATCAAACCAAAACAAGAACTCTGGAGAAGCATCTGAACAGATAATGATGCACCACTTTCTTAGTGCCCTCACAGCTCGCCCCTTAGAAACTTACACCAATTGCATAATGCCACAATAGTTTGCATCTTAACAATTTTAGCCAACTGCTTAATGCCACAAGTCATGCCTTAACAATTTGTACCAATTGCTCTACAATAAACTAACCGGCACAGTCTGTTAGAAAGGTATATAAATGCATGCTCTTATTCAATAAATGGGCATTACTTGGATCATATTGGTCTGCCTACAGCTCTGTCCAGGACGTCTCGCTATTGACTAAAACAGTTAGATGAGACAACTCCAGGAGGTGCCTTCTGACCTGCCTAATTTTCTTCCTTTTAGTTTCTGAAGAGTTTTTATTGTTCATGCAGTAGTAACGACATGATACAGATTTTTTTTACTGACTCTCAGGCTCTTCAGCAGCTGGAGAAGAAACAGCACATGAGACTGGAACAGAATATTCTCTTGGAGCTGTCAAATCCATCAGTTTTGTGTACATGCAATGAGGCAATTCCTACTAATGCATCCTTATAAAACCTTTGCTTCTGTTTTGTGTATTGGTTACCTTTCTGCTCTTGGCCGTCACCTTTAAAGGGTTTTGCCAGTGTAACAGCAAAACAACAGGATAAGCTGTCACATTAGCAGATAACAGAAAGAGTTAGTATTTTCCATTTAGTGGAAAGCAATTAAGAAACTCCTGTGTCACTCCAGTAGGGATGCTCTGTTGTTAATCAGAAACAAATACCACCTTAAATAGATAATCAGGCAGGTTATTTCTAAGTAGAACACAGCCATTAGCAGCCCTGGGGGTGTATTTTGAAAAAACCAGTAGCTCTCACTGAGCCTGGTCTATCCTGCAATTATAGAATGGTAAGGTTGGAAGAGACCTCAAGGGTTATCCAGTTCCAACCCCCTGCCGTAGGCAGGGACACCTCCCGCTAGGACAGGTTGCTCAAAACCTCGTCCAACCTGGCCTTGAACACCTCCAGGGAGGGAGCAGCCACAACCTCCTTGGGCAACCTGTGTCAGTGTCTCATCATCCTTACTGCATAGAACTTCCTCCTAACATCCAGATTCAATCTCCCCTCTGCCAGTTCAAACCCACTGCCCATTGTTCTGTCATTGCAAGACCTTGTCAATAGTCCCTCCCTAGCCTAACTGTAGGCTCCTTCAGATACTGGATATGATTGGAACAGTTCGAATGGCTATTTGCTTATCTGTTTCCTTATGTCTTTGATGCCTGTTGTTGCTGGTGTGGATCTTTTTTCTCATTTGGAATTTACTTCTCTAGTGATGTACAGATTTGGAGTTTACTTCTGTAGTGATGTACAGCTCTTCCTGAGCCTGTAGATACCTCAGATGGGAGAATACAAGCAGTTAGCTTTGCTACCAAAAGGCTGTTGTCAGGGCAGAGACACGTTTGCATCTATTTATTGTGAGGAGCCAAGTCAACATTTTATATGTGTTCACTGCATGAAGAACAAGGTGAGACAGTTACTTGGAAAAGCAGAAAGAACAGTTCAGGAGGTAATATGACAGGATTGACATCATGCATAATGCAAAATCACTGATGTTTTGTTGGAAGCAAAGTGGTAAATAAGGGAACTCGTGGCTTCTCAAGAGTATCTAATAACAAGATTTCTCTGTGCTGTCTTTCTAGAAGCAAAAATATTTAGGCGTGGACACTAACAAGATAAGGCACACAGATACATGTTTTCAAAAAGGAAAATTAGATCACTTAAAAGCAGGTGGGGAAAATGGAATAGAAAAAAACAATCCAACATGCAGTGCTTTCAGTTAAATTGGCTTTCACAGCCGACCTTTTCCTCCTGTCTCTATAGTAAGTGCTCAGTCAAGCACTTCTGTCACTTTGCTGACTGCTGCCCACTACTCCTTGGCCTCGCTCATCATTAAAATCTCCCACAGTTCATGCAAAACACAGCTGCCTATTTATCTGTCTATGCATGCAGACAGATACACAGAGTCAACATTGCTGCCCTTTAGGTTGATGTTTTCTGAATTCTGTTGCTCTGATCTGTCATTTACAGTTCAAGTTACTGCCTTTCTTTTCACTCTCATGAATGATCATCACAACTTTTTTGTCCTGTCCTTCTACGCCTTTTCCATCAGGGATCACCAATCAGCGATAACTCTCAGCTAGATTAATTTTTGCAATGATGAGCAACTAGGATCCTCTAAACATTCGTATATCCTTTTGAGGATATACCCAACTAAATGTAGGGTGGGAAAAAAAAGGGGGAAACTTGGAAAATTTAGATTATTTTTTCCAATAGTTTTTTTTTTTCAATTGCAATTTTTTTCTTTTTTTCTAAATAGAAAGTAGTTTTTGCTAAAAGGGTAGCAAACTTCTTTGTTTGAATGGCAGGTATCACCTTGGCAGTGGCGTTGTGTGCTGGTTTGAGGCTAATCGGAATGTTTTAATGAAAAAAACTATAGGCTGTGAAAAACAAACACTGGTAATGTCTGCTGCACTCATAGGCTTGCTGAGATGTATAAGAATAAGAACACAAAAGTAGGTAGGAGAGTCTCTTGGTCTCTCTCTGGGAGCCAGTGAGTCTTCTGGTCTCTGCTGAATAACCTAACTAACCACTTCCTTCGAACACACCTGGTTGATCCTTCAAACTCACCTTGCACGTAAGGCAAACCCTGGGGTAAGGTAGAGGGGTGAGAAAAAGGTGGAAAGGTGGATGGGAGCCCCTCCCAGGGTCCCTGATTTCTGGGAGGGGGATTGTGTTTCTGTATTACCTTTAACTTGTCTATCTCTGTAACTANGGGCAGGCAATCATATTGCAGTGGAGACAATATATGGTTTGCCCCAGAAAGATGACTGAGAGTATAAAGGAAATCGAAGATGTGGATTTCCACACAGCATCTTCTCACTGAGAGAAGATGGTCAGATTGCTCCTCAGAATCCTATTAAAGAGCACCAGGAGAAGCTCTGAGATCAATAGATATTTAAAGGGTAGCTACTGTATGAGATAAATGGTTTTGGAGGAGAAAAAAAGTATTAAGACTTTAGGTGCTAGTGCAAAGCAACTGTTGCTCAAATAAGAAGACACCCAAAAAAACCAACCCTAAAACACAGAGCATATGCACTTCTGGCACCTTGAAAATACTTGCCCAAATCAGTGGCATTCTGTCAGTGTGCACATTTGTTGCTGGTTTTAAGTGCACAGCTGAAAACCGTTTCCTTGACTTATTTACAGAACTGCAATTCTGTACTAAAATTATGTCATTAGTCAAGTGAACAATGACATAAAGGGAGTACAAAAATGCAATCTGGGAAGCAGTATTTAACCCCTGCTTCAAGATCAGTGTGGCCAGCAGGGCAAGGGAGGAGATTCTGCCCCTTTACTCTGCTCTCCTCAGACCCCACGTGCAGTCCTGCATGCAGTTCAGGAACCTCCAGCGCAGGAAGGACATGGAAGTGTTGGAGTAGGTCCAGAGGAGGGCACCAAGATGCTGAGAGGGCTGCAGCAGCTCTGCTGTGAGGACAGGCTACAAGAGTTGGGGCTCTGCAGCCTGGAGAAGAGAAGGCTTCCAGGAGACCTTAGAGTAACTTTCCAGTATCTGAAGGGGCCTACAAGAAGGCTGTAGAGGGACTATTAAGAAGATCTTGCAATGCCAGGACAAGGGGCAATGGGTTTGAACTGGCAGAGCGGAGATCGAAAGTGGATGTTAGGAGGAAGTTGTTTGCAGTGAGAGTGGTGAGACACTGGCACAAGTTGTGCAGGGAGGTTGTGGAGCACAGAATCACCCAGTGTGACAATTCTGTGCTCCACTTCCCTGGAGATGTTCAGGACCAGGTTGGATGAGTCCTTGAGTGACCTGTCCTAGTGGGAGGTGTCCCTGCCTATGGCAGGGAGTTGGAACTATATGATCTTTGTGGTCCCTTCCAATCTTCCCATTCTATGATTCTATGATTCTCTTCATTGCTTAGAAAATATGTTTATTTTGCATCTGTACTTACCAGTTCGTTAAAACTGACTTTTTTTCTTGTAAGCAAGATGATTGTACCAATTATGGAAACAGCAGGTTGATCTTTCAGCTCTGCTGTAATCACAACCTTAGGCATTCCATCAAAGCAGAAACACTGTCTCAGGGATTGCACCTGCAAATACATCAGCAGGAGAGTGTTGTCTTTTATACCTGACAGAAAACGTACTGGGATATTGCATTTGGTAGATGAAAAATATGTTGCTTCAATAAGAAAGGCTTATGAAAGCTATTCCAGCAACACAAGAAAGGGAGGCAGCATCCAAACAGGCACGAAGAAAGAGCAGCCACCCGGATGTGTGTTTGAACCATTTAAAAGTGATGAAGAAAAGAAATTTTGAGCTTTTGGAAAAACTCCAGTCAGCCTGAAATAAACCCAACTTCTATTCCAGTAACAATATTCCTAAATGGTTACTGTTCCAACAAGCAAAGCAATCAGCCTTGCTTTCTTTTCTCTGATGAAACCATATGAACAGATTTCCTTTCATCTGTCTATCACAATGCCACCTTCTGAGCCACAACGGTTGATCCTCTGGCGTTCGATTCGCCCAAAAACATTTCAATTAATAAACAGATCCTTTGGTGTCAGAACACATTGCCTGTGAAGTTTTCAAACAGACAGGATAAGTATGAAAGAGAATTGTATATAGGAACAATTCTTACAAATAGCCAAGGTCTGCAAGACCTTTCCTCTGCAGTAACAAGATGCTGATAAACAACTTTTTTAAACTTGATATTCTGATCTTCCCCATAGGGAACACTATATAGTTAAACATAGAAAATGCATTTGGCTTACACATCTGTGTTGCAGTAAGAATAATCATTACAAATACACTGCAAAGATCAAGGAGTGATACATGCTGTATGGCGATGCAATGCCAATATTTTAACAAAACTCTCTGAATATGAAGAAAGTCCTTTCTTTTCTTATGCTAAGCTTTATGAACTATGTGCTACACAGCAATAAAGTCATAAAAATCTTTCTTCTTAACCCAAAAAAAAAGTCTGACTCAGATTTGCAATAGGAAGGGAAACTGTAGTGGAGGGGTAATTAATGCAAGATGATATTTTCAAAAATTAATATTATTTATTACTATTCAATATTCAGAACTTGTCACCCCCATCACTCATTTTAATAACAATTAGTTCTTTGCATCAGTCATGGAAACTTTATACACAGGCAGTAACAGGCTCTAGCAATAAGCAGTGATAATAGATAATATTAATTGAACTCGATTGAACTGGCAGAGAAGGCTTTGCGGTCAGTGCACCGCTTGCGGGCAATACTTCACTTGACCACAAGATGGACTCAGGGAGCTCCTTTCTACTTATGGCAGAAGGCAATGGTGAATTACAAGAGGCTTGAAGTATTTACTCACAAAATATTATCTCCCAACTGGGAGGGCTGGCTATAGCTTCAGACAGCACCCAAAGGTGTTCAGGGGATTCTTGTAATCCACTGAGACTTCTGGTTCTACCTGGGCTGCTGGGGAAAGGAGGCAGACATCTCTGACCTGGTCCTGATCTCCTCTGGATGATCTGTGTACCTCCAGGACTTCCTGTTTCGGCAGGAGGCTTTCAGGTGCAGGCAGGATGCTATACCATGTGCGGTCTCAGCACGGTGTCACACTGGCGGTGCAGGTTGAGTGTGTGAAGGCATTTAGAACCTGTTCCTAGTAAGCTCTTGGAATGTGGTTTCCAGGCAGTTCAGCATATAAAGCTGCACAAATGCAATGGCAGAGAGCAGATACAATGGCAGAATACATCTTGTAATGGCAAAGTACAACTTGTGCTCCCTCCTCATCTCGTTTTACCATACAGCCCAAGACTAATGGGCCTTTGGACACAGAATAGCCAATCAGAATGGCAGTTAGCCAAGCTTGACCATATTAGGTGAAGCCATAGAGGCTTGCTTTACCCTTTTTAGGGCAGAGCACAGCCTTTCACAAGGCATACACAAGCTAAGCCTGTGTACTTTGTTGACCACAGGCTGCAAAGTGCCAGGGTCCTCAGACTCAGTGTCTCCAGGTTCTTTGTCATCTTTCCCATCGTTGCTTCTCTCCAAAACAGAGAGAGAGAGAACAGAAAAACATCTCTGGGCAAGCCAGGACATGGGTAAGCTTATTTTGGCCTATTTAGGCCTCTCATGACAGAAACATAAAAAGGTGAAAGAGTTATTTGAAATCAGCTTTTTTATGTTGTGTTCTAAAAAATTAATTGCTACCAAGTCAAAGAAATCCAACCATGGACAGTAAGTGGAATGGTAACCCATGGCATAGTGTGCTGGTTTGAGGCTAATTAGAATATTTTAATAGAGAAAATTACACTATAGGCTGTGAAAGGAAAACATCATGATGTCTACTTCACTCATACGCTTGCTGGAGAATTGTTTGGGAACACTAACCAAAACAATAGATAACTCAGTCTCTCTCTGTCGCTTGCTGGAGCAGGAGCTGCTGGGGCGATCTAGCAACTTCTGGGCTCTGGCTCCTCTGTTGATTAATCCTCACTAACCACTTTTCTTCTAACCCCCTTGACCGATCCTCCTAATTTACCTTGCACGTAAGGCAAACCTTGGGGTAAGGTACAGGGGTGGGGAGAAGGTGGAAGGGTGGTTGGGAACCCCTCCTGGGGTCTCTGATTTCTGGGAGGGGAGTTGTGTTGCTGTATTACCTTTTACTTGTATATATCTGTAAATATTGTGTATATAGTGTAAATATCTGCTGTACATTGTGCAAAGCTGTAAATAGAGCTTCATCATTTAACTTCCAGCTGACTGAGTGCTAGTCTGGGTCATTTTACAAAGTGTGGGGGGTGGGTAACTCCCAAACCTTCACACACAGGTAGGATAAGCTCAGGGTGAGAGCATTGTCACAGTCTTCTAATGCTGGATGCACAGAGAATGCAGGTGTAACTGAAAGTTAGGAAGTCTTAAACACCCATACTTCTAATTTTAAACATTTTTGTTTCACCAGTACTGTCTGGGAAAGCAGCTATCTCACAGTAGAGCCTTTCTGATCACTTGACATGAACTTCATTTGAATATAAAAGAAACTCAAATTTTGGTAGAATTTAGGCTCTAAGTTAAAAACTTCAGTTCTCAAGTTTCTGTTTAGTTGCTACCTAGTTCTGAAAGCATCACTGCTTTTGAAGTGGGGTTGCTCAGCAACTGAGTCTTTTCTGGCCTGTGCCTCACACTCCATGAAATTTGGCAGATTATATCGAGAATCACTCAGTGTCTAGAAATTGGTTGTCTCCCTACTGCTATGTTGGAGTCCTTCCTATTTATTAAGTGTACACAGAAAACAACTATCATAAATCCACCGATTGGCTACATAGTGGCTGCAAATTTCTTTTAAAATACTTTATCTCCTCATCTTTTCCTTCAAACTCCTGCAGGGAGCTCACTAATTAAGTCAGATATCCAAGGAGAGGGAGATTAAGGTCTACTTCCTCCCTCTTTTTGAGATTACATTGGTCAGTGCACTCTTCTAGCTGACACTGAGCACACAGAAGGAAATATTTTGTAAGAACACGTTAGTATATGTTCACCCTCTGTAACTGGTCAATGTTACTTTGAACATTGTGCATAAATAACTTCATGGTTCATTGCTTAAGAGTGAGACAACAGAACCCATGAGGAACAAAAGTGCGGCCAGCAGGTTGAAGGAGGAGATTCTGGCCCCCTACTCTGTCCTGGTGAGAAATCACCTGGAGCGCCACGTCCAGATCTGGAGCTTGCAGCACAGAAAAGACATGGACCTATCGGAGCAAGTCTAGAGCAGGGCTGCAAATATTATCAAAGGGATGGTACACCTCTGTTATAAAGGAAGGTTGAGAGAGTTGGAGATGTCCACCCTGAAGAAGAGAATGCTCCAAGAAGACCTTAATGTAGAATTTCAGTACTTAAAGATGGCCTCTAGGAAAGACGTGGACAATAATTTTAACAGGACCTATTCTGACAGAACAGAAGGTGAAACACAGCAGATTTAGACTAAGGAAAGAATTTTGTTCAATGAGGGTGGTGAAACATTAGTGCAGGTTGCCCAGATTGCTGGTAGAAACCCCACCACTGTAAACATTCAAGGTCAGGCTGAATGGGGCTCTGAGCAACCTGATCTAGTTGAAGATATTCCCACTCACTATGGAGAGGTTGGACTAGATGACCTTCCAAAGACCTTTCCAATTCCAAACACGCTAAACCCTGTGGGTTGTTTAATGAATTGCTTCACTATTTCTTACAAAAGGATAAGGCTTGTGTGTGTGAAGACACCTCAGGTCAAAAGACATCAACTCCAGACTCATCTCTGGCTTTGTTTTCATCATCTGTGGCTTTTGGAGTCACCTACAGGATGATCTCTACTTTGATTCACATTCTGATGCACCAGTGTCTTACCATGTACTGTAGTGGTATCTGAAACTCTCAGGGACATAACGGCCTTTTTTTGGAACCAGAATGTAACTCACTGATGAATCAGAAATCTGACTTCCCGCCTATAATCAGTACATAAAGGAAGAGACTCTGTAAAGGGCCGCTTATAGCTGTTGCTGCTGAGATTTTATCTGAAGACTTCATAGATCATATAAGGTTGGAAGGGACCTCAAGAATCATCTAGTTCCAACCTCCTGCCATAGGCAGGGACACCTTCCACTAGTGCAGATTACTCAAGGCCTCGTCCAACCTGGCCTTCAACATCTCCAGGGAGGGAGCAGCCACAACCTCCCTGGGCAACCTGTTCCAGTGCCTCACCAACCTCACTGCAAACAACTTCCTCCTAACATCTAGTCTAAATCTCCCCTCTGCCAGTTTAAACCCATTGCCCCTTGTCCTGGCATTGCAAGATCTTCTCAGTGGTCCCTCCCCAGCCTTCCTGTAGGCCCCCTTCAGATACTGGAAGGCTACTATCAGGTCCCCTTGAAGCCTTCTCTTCTCCAGGCTGCAGAGCCCAAACTCTCTCAGCCTGTCCTCATAGGAAAGCTGCTCCAGCCCTCTGATCATCTTCATGGCCCTCCTCTGGACCTACTCCAACAGTTCCATGTCCTTCCTGTGCTGAGGGCTCCAGAACTGCACACAGTACTCCAGGTGGGGTCTGGCGAGAGCAGAGTAAAGGGGCAGAATCCCCTCCCTTGCCCTGCTGGCCACGCTTCTCTTGATGCAGTCTAGGACTCGGTTGGCTGTCTGAGCTGCATGTGCACACTTTGGGTTACTGCAGTTCAGTCTGATTAACTTCACAGGCAGAACATTTTCTCCTCAGTAATATGTGTATGTATCTTTGTAATGCGATTAAGTAGTAGCCTAGAGATGAGCTCCAGGACTTTCTCCAGATTTCTGCAGATCAAAAGCAAGGCCATCACTCTAACTCCATCTTTGATCTGGTATAAAAAAAAAAAAAAAGAATTATAGCAAACCTCTGCAGAATCCCTTTCAGCAGATCACTAGAAAGGAACATCACTAAATTACATTCATACGAAGAATTCTAACGACCAAAATAAAAATCAAAATGCTTAAAGACCATATGGAATTTCTCTGTGCTCACAAACTGCCAGAATCACTAAACACAGGCCTTTTGGACTCCTTTGTCACCACTGATAAGCAATTCTGAGTCTTTTGCTCAGAGCTGAAATACTACTTGGTATGTCATGAGATTCCTAAGGTGTTTTGTACAAGTAATTGGAGAAATTTGCATGTTTGAGGAAAATGAGTTTGGAGTTGGCATTACCAACAAAATTCCAACTTAGCTATTCGAAATTTCAAGACTCATGCAAGGATCCATCTTTCTAAAGAAATTTGGGATTCAAGATTTCATTATTCCATGATGCTTTTCACCAATCTATTTCCAAGCTTAAGACATGCTGACTGTGACAATGTGTGCAACCAGCAGCATCTCAAATACCCGTTGAGTTCCGTGGAGCCTTGGGCAGTCTGCATGGATTGGATGGGAATTTTCAACACAGGAGGAAATAAAACAAAGAAACCAGGGAAGAGTTCATACTTATAAAAATCCGAAAAGAGAAAGTAAACTTCATGGCACGTTTTGTGCTTTCTTAGAACAAAATTCATACTTTCCTGTAAGACCTGGAGCACACCAGGAGATAAGATGAGTCTGGTCCTTCAAATAGTTCAGTGCAATTGCTTTAGGGGGCCAGGGTGCTGAAAACAGCTATGCACTGGACTGTTATTTCAGTCCATCTCCATCTGGAAGACCTGCATACAATGCAACCTCCTACTGTTTTACTGAGAGCAAAACCTCTCAGGTTTTTGTCCTTTAGCTATTGACTGTCTTTATTGACTCATAGAATCATAGAAT
>VWZE01007768.1:60658-77551 GCA_013396675.1 Eubucco bourcierii | reverse complement strand
TGCAGGCTGCACACCCCCAGCTCCCTCAGCCTCTCCTCCCAGAGCTGTGCTCCAGGCCCCTCCCCAGCCTTACTGCCCTTCTCTGGACACCTTCCAGCACCTCAACATCTCTCTTCAACTGAGGGGCCCAGAACTGGACACAGCACTCAAGGTGTGGCCTGAGCAGTGTTGAGCACAGGGGCAGAAGAACCTCCCTGCTCCTGCTGGCCACACTGTTCCTTATCTAGACCAGGATGCCATTGGCTCTGCTGCCCACCTGGGCACACTGCTGCCTCATCTTCAACTACTCTCTACCAGCACTCTCAGGTCCCTCTCTGCCTGGCTGCTCTCCAGCCACTCTGTCCCCAGCCTGGAGCACTGCTTGGGGTTGTTGTGGCCCAAGTGTAGAACCCTGCACTTAGCCTTGTTCAATCTCATCCCATTGGCCTCTGCCCATCCAGCCAGCCTGCCCAGGTCCCTCTGCACAGCCCTCCTGTCCTCTGACAGATCCACACTTGCTCCTAACTTGGTGTCATCTGCAAACTCACTGATGCTGGACCCAATCCCCTAGTCCAGACCATCAATAAAGATATTGAACAGGCCCAGTTCCTGCACTGATCCCTGGGGCACACCACTGGTGACAGCTGCCAACCAGATGTGGCACCATACATCACCACTAGAGATAAAGATATAGAGCACTACTTGAAAACCACTTGTCCAGACACTCAGACAATTGGTTAAATTAAGATAATCCAGGTAAAAAGTAAACCTGAAGGAAAGAAAAAACAGAGCACTTCACTTTTCTGAAGGTTTGGAGACCTGCACCTCCCTGTTGACCTCACATTTGCCAGCATATTGGCTTTCAGAGCAGTTAATGCAGCACACAACCCAAAGCAATTGACTTTGTATTCTACATCTGTGCAGACCTTTTCTGAAATTCATGACTGTGCTGAACACAGGGAATAACTAGTTCTGTAATTGCAAAACCTTCTGAACTCACCTATCTTCGGGTAGTACCCCAGAGGATCCATACTCTTTGGTAAAATTACATCGGATTTGTATCCTTTAATACAGTAACATCCCTTCAACTCTATCTCGGTAGTTTTTGCCTGTTTCAAGTCTCCTTCCTCTTCTCATGTCACATCTCATTTACTTATTTTTGTGCTAGAAAAACAACACTTTGCTGAGGTATTCCACAGCCAGTTGAAGCTTCCAATGATTTGAGCTAAGGGAAATAAAAAGCAGTAAATAGTAAATATGACTTGGAGATAGGAAAAATCACATGAAATAGAACACATGATGTAGAGCTACAGGGCATTCCACAGGATCTAGGAGAGACCAAAGGCCAAGTGTAACAGAGTGGGAGCACTGCCAGTTGTGAACTGGTTCTTCATGAAGAGGGGCAGGATCCGGCAGCAGGGTAAAAGAAATCCAGTTAGTTCATATAACTTGGCAGCTGAGCCTTCTTATTGTGCCTCCATCCCACTGCTGCACAGCCTAGTGTGCTATTGCTGAGAATGCCAAAACAGGATCAACAGGACTTCACTTTGCACAGAAGCAGATCCCTGTTACAGAAGGAGGGATCACCATGCCACACTATGAATGCATCATTGAGCATCATTCTGCTATGTGATTGCTGAAGCAGCTCAGGAATTAGCATCACACAGTTGGCTTTCTGAAGGAGATTCTTGGCCTTCAACATAGCCTGAACAGTCGGTTCTGTCACAGCACAGGTAGTGAGAGCCAAATACATCAGAAGCACCTAGGGCAGGAGAACACCAAATGCCCTGTGCTACTCATACTAAGTAACAGCCTTGTAGAAGAATCGGCAGGAAATACACATCAGGGGTCACCAGAATGCCAGGGGTTACCAGAGGCTGCAGTGGAATCAGGTGACATTGGGGATCCCTGGGTGTGGAGGGATGGATGGTGCAAGACAGGGACGACCAGGACACCAATGTGGTGCATCCAAGATCGCCCCTTTATTGCAGCGAGTCAGCATGGACTTACACAGGATAGACCCTGGTCACACACTGCGCATTCTCTCTTCTGGTACAAGCAGCTCTTCCTGAGCTGTTCACACACACACTGATAAAGTTTCTTCCACAAGGTCACCGTCAGGCACCCTGCTTTGCCATGCCACATCCATGTTTACATAAGTGCCTCCTTATCTTGAACGATTCCCAGCACAGAGCACTGCCACAGCTGGCAGTCCTATGAGACCCAACACAGCCTCACTGTCCCAGGACTGCCCCCACTCCTGAACTGCGTTTCTGAAAGAAGCTGGGCTGTTAATGCTGCATGAAACATGAGCCATCGTGCCCTTTTACATCACGTCAGGGTGTCAACAGCACCTTTATCAGGGCTCAGGGAAAGAACAGTGCATATGTGTACAGATAACAGCTGATCTGTTTGTCTTTCTTACCCAGTTACTCACTCTGACTGCACACAGGATTGCTGTCTGCTTGGAGAGATCAGGCCTCAGCAAGTGTCACCTGAAGGCAAGAACAGGTAACACCAAGTAACAAAATCATAATGACAATCTGAACAGGATTGTGTCTTACCTCCACCACCAGAAGGACTAGAAAGCAGGTGGTAAAACATCCATGCACATACAGTTGTTCTACTCCTAACATTTATAAAGTCATTTCTGATGATTTTAGCTTTTCTTTACGTACTTTTACAGACTTGTATAAGACAATAGTAAAGCTCTGAGTCTTGATCCAGCTTCAGTTGCACCTTTTCTTCTTCAGGTACTTTGGAGATTCAGAAGGCTTTTCGCTGGTAGCTTGATACTTTTCTTATTGGTTCACCTTCTTTCCCTGAACACACTCCCACCAGTCTGCATGTCAACAAATAAAATCCTACAGCAGGTATAAAACCGCTCTTTCTTCCACCCAGAGACTCGTGTCTTCTGTAGGTTTCATTCATAATCAGCTTCTGTGGCACTGGCAATAAATGAGTTTGAAACAAATGTGTGAGCCAATACTGTGTCAGTTAATAATGAAGGATTTTCCTCTATGCAACACACATAAATTACAAACCTACACATCACATCCGTTAATACTACATCCAGTAAAAATGCCTACTTAAACTGCTAGGTTCTCCAACCCTAATTTGGGCAACGTTTTCAAGATGTCTACTGCAGTGCCTATAACTTGGTCAGGCATCTGTAGCTGCAGTTGACAATCTTCCTGTTTTCTCCTACATTTGCTCACTTTTGGTTTCACAAATAAGTGATCTCATGGAAACAAGCAAAGCTCAAAACAGTGAAAGATGGAAAATTATAGAATCATAGAATGGTAAGGTTGGAAGGGACCTCAAAGATGATCTAGTTCCAAACCCCTGCCATAGGCAGGGACACCTCCCACTAGGACAGCTCACTCAAGGCCTCATCCAACCTGGTCTTGAACACCTCCAGGGTGGGAGCATCCACAACCTCCCTGGGCAACCTGTGCCAGTGTCTTACCACCCTCACTGCAAACAACTTCTTCCTAACATCCACTTTCAATCTCCCCTCTGCCACTTCAAACCCATTGCCCCTTGTCCTGGCATTGCAAGACCTTGTCAATAGTCCCTCCCCATGCCCCCTTCAGATACTTGAAAGGCTACTCTAAGGTCTCCTTGAAGCCTTCTCCTCTCCAGGCTGCAGAGTCCCAACTCTTTGTTTAGTTTGTATCCTATAAAAAAAGCAAATTTCTCTGTAAGTCTTTACCTATGAATACTTTCCACACTGTTACATTTCACGAAAAGAAACCTTCAAATAATATTCTCTTCTTTTAAAATTTTCCAATTATTTTTTTTTCTACACAAGCTGCAAAGAAAATTAAAGTGGGTAAAAACTCCTTTGATAATCTAACTCTGACTTTAGAATTTCTTTCTATTTCATTTTAATTCCTCAGCATGGGCATTGTTTTGCATAATATTGTAGCCTGTGAATCTAAATTCGATCGATGCATATTTGTATTCTTCCATGGGTCCTACAGCTGTCAACACTTCTTCCAACTAAAGCAGCACTGCCTCATAGTCATCCCCAAAAGAAACAATATCTACTAGAGCTCCATGGATCATAAGAATATATTAAAAATATTTGATTATGCAGCACAACTTCAATTATTAGTTAAAGATAGAGTTATAGCATAATAATAATAGCATACAATTATCCAGTGGAATTCCTGTTGTTTGCACATTCCTGTTGCTTGAGGTAAAGTGATTCAGTTCCAAAGAAAAATGTTGCTTCTCAAAACTGTTTTTAGGAACCACAGATCATATCTGGCCTGGAACAAATGCAGAATTTTACCAGATGCATGAAAAATAATTGCTTCAATCTGTTAAAATAGTTTTATTAAAATACTCCCTGGAAGTCACATAAGCAAGCTTCAGTACAACAGTGGAAATACACACACATCTACTACAGCATTTGTATCCTCTCTGAGCTGGAAATATACAAGATTCTATTACAGCATTTGTGTCCTCTCTGAGCTTATTCTGTATTTATATATATATAAAAGGTAGGAGAATGACCATTATCAAGTTGCTTTTGCTTCCTTACTGAATGTCACTAGTTCAGTCTCAAATGACAGCACACACAAAAAAAAAAAAAAAATTAAAAATCAGTTAACAAATTGTCCTGGGTTTAAACTGGAATTTGCTTTTATGAGATTCACAGAGGAGGATTCCTAGCTGAAGTAGCTACTATTCTGCCCCTGAATGTCTATTTAACACTGTATCTTTATGTTGTTGAGTAAACAAGAAGTATTCATGCAGGCTGACACACAGATTTCTTCACTTTCAAAAACCTGAAGGGAGAGCAACTTATGTTTTTAAATTGCCACCTTCTGTAATCACTGGAGAAAAGTAATGCCTCTTCCAAAAGCCCTCTGCTGTCCTGCTCAGGATGACACTGACTGTCTTCTGGGAATATTTAACACAAGCCTTCTGCTTTAAAAAAAACTGAGTTGTTTTTTCATAGGAAGTTAAGAGTCAGCAGAATGTATAACTCACAAAATCCCTTCCTGAAAGCATGCTAAATGTTGACAGTATAGGCCAGAGATGTCCTGTCAGGTAAAACGAGGAATCAAAATTATACCAGCACGTGTGTGAATCACACACAATTACTTCATGGAATATATGCCAGAACCCTCTTTACCTTCACCTATATATAGTTCACACAACTCTGTCAGTGAGGCAAGCACTGGATAATAAATCTGCTGACAACCCTGCAAGTGAGTACAAGCAGGACCAATCCCAGGTGTAACCTTTGGATCTAGATTTGAATCTTAAGCACAGGGTTTCTGGCCTCCTAGCAAAAATTATTCTTTTACTGTCTGTTGCACAGGAAAACATTTGAGCAAGGCTCAGGAGAAAAATGTCTTATTAAAAACAGAAAGCTCCTAAGCTTGGAGATTTTTTACACTGACACAGTGCAGAATAGTGAAAGAACTGAAGAAAGTTGTTTTATGGGTAACACCAGACACTTGCACATCACAGAAAACATCCAATTGGAAGAGACCTCAAAGATCATCCGTCCCAGCCCTCAGCACTGAACACTAAACCATGTCCCTAAGCCACACACTCCTTAAACACTCCCAGGGGTGGTTACAGCATCAATGCCCTGGGCAGATCATTCTAAGGTGAGGAAATATTCCTGTGAAGAAATATTCCTAATATCCAGCCTAAACCTCTCCTCAAGCAGTTTGAAGCTTTTTCGTCTAGTCTTGTCTCTTGACATCAAGGAGAAGAGGCTCCTTGATGCAAGGGAAAGAGCCAACTCCTCGTTCTAACCTCTCTTCAGGTAGTTGTAGGCAGTGATGAGGTCTCGCCTCAGCCTCATCTTCTGTAGGCTGAACGACCCCAGCTCTTCAGATGCCCCTCAGATGTAATGTGATATACATCTTAGCTACCTTTAATATCTCTGAGGGCCTGTCAAGAATTTGCTGCTCAATGGTTTAGGGCAGGACCTTTTAACAAAGTTAATCTCACTCAGGTATCTGTGCACGGCTCTGCTGCCTCCCATCGAGAGACAGCTCCACATCAACAGGGACCCTTCTGGTTTTCACCAGCTGCTAGTCCTGCTCATCAGGCCATTCAAGGACACGGAGGGCAGCAGAGGGCTGTTTGACTATCCCAGAGATCTGTTCCTGGATCATTTTCTCACCTGAGCTGAACAAGTGGCACATTTACTCACTACTTCAGCTGTGCCTCAAAAATCATATCATTCTCAGACTCACAGAACTAAAGCTACGGCACCTTCCTGCTGCAGGTTTTTTAGCAGCTTGCTCTAAATGTGTGTGAGAATGAACTATGCTTTCTCACTTATTTGGTATAACACCTGGCACAGCCAAGCTCAAATCTGTGAGCTCTTCCATGCCAAGTATTAACTAAGGCTGATAATACAATCATAGAATCATAGAATGGAAAGGTTGGAAGGGACCTCAAAGATCATCCAGTTCCAAACTCCTGCCCTAGTCAGGGACACCTCCCAACAGCACAGGTCACTCAAGGACTCATCCAACCTGGCCTTCAACACCTCCAGGGAGCTTGTGGAGCACAGAATCACCCAATGTGATCTTGGATCACAACCTCCCTGGGCAATCTCTGCCAGTGTCTCACCACCCTCACTGCAAACAACTTCCTCCTAACATCCACTTTCAATCTTCCCTCTGCCAGTTCAACACCCATTGCCCATTGTCTTGTCATTACAAGACCTCCCCAACCTTCCTGTAGCCCACTTCAGACCCTGGAAGGCTACTGGAAGGTCTCCTGGAAGCTTTCTCTTCTCCAGACTGCAGAGCCCAAACTCTCTCAGCCTGTCCTTAGAGCAGAGCTGCTGCAGCCCTCTCAGCATCTTCGTGGCCTACTCTGGACCCGCTCAAACACTTCCATGTCCTTCCTGTGCTGGGGGGTTCCAGGACTGCACACAGGACTCCAGGTGGGGTCTGACAAGAGCAGAGTAAAAGGGCAGAATCCCCTCCCTTGCCCTGCTGCCCACACTGCTCTTGCTGCAGCCCAGCACACAGTTACTGTCTGGGCTGCACTCACACTGCAGGCTGATGTTGAGCTTTCCATCACCCCAGACCCCCAGTTCCTTTTCCTCAGGGCTACTCTCAGCCATTCCCCACCCAGCCTGTATTTGTGCTTGGGATTGTGCCTACCCAGGTGCAGGACTTTGCACTTGGCACTTGACCTTGCACTTGACGATATTTGCTTCAGATGGAGAAATATCTGGTTGCACCTGAGAGGCAGAAGATCCAAGAGCTCTGAATTCCTATTGTTCTTGCCATTTGATTCCACAAAATTCTTTTCCAGATTCTGTACCTTTGATTTTGAGAAAGATTTTTTTTTTTTTAGGAAATAATACTTTCTTCCTGAAACCAGCTGCAAACATTTCTTTCAAGTAACTGATGCAATCTTGCTTTGGACACATGCAGTATTATGAAGAAGTAATAATATGATTTCAGACCCCATTAAACTGAAAATATTTCTAGTGTATGTAAGAACAGACACTTTAGAACTGTAACCACAGAAACATTTCATTTGCTTGAAACAAGATAGATTCATCTATGTGGTTACTACACCACTATTAACAGTCCCAGTAACACATCTTGGTTGCCAGGCTTGAAATACCTGCATAAATTCTTCTGGAAAGAGTAAAAAGTCCTCTTGTGCAAGAATCTCCTCCATCCATTTTTCTGGCTGAAATACCAATAAGTTCCCTTATCTGAATCTGATTTTGACCAAAACATAGCAATGAAGTGAGTCTGTAAACCCTGAATATACAAATGTATTCAAGTATGTTTATAGTAACAGCTGGGAAATTACACTTACACAATGAGAAACAAAATCTGTTTGCTTAGAGGTTTTCATTACTATTTATAGTCACTTGAGGTAATTTCTGAATTCTTTTCTTCTGTTTTATAATACTAAAATGTAATTTTAAGGGTCTCCCTCAGCTAATAATTTTTCAGCATACAGTATAAAGATTGTATATTTCTAGGATGAGGCTGTAATAATGAGGCCTTGATTAAGTTCAATTACTCAGGACTTGCATTTTTTGAAACAACATCTCCTGTTGTTCATTAAAGAAATTCAGGAAACCCTTTCATCTCTTGAGCAATAACAACAAAAAGCCTGAGCAATATCTAGAGTTAATCTCTGATGGATTTGGGTTTGCTTAATCATTGTGGTTTGAATTGATTAGTAAAACCACGAGCTTGGGGCCTGAGTCTCCTTTTGTTCACACATGAGCTCTATCTATCCACATCAGAGAAAACACCTGGTGTGAGTTACTGCAGGGAATCTTGAGTTACTGCAGTATAGCTGAAAGGATAAGCCAACCAATTAACAAAAGGCTATGAAGGAATTTTTAGACCTTGGGCACACTTTCACACTAATTTACATATGGATGCATTCATTATATGTTATTCAAAGCTATTTCCATGAAGTAAATGGTGAGTGTTCAATCAGTGATCCCACTGGGCTGCTTCAGAAATAAGTACAACTTTTCACATTTAGAACTTGTATCTGCAACAGGCTGCATTCTACATCCCCACACTAAGGTAGTCTCCATGCAGTGAGTTGAAAACGCCTTTGGTCTAGTCCCTTAACATGCAAAGAGTAACTAAGTCAACCCCTTCCTCAACTCAGTGTTTAATAGGGTCCAGTCTCCTTGACTGTGGAACAAATAGGTTGGAAGCAAGATCCATCACCTCTAGAGACAACCTTAACATATGGAAATATACAAATGCTGTTAGGGAAATAAAAAGCCCTCAAAAGCTAAAAAGCACACTTCGTCCTCTGTTCGATAGCAAAGACCAACTTATTCTTCAATTCTCCTGCATGTAATTTTCTGTGGTTCTTATTAAACTATGGACACAGTCAAGATCTGGATATTTCTCATCTGTGTGATGTGCTGGTTCTGATGTCATGGTAGACCTAAAATAGGCCAAGGTGGGCTTGTACATGTCCTGGCTTGCCCAGGCATGTTCCCCTGCTCCCCCTCCTTCTGTGCTGGGGGGTAAGAGGGGGGCAGCCACAGGAAAGAGGACCAAAGCCCTGGCTTCAGCTAATATGGTCAAGCTCGGTAAAGCGCCATCCTGATTGGCTAATCTGTATCCAAAGGCCCATTAGTCTCAGGCTGCATGGATAAAAGGAATGAGCAGGTAGCACAAGGGGTGCGCTGCCACTGTATCTGTGCTTGCTTACTACTTCATTACATCCTGAGCTGTGTGGAACTCCAGTGACCAGGATCAGCCTCTAAATGCCTCCACGCAATCAACCTGCACCGCCAGCATGACACCTTGCTGAGACTGCACATGGCATTGCATCCTGCCTGCACCTGAAAGCCTCCTGCCAAGACAGGAAGTCCTGGAGATAACACAGATCATGCAGAGAGTCAGGACCAGGTCAGAACTTGTCCGCCTCCTTTATCCAGCACCCAGAAGCTTGGGAAACTCCAAAGCCTCTAACAGCTTTGAGACCACTGACAGCAACCCCTCCTGTGCTTCGGGTACTGTCTGATAATATTTTGTAAGCAACTACTTCAAGCCTCTTGTAATCACTAATTGCCTTCTACCATAAGCAGAAAGGAGCTTTCTGCGTCCATCCAGTGGCTAAGCAGGATAATGAACCACAAGAGGTGTAGTGACCACAGGAACCTTCTCTGACAGTAAAATGTTTGCCTTTGCTGGGTACCTCTTAAAGTGTTCCAGTTTTGCCTGTTTTCTGTTTGTATAAATTTCCAAACTCTGCATTTCAAACCTTGTAACTAAGTTTTCTGGTGAGATTGAATGTGAATAAACAATTTTCATAGTTGTTAACAATCTCTGCCTGGATATCAAAATTAATATAAATTATTAATTTGGCATCATTTTGTAACATCTCATTACAATCTAGCCATAAGTTTGGGGGTTTTTCCCTCTGTGCCAAAAAAGACATGAAGTCTTCTCTTATCAAGTTCTCGCTTAGCTGAGCACACACATAAAGGTAACAGTCAGAATGTTCAGAAAGCAGTTGGTGACTGAAGTTGTTTGAGGTGACCCTGAACATCACCCCATTTTCTTGTGTGTGTGCAGGGTAGGTTTATTTGGTGGTACAGTTTCCAAATGGAAACTAAGGAATGCATCTTTCCCCATTCAGAGTGCAATTGTTGCTCTTATACTCATGCAAATTCACCCCTGAGCTGCACAATTCTTAAGAGCTAAGCATAAGGTCAATGACTGTGCAGAGAAAGCAGGGAAGGGGAGTTAGTTAATGGTGCTGCTCTTTCTAAAATAGTCTTCCAAAACACTAAGTGATAGCTGTCACCATTCTGCCTTCATCTAGCTGTTTTTCACTGCCTTTCCTGCTACCTATCCTCTTTCAATCTATTTACTTAATTTCTTTTCAGAGATTTTCAAAGGTCCCTGCTGAAAACAAAACAAAACAAAATAAACCCCAACTCTAGGTGTTAGCTGTCTATCACATACAGAAACCCAGCAACTAAAGGAATCATACAATGAAAAAATGACACTGCCAGGGAACAAAAGGCTATTTATGGTGTGTCAAATCTACAGGGGAAAAGAGCACATGAAGGAGCTGAAAAATAGCAGGTGAAGGGGAGATACGTTCTTACTGAACCATAAAAAATTCACCATTCCTCCTCACTTGTGTGTTTGCACTTCATTTCAAAGAGTGGTATCCTTCTATATTGAATCTGAGCTCAATTAGAAAAGAGTAAATTCCAGAATGCTGTTTGGGTTGGTTCAGAATGGCTCAAATAATTTCATATCCAACAGGCCACAGGTCAGACCTGAAACTGTTTGCTGTGCAGATGAAAAATCATCTAATTTTGCAGCGTACATAAATTCTGCTGCAGGAAAAACAAACAAGCAAACCCACAAAAAACTCAAACAAACAAAAAACCCCAACCAACAAATAAAAACACCAACACCCAAAAAAAACTCCCTCAGACTTCCACTTCCTGAGTTCCAGTGCTTTATCACACAACCAATTATCACTGTTTGCAACATGTGTGACACTGAAAATCCCAGGCTAGGATCTCTGTCAGCAGAATCAGGTCACACACAGAGAGTGGGGATCAAGGGCACAATGTCCACCTGGAAACCAGTGTCAAGTGGTGTCCCTCAGGGGTCAGTGTTGGCACCAGTGCTGTTTAACATCTTTGTCAATGACATGGACAGAGGAATCAGTGCACGCTCAGCAAGTTTGCAGATGGTACCAAGTTGTGTGGCACAGTCGACTTGCTAGAGGGCAGGGATCCATCCAGAGGGACCTGGACAGGCTGCAGAGCTGTGCCCAGGCCAACCTCAGGACATTCAACAAGGCCAAGTGTAAGGTCCTGCACCTGGGTAGGCACAATCCCAAGCACAAATACAGGCTGGGTGGGGAATGGCTGAGAGTAGCCCTGAGGAAAAGGCCCTGGGGGTGTGGGGTGATGAAAAGCTCAACATCAGCCTNGTTCTGGAGCCCCCAGCACAGGAAGGACATGGAAGTGTTGAAGTGGGTCCAGAGGAGGCCACGAAGATGCTGAGAGGGCTGCAGCAGCTCTGCTGTGAGGACAGGCTGAGAGAGTTGGGCCTCTGCAGCCTGAAGAAGAGAAGGCTTCCAGGAGACCTTAGAGTAGCCTTCCAGTATCTGAAGGGGGCCTACAGGAAGGCTGGGGAGGGACTGCTGACAAGGTCTTGCAATGACAAGACAATGGGCAATGGGTGTTGAACTGGCAGAGGTTAGATTTAGACTGGATGTTAGGAGGAAGTTGTTTGCAGTGAGGGTGGTGAGACACTGGCATAGGTTGCCCAGGGAGGTTGTGGCTGCTCCCTCCCTGGAGGTGTTCAAGGCCAGGTTGGATGAGTCCTTGAGTGACCTGTCCTAGTGGGAGGTGTTCCTGCGTATGGCAGGGGGTTGGAACTAGATGATCTTTGAGGTCCCTTCCAACCTTACCATTCTATGATTCTATGAATCACCTCACTGAACTCCAGCAACTTTCACCAAGGTTTATGAGGAAAAGTTCTGACCCTGTGTCTTCCCTTGGCTCACCAGGTTGCTTTGTAGACAACGTAGATGTAGTGTGTTGGCCTTGGCCAGCTGTCAAGGGCGCAACAGACTTGACTTGAGGAAGACTAATTTCACTTATTACCAATTAAAATAGAGTTGGTTGTGAGAAACAAAGTTAAAACAGCACCTTCCCCTGGTCCTCCCTTTTCCCAGGCTAAACTTCATTTATTCATTCCAATTCCTCTACCTCCTCCATCTCCTGCACAGGGTGTATTGGTTAGAGTTTAGCTTCTCAGGGGAAGCCAATACAGTAATAATAGGATGTCTTCCCCTCTCCCCCTGCTCCTGGAGAGGGGGAGAGAAAAGAGAAGACAGAAGGGGTAAAGCCACCCACAGAATAGTCTGGCCACAATTTGGAAGGTAAAAGAAAACTTTAACAGCAAGTAAAATGTACTTAAAATAGGGGAGTTACAAATAGGTATAGGAAAGGTATAACAAGGTACAAAGTATATATATACACAACCGGATGGATGACAGTGGTTTAAAGAGATGTCCACCGTGTGGTAGAGGCTGGCCATGAGGTGAGAGAGAGAGCAACAGGAAGTTCCACTGTTTATATAGGGGATCCAGACAGGAAGTGGGAGTGAGCTGAACGCTACACCTGGGGTCGTGTAGACGTGGGGTCAAGTTTTGACCACTCCCCCCACACAGAAGGGTTTACCCTTTACACAGGGTCATAAAGAATGAAATCTGGAGTAAGTGCCTAACAGCTTCAGTATATATACTGTTCTGTTGCTCTCACACTTTTTCCCTGCTGCAGAGTGGGATCGCTCCTGTTGGATATAGTCCTTTGAAAACCACACAGGCATGCGTCCTTTCCATGGAATGTAGGCTTCAGGATAAGCCTATTCCAGTGCCAGTGCTCTGTGAGCTACAGGAAAATTGAAACCTGCCTGCATGAGTTGCTGTGTGGTACCGGTGATCCCACTCTGGCAGCAGGGTTGGAATTGATGATCTTTTGAGGTCCCTTCCAGCCCCTGATGTTCTGCTTCAGGGCTGGAGTAGAACTGCATCCAGCTCTGCTTCAGATGCTGGAGCACCTCAGCTCGCATTCTCATTTGAATAATTTTAATGATTCCCATAATTGGTCCCAACAGTATCTCTTAAGACAAGCTGAGGGATTCAATTTTGTTGCTGATCCAAAAACTAAAATTTGCTGCTGCAAGCATGATCTCAAATATGAAGTCCATTCCTTCATGCTTTGAAAAGTTAATGAAATGCATGCAATACTTTATATCCCCCCCTCTTTTTTTTTTTTTTTTTTTTAAACTCTGTTGGATTTGATTAATTTCAAGTGCACAGAGTTTTTACTGCAGCTTTGTCTTGGCTTTGAAAAGGTGACTGAAGCCTGACACAGATTGTTCAGTGAAACTGTGGAATCTTCAATCTTGGAGATATTCAAAAGCCATCCAGACATTGTTGTCCTGGATAAGCAGTTCTAGATGACCTTGCTTGAGCAGGGAGGTTTGGACAGGAAGACTTTGTGCCAGTTTGAGGCTGGGTGGTATCTTTAAGGACCACAAAGTTACATATCTCCAGCAACTAAAGTGCCCAGGAGGTGTACTGGGAAGTGTAACCTTTGTATTTCGTACACCCCTATAAAAACTGGCTGTAAAATCAGCATCTTCCCTTTTCCCCTCACCTCTCTCCTCCCAGGAAGGAAGCCCAGGTTCTTACTGCCTGCAGAGGAGGAGAGAGGGCTGCTGGTTGACCTTGGCAATGCTGCCAGTTTGGCCCGGAGCAGCCTTTGTGGGCCTAGAGATGCTCCCTGAATTTTATACTGCATCACAAATGGTTTGGTGTAGGGGTAGCGAGGCATGGAAGAGAGGGGGTGTTTGAGGCCTGTGGAGCTGAGTCCTGGTTGGAGAAAGGCTCTGGAAGGTTGTAGCCTCATGAGGTTATTGTAAGCCCAGATGGCAGGACTGGGTCCAGGTTGAACATGAATTTATGTATTTTATATCTTTGCTGTGCTCAGCACAGTGTAGAACTGTAACATGGTAGCTTGGGAGCTCCTGCTCCATTTAAACCTTGCAGTGTTCTCTGATCCATTGCATGTGAGAAATATTCCTTTGCCCTTTTTGGAGCAACAGAGCAATCTGTCCACTCACTAAACCATGACAGACCTCCAGAGGTCCTTTACAACATCAACCATTCTGTGGTGTTAAAACTATGCTAACAGAATTCTGTTACAACAACTCTACAACTCTACAACAACTCTATCTGGAGTCCTGTGTACAGTTCTGGAGCCCCCAGTGCAGGAAGGACATGGAAGTGTTGGAGTAGGTCCAAAGGAGGCCACCAAGATGCTGAGAGGGCTGCAGCAGCTCTGCTCTGAGGACAGGCTGAGAGAGTTGGGGCTCTGCAGCCTGAAGAATAGAAGGTTTCCAGGAGGCCTTGGAGAAGCCTTCCAGTATCTGAAGGGGCCTACAAGAAGACTGGGGAGGGACTATTGACAAGGTCTTGGAATCACAAGACTAGAGGCAATGGGTGTTGAACTGGTAGAGGGGAGATTGAAAGTGGATGTTAGGAGGAAGTTGTTTGCAGTGAGGGTGGTGAGACACTGGCACAGGTTGCCCAGGGAGGTTGTGGCTGCTCCCTCCCTGGTGGTGTTCAAGGCCAGACTGGAGGAGGCCTTGAGTGAGCTGAAGCAGCGGGAACTGTCTCTGCCTATGGCAGGGGGTTAGAACTAGATGATCTTTGAGGTCCCTTCCAACCTTACTATTCTATGATTCTATGCTCCACGACCTCCCTGGGCAACCTTTGCCAGTGTTTAAACCCATAAGCTACTATCATGACGGAGTAAAGGGTTTTAGTCATCTGCATAACAGTTACTTCAAGGATGAAAGTAAGGAAAATGGCAAGAATTCATAGGGTGGTTTTTTTTTTAAATAATAAAGTTTTGTTTTAAAACATACTTTTTGAAGACACAAATCCTTCTGAGATGTACACAGAAATGACCTCTAGGAGAAAATTATTATATTACTGACACATTTAGGCATTATACTTTGGGAAAGTTAATATCAAAAAAGGAAAAATAATGAAATTGCCTACTGCTGTGACTCTGATTTAGGGAAACAGACATTTGCTTAATTTTATTTCAAATAGGAGTTTAAATACAAACTCAGCTGGACTCCAAATGCAGTACATTTATCTCATGTTCAGCATTTTAAATCTTTTCCAAAAGACATTTACTCTAAGCTGATATGGGGTCTTCTAGCAGTCAAGAGAGAGACAGAGCTGAGTCCCAAAGGTGATTCCTAGCACAAGTCTCATCACTTCACAGTGAGTTGACCTGTCCCTGAAGTGCTTATCTGAATAGGGAGGCTGAATAACCAGGAAATTGCTTGTCTGAACAAATACCTCTGCCCTGAACTAATCTGCTGATGCTAGAATGCACATCAGGGACCCTGCAGTTATGTGAAGGTCTCAGCTCCTTACCAACACAGAGACAGAAGCTGAGAGGACAGAGTTAGACTCAGTTCATGGCGAAGGAGTAATCTCACCTAACTTTGGATGCTTCAATCACCATAAAGTCCCTTTGTAGCCATTAAAGACTGTCATTTTCAGAAAAGGATTTATCTGTTTTAGGATGGGATGAAATGAAATTAAACTCTTTCTCTCCACTGGGTAAGAAGGAAGCATAAAATTGCTTCCACTGTTGTCAGTAATCTGTACTGGAGTTCATTGATTGAATCCTGCTTCAGGAGCCCCATGAAGATGGTCTAGGGGATACAGTGCTACAATTTTTATAAAGGATGTCCAGTCATTGTGCTGTGATAGCAGAGGGATACCTGGCTCCAAAGTTATTCACAGCTACCACTTGAGAAATCTGCCCAAACCATCTGGTTAGTGAGTGGTTCCGCATCCCTACCCTTTGCTGCTAATTAGAAACAGAGTTTAAATTCTGGGGTAACAAGAATGTAGTCTCAGGCCTGGGCAGAAAGGAAGGAAGGAGTTGCACTGAAGGGTTAAGTTTTCTCTCTAATACATCAGCTGCTGTTGCTTTGCATCCCATTTTATCAATTGTTGTGTTGTGTCAGTGGAACCTTTGTCATCCTGTGTGCATTACCAGAAACAGATATATATATGTAATCTGTGTAATCTTACTTTTTGATTTATGAAACCCTCATCTGAGGCTGCTCAATGGAAAAAAAAAATAGGAAGAAAGAGAAGATTTGTGAATACTAATCACTATATTATTTAAGAGCATACAAAAATTAGCTCTGTGTTGCCTCCAAATGCTTCAGCCTCTGAATTATCCCTAGCTCTATCCTCAAACAATTCTATGATCCCATCTTGTTATGAATAAACATTCAGTCCTCTGAACTCCCCTTTTTATTCCAAAGATTTCACATTCTTTCCTTCTCACTTTCCTTGTTATTGTCAGACAGGAACCTATTTGTTATTTTCTCTATTTCTCCGTCAAGTGTTATCAAAATATTAATGTCTTTCCACTTATCACAGTATCACAGTATCACAGTATCACAAGGGTTGGAAGAGACCTCAGAGATCATCAAGTCCAACCCATCACCACAGCCCTCAAGATTAGACCATGGCACCAAGTGCCATGTCCAAACGTGCCTTGAACGCCTCCAGGGACGGTGACTCCACCACCTCCCCGGGCAGCCCATTCCAATGACAAATCACTCTCTCAGTGAAGAACTTCCTCCTCACCTCCAGCCTAAACTTGCCCTGGCGCAGCCTGAGACTGTGTCCTCTAGTTCTGTCACTGGTTGCCTGAGAGAAGAAGGTAACCTCCTCCTGGCCACAACCACCCTTCAGGTAGTTGTAGACAGCAATAAGGTCCCCCCTGAGCCTCCTCTTCTCCAGGCTAAACAGTCCCAGCTCCCTCAGCCTCTC
>VWZE01007768.1:14811-60559 GCA_013396675.1 Eubucco bourcierii | reverse complement strand
CCTTATTTCCCCATTGGAAAAAATACTGAAAAAAAAAAAAAAACCTTAAAAGAAACAGATACACAAAGGACTACACTCAGATCCGGTATGTCCATACATACTAAACAGCTTAAACAGAGAAAATTTGTTTTAAATGAAAGAACCTAGGTCCCAGTCTGAAGCATGCCTATTGGCACACTTTGAAAGTGGTAAAGGCAGATGAGATCAGAAGGCTGAGTGGAAAAGAAGGCGTAAGTGGCTATCTGTGCTTTTTGGGTTTTTTTAATCTCAACAGACAATGGTGTTTTGCAATGCAAACACTGAGAGGAAATTAAAAACTTCTTCACCACTAATTCTGAAATGGTGTCAAACCTTGTAATCTTTCTCTACTCTTAGCAGTGGGATTGGGAGGATTTTTTTTTTAAATGGATTAATGTAAATATAAAATAAGATTGATGACAGAAAACAACTGAAGTATCCTGAATCTCTCAACAGTTTCCTGCTCACCTGTGTGAATCATGACAAGTGCTGCAAAGTGTTGCACACATAACAAGCAACTCACAGCCCTAAGCATCTAATTCTTTAAATCTATCATGAATTGGTTTAAATGCCACACTCATAACCATAAGCAAGTTAACAAGTGAGATGGTTATATAGTGAGTAAAATATGTCAAAACCAGTAAACACTCTACCTGTCCAGGTTTTGAAGTAGAAAAGTAGAAAATTAGGCTCCTGGGAGCTTTATTTTCCTCCAGAAAAGTGCTATTCTGAGTGCTGTGATTCATCCTTTAAAAAAAAAAAAAAAAAAAAAAAAAAAAAAAGATGGACTCAGTTTAGTGAAAATAAATCATTTAATAAAATGCCATTCAGCCTTTTCTTGCTTGTCACCTCAAGGTCACAGCAATGCTATTTGAAGTAGTTATGATGGCAGCTGAGACATACAGACATTTAACAAATGAGCTCTTTCTATTCTGACAGAAGCTTTTCTAAGCACTTCTGAATTCTGCAGGAAGAAAAGGTGCACAACAATGATTTTTGCTTTCCAAACCTCTCCTGACTTTGGACCACATGCAGTAAGTGTAGAGCCAAAGGAAAACACCCTTAGTATGTTTTATTAAGAAACAAAACAAAACAATAGACAAGCCAACACAGCAGGATACCACATCTTAAAACTGAGCTGTTGTCTGGCAGCCTGTGAAGACACTTTCTTACACACCTTCAGCTCCCTGAAAAGAGTGGTTCTGAGCTCACATCCTCCACACCATTTTTATGTTTTTATTTATTGTAGAGTGATAATTGGCACAAATTACAACCTAGAAATTACAGTGTATCCATTACCAGAGCTGTTTAAAACATCCTGTATACAAATTTCAGTCAGAGCCAAGGTCACGTCAGACACTTAAACCATCTGAACTATTTACAAGATAAAAGAAACGTAACATCAGCATAAGCTTTGTTACATACTGAACTGCAGAGGCTCTTGAGTCATCCTCAGGGTTAGTGCAGTGGTGTCAATTTATTATGTTGAATGCACAGTAATCGAATGGAGTTGCAGATGACTGAATATGGATTACATTTGTCTTACAGCCAATAGTCAGAAAAAAGTGCCAGTATACACTTCATGTCCTAAAAAACAGTTAGAATAAGTCAGTGTATACTCTACAGGAATTTCTGTATCAGGATAGTAATTGTCTATGTTTATGTGCCACTCACTTCCTCCACATCTGTAGCCAGCAGAAACGAACCCATGGCAATGACTCAGAATTAACTCTCAGTAGATAAGAATTCCAGCACAGGAACACAGAATCAGAATCAAGGCACAGGGGGTTGCTCAAGAGGCTTTTTAAGTCATTCCTATTCATGCCAAAAAGCACCGATGGAAGATGAGTACTGCAGTGAGCAGCGGGTTGAAATCTTTTCATTGACTGTTAAGTGTTTCTGAATGCTGGATGGACACACATAGTGCACATTTAAGCCCACTGCTTTTCTTAGTTTCCTTTTGCAGATGCCTTGTAAATCATGTATAGAGGTGTCCTCCAATCTAAGACACAGATTAAACTTCATTGTTGTAAAGCAAACAAGACTGGGGAAGCTAAATGCACCATCACCAAGGTTTGACAAAACCACAGGCACAAACTAATTCAAAATCAGCCTGAAAAAAGGAGAACAAAGGAAAAGAGTGCTTTACTGTGAGCCTTCTTGCAAACAGCTCCATGGTGGAAAGCAGAGGGACAACCCATTATTCCCCTGCAGCAGTCAGAAAGCCCAGATATTGATAGCCATTTCCCAAACAAGAAGTCAATAAAAATCAGATTTGATGAAAAAAAAAACCAAAAAAAACCCCAACATGCAGGATGGGTTGAGACAGAAAGGTAAAGGAACCTTCACCTCTCAGATGCTCTCTTAGAAGTTAGACTTTGTGAAAACAACCTTACAGAACTGTAATGTTCAGTTTGCTTTGAGACACCTATAAAAAGAGATTGGTTTTAAACAAATAACATACTCCTCGGTATTGTTAGTGTCCTAAGCTTTCTCAGGCACAGGATTTGAAAACAAAGCTAAATTCCAGCTAACCTTGAGCAAACTGATAGCAAGGAAGAAAACAAGCTGTCCAGAGCCCCGAGAATGAAGAGCTGTATCACCAGCCTTATTGAAGTATGTTGTTGATCTCATTCAAATCAGTGACAACATTCGCATTGACTTTTAAGGAGCTGTGTATTAAGCCTTCCATTATTATAGTGTATCATCTCATGTGTGGTTGATTAGTAGCTTATTCATTAATTACCACACTCTTTAGGATGTATCTATGTAAAAAAAGAAAACTCCAACATCCTTCTAAAAACTTCATGTTAAATGCTGGTTTTCTGTCTGAGACTTTTTTTTTTAATTATTTATTTATTTTGCTTTTCATCCAACACATAACTTAAATACAAACTGCATTTAATACCACACTGAATTGCTTGTTCAAAACATGAGGATTTAAAAGGCCAAGTTATTGATGAATGATATTACAAGATTATTAATAAGACCTCTAAACTTTGGTCAACATGTCATGATATTGGTTTTTTTTTAATTAAAAAAAAAATGAAATTTCTCCAGTTGTATCCTGAAGATATTAGCTCGTGTTGGATTCAAAACATAGGCAAAGTAATGTGCACCACATTCCTTCTGTCTGCAATCTCAGTACATTTGCTGCATTTCAAATGTTAGCACCTGAAGTCATGACAGGAGAAATAAGTGATGGGGACTGAGGGAAACACCACATCCAGGAGCTTGCAAGCAAAGACGCATTCAAGACCATGGTGCTTAACATTGTGATGAATCAAGTGCAAAGTTAAAAACACAGTAGATGTGTTCCAGCCTACTGGTGTAAGCTGCATTCTCACCAATAGAGCAAATCCTTTAACGCCCTTCAGCTGTTTTCAAGTTTCCTAACAGGAAAGCAGTAGCTTGAAGTGCTTCCATGCTCCTCACTTGGCTGCTGGGCTTTGCTGTGACTGTGTTCAGTTTAGGGATTTTTTTCAATACTCTGTACAAAAGGGGGAAATGAACAGCAACAGTAAATGTTAGGTTCTCAAGGGTGCATTGAAAGAAATCTCTCCAAGACAGAAAGACAGTTCTCTCAAATTCATTATGGGATAGAGTCTGAATAGTTATGAGAAGAATTCAGTGTTGTGGATTAATCAGAAGTATTAAGATTTGTTTTGCCTTCAGTCTAATATTTTCACAGTTATTTGCATGCATAACTGTATAAATTAATGCATATTTTTAATGCAATTTTAAATGCTTTATAAATGAAAGTGTTTCTGTACTTTCCGCCCCCACCCCCACCCCCTCCCCCCCCCGNCCCCCCCCCCCCCCCCCTCCCCCCAGGGGGAAGAGGGAGTAGTAGCAGCCTGCACATGTGACTCAAGAGTGCAGCAATACCAAAAGAGTCTACTATCTCTCAGAAATTACTCCTGGTTTTATGTTGTCTAGCTTTAAAAGCCTAACCGGAGAGTCTTGGCTGTTTATGTAATCACTGAATGAGGAGAAGCATATGGAAGACATCTAAATAGGGAGGCTAAATTAATCTCACCAGTCCAGACTACTCTATGACGTTAACTCTTCCTGTAAGTTAACCTGAGTACCTAAAACTTTCTTACTGTAAATGCTGGGGATCACAAGATCCCAAACTTCAATTCCCATCTTTCTTTACCACTTAAGGAGAAAATCTGACTTCATGTATTCTCTCTGGAAAAAAAAAAAAATCTCAAATATTTATCCTCATGATAATGTGGATAAATAGGAAATGTGTATAGTCATTCAGTATGTGTCATATGGATATTGGAGAAGCTCTCCTGTAAGGACAGGCTGAGAGAGTTGGGGCTCTGCAACCTGGAGAAGAGAAGGCTTCCAGGAGACCTTAGAGTAGCCTTCCAGTATCTGAAGGGGGCTACAGGAAGGCTGGGGAGGGACTATTGGCAAGGTCTTGCAATGACAGGACAAGGGGCAATGGGTTTGAACCGGCAGAGGGAAGATTTAGACTGGATGTTAGGAGGAAGTTGTTTGCAGTGAGGGTGGTGAGACACTGGCACAGGTTGCCCAGGGAGGTTGTGAAGCACAGAATCACCCAACATCATCAAAGATCACATTCTGTGCTTCTATGCTCCACAACCTCCCTGGTGATGTTCAAGGTCAGGTTGGATGAGTCCTTGAGTGACCTGTACTAGTGGGAGGTGTCCCTGCCTATGGCAGGTGTTGGAACTAGATAATCTTTGAGGTCACTTCCAACCTTACCGTTCTATGATTCTATATTCAGACACACATTCCTTAAAGCTAACTTGATAAACAAACGTCTAAGGGTCAATAGATCAGTACTCTTTTAGAGGTATTTTCAAAAAATAGTGAATATAGTCAAGGCCAGACACTCTATAATACTATGATTAAATGCAATTTTAATATCAGATAGTCCTTAAGAGACTCGGATATTATTTTTACACAGACAATATCAAAGGTAGATTTCTGCCTAGGAAATCTCTGTTGAAGTAAACGGAGGTGTAACAGCTAACAAACTGGGTTTATTAGATTGAAACTGGAGCAGTGGGTAAAATACACATCAAAGAGAAGAGGTATCACCATGTCCCTGCCTTGAAGATGGTGCCTTGGCCACAGGACCAGTTCCAAGTTTTTGGTAGTGTCGGTGGGGAGCAGGGCTTTGGCATGTGGTTGATGAAAAGCTCAACATAAGCCTGCAGTGTGCACATGCAGCCCAGACAGTCAACCGAGTCCTGGGCTGCATCAAGAGAAGCATGGCCAACAGGGCAAGGAAGGTGATTCTGCCCTTTTACTCTGCTCTTGTCAGACCCCACCTGGAGTAATGTGTGCAGTTCTGGAACCCTCAGCACAGGAAGGACATGGAAGTGTTGGAGTGGGTCCAGAGGAGGGCCACGAAGATGATCAGAGGGCTGGAGCAACTCTCCTATGAGGACAGGCTGAGAGAGTTGGGGCTCTGCAGCCTGGAGAAGAGAAGGCTTCGAAGGGACCTGATAGCAGCCTTCCAATATCTGAAGGGGGCCTACAGGAAGGCTGGGGAGGGATTATTTACAAGGTCTTGCAACGACAGGACAAGGGGCAATGGGTTTAAACTGGCAGAGGGGAGATTTAGACTGGATGTTAGGAGGAAGTTCTTTACAGTGAGGGTGGTGAGACACTGGAACAGGTTGCCCAGGGAGGTTGTGGCTGCTCCCTTCCTGGAGGGGTTCAAAGCCAGGTTGGACAAGGCCTTGAGTGAGCTGTACTAGTGGGAGGTGTCCCTGCCTATGGTAGGGAGTTGGAACTAGATGATCCTTGAGGTCCCTTCCAACCATACCATTCTATGGTTCTATGATTCTCTAGGCTGCAGGTAATGCAAAGGAGAACGTCGCTGCATGCCTTGTCTCCAGGGTGCAGGAAGCAGACAGGCATGGGGCAACACAGAGTAGACAGTTCAGAGTGGCAAGGGCGGGGAAAAGGTGAAGCAAAGCAGATGCTATCTTCAGCTCCCTACTCCACCCAGCTACCCCAAAGTCCCTCGTTTTCTGTTGGCCCATCCCGCCCAGCAGGCTGGTAGTAGGGCAGCAACCCCCAGGGCTGTGCAGTGGCGCTCATTCCCTCAGTGGCGCTGCTGGGGGTGATAAAAGCATTTACGGCCTCACACTTGCTTATGTCAGGAAGCTCAGGTAATATTTTTGGGCTACACCTAAAATTTGAATTATATTTGACACCTCAAAGGAGGAGAGAGAGAAACCACATTTAGAGATTGCCAGTGAGACATAATGCCTGCATGCAGTTAGAACACAGATTGTCCTAACAGCCAAAGTTGTCAACTCTTGGAAATGGTCTGAAAGAAGTATTTCTTAGCAGAGATGGAACACCAGACTTCAGAGAGCTGTGTGCTTAGGCTAAGCGTAAGGGAGTAGAACAGCACTTAACAATTCAGGGTCCCTTATGAGTGTGCTGTTTGGATACAGCAATTATGCCTCTGCCAGTCTCTGTTGACAGGCTTGCTTTTCACAGAGGCTTCAGATCTCATCTTCAGCAAATTCTGAAGTCACATGGACCACCTGAACGTAAAACATCTCTTCGTCGTGTCATCATCCTGTCATGTACCACTCACATTTTCTGCTCCACTCGCTCTTTGCTGTCTCACCCAGCCATGAAGAGTGGATCGCATCAGCCTGCAGAGGGAGCAGTTGTCCCAGGAGTCACCTCTGATCCCCAAACTATTTCTCCTACAGAGGTCACAGTGGTGGCGACCCTAACGCCTGTTATTTAAGGTGCCTCACCCACTGAGTACGAAAAGAAAAATAATGTGGGGAGGCATTAATATTTCCAAAAGTCAGGTTATTGTAATAACGAACAACAGTCTTCTGCATGCCAGCTATCCTTTTCCTCTGCCCCATGTAAGAGATAAAATCGCCAGAGCTTAAAAAAGGATGAAAACACATCTAATGATTGATTTGGTTGGAATCACTTAAATGTCTCACCTGCTAAACTTTCAGAGGATTGCCCTCTGACATTTGCTCATTGTATTTGATACCAAGTGCTGAGAAAACCCCTGCGCCTTGATTTCATTGTAAGATAGTTCTCTGCTTTTCTGGTGGCCCTGTTATAAGCATTCATACCAGAATTGGTTGTGAATAATTAGAAACTACAAAGTTTCCTAGGATCTATATGATACATAACAGCCATGGCAGCAGGATGCTGTTCTACTTTTCTTTTAAANTGGTGACAAATCTCATTGCATGTACACAAAGACCATGTCTGCGTGCTACTGCAGTCTCAATTTCATTCCTCATGTGTAAGAAAAACAGTAGGAATTTTTAAAATCCTAAACCAAGTTTTGATAATTCAGTGTTATCTCATGTCCCTGCAAGAAAACTTGTTGGTTTTTTGGGTTTTGGTTGTTTTGGGGGTTTTTTTGTTTGTTTTTTGGGGGTGGTGGTAATTAATTGTGGTTATTAAAAGCCCACTCTCCTCATCTACACTCTGATACAGTTTGTTGTAACCTAACTTTTTTATCTCTGCTAAAAATGCTTAATGTTTCATACAGAGCATCTCCTGGATAACAAAGCAGGATGCAAACTCTATGATTGTTAGAAAAACTTGAGTGAAGCCAATGCCAGAAAAGCAGTAGATCCAGCAGAAGGCACAGAGGAACATCAATAATTTAGAGCTGAATTAACTGAGACCATCAAAATAATGTTTAAGTGTAACCTAGTCTATGTACAGAACTGATCCATTTAAAATCTCTGATATTTGGCTACTACCTACATTGTCACAGCCACTGAATGTCCACATGGAGAGCTGATTAGCTGCTCAGTGGAGCTCTTTACTGTGACCTTCATATTATTTAACTTCCAGAAACATAGGTATCATTTCAACTGTTGGATTTGCAGTGTAAAGACAGTTTGAGACCGGTTTATTTGAGAACATCTTTTGTAGTCATATAATAGCTACCATAACTATGGAGCAACTTAATCAAGTCCCAGGCTGGGACACTGGGATTTGAATCTAGGAGTCATCTCCAGATTAAGGCACCTCAATGTACAAACCTGCAGAAGCATCCACACTTAGTGGAGATCTAACCAACACAGCTAAAAGTATCAGAAAAGAGTTTGGTGAGCAAAAGTGCTTACTTTTTAAATACAGATTATAAATATGTAATTTATATACAGGTACTTTTAATAAAGGTTATAGTTACCTCAGCATTTGGAACACAGTCTTGAACACCTATTTAAATAGGCATTCACCTCCATGATTAAATATTTTCATCCTCTCTGCTTGACATCATCTGTGCTGCTACATTAGCCAGCTAGTCACCAGTACTTTCCAGACACTCCCTTGCAGAGTATTTGAAAAGGATTTTATTTGCTTTTCACATTATCTCATCTGGCTTCAAGACTGTTTGAGGTGAAGAATGTGAAAACAGTGCTCCCAGTTGTAAACATGAACTTGAGTGAAAGGTAGAAAAAGACCCTGGAAAAAACCCTGTGCTGGTTTGAGGCTAATTGGAATATTTTAATGGAGAAAATTATACTATAGGCTGAGAAAAGGAAACAATGGTGATGTCTACTTCACTCATAGGCTTGCTGAGATGTATAAGAAAAGAACTCAAAACATAGATAACACAGAGTCTCTGGGACACAGTGTCTCAGTCTAGCAGCTGCCTTTTTCTCCTCTCGGCTGAGTAATCTCACTAATCACTTTTCTTCTAACTCCCCTGGCCCATCCTCCAAGCTCACCTTGCGTGTAAGGCAAACCTTGGGGTAAGTTATAGGGATGGGGAGAAGGTGGAAGGGTGGTTGGGAACCCTTCTGGGGTCTCTGATTTCTGGGAGGGGAATTGTGTTTCTGTATTACCTTTAACTTGTCTATGTCTGTAACTGTCCCTGTCTATAGTGTATATCTCTGCTTGTACATTGTGCTGAGGTGTAAACAGAGCTTCAGTCCTTAACTTCCAGCCAGCTGACTTCTAGTCTGGGTCATTTTACAAAGTGTGGGGGGTGGGGAACTCCCAAACCATCACAAACCCAAAGTCCATGTGGACAGCAAAACATAAACAATGCAAGACTTTTCAGTATATTGCAAAGCTATTTTTTAATGTCTGTTCAAAAATGACTGCTTCCATGGTCAGCAGAAGGGTCCCACCACTGACTGCCTATGTGTTTGTGGCCTCTGTCCCCAAAACCTCTCCACTACCACATCTCCAGCTCCCCACAGTCCCTGGGGTATCTCTGAAGAGCCCAGGATGGTCAAGAGCCACCCAGTTGATGCATGTCAACCACCATATGTGGCAGCTGATTCTGGATCATTCTCAGATTTGTATTTATCCAAAGTGGGTTTTCAGCATGAGTAGTGATCTGTGCTTTTTCTGTCCACTCAGCATCTTCAAGAACCTCCCAAGTATGTAGTTATTGTGAGATTTCCACGTCTGCTTGGTTAAGTGGATGTTAGGCAACAAATGCCTCATAGGAAAGCTAAAACCCCACGGCTTTCAAATGTATTTCCGGAGTCCTTGGGAAACACTTCCAAGGGTTAGGGGCAAGGCCAACCACTAGAAGAATGACAGATACTGCCTACTAATCCCTCTCTTCCAAAGGGGAAGAGAAATGGGGTAAGGGGGTAACAGGGTAACAAGTTGGAAATGAAAACTAAACCAGCTTGAAGGAAAATAGTAAAACCAGAATAAAATATATACAAAACAACTATTGAACACAACTCCCTGATGGCAATTAAGTCACGGTCACCACTGATGCTGCAGACAGGCACTAGGGAAGTCCCAGACCTAATGGCAGATTTGAATTGGATTCAGGAATGGATTCTGGAGTTAGATACTGAAGCACACGGATAGGAATGAAAGGCAGAACAGACAGAACCCTCCTCAGAAGTTAGTCATTGAAGAAGAGAGCTTGACAATTGTGACCCCGCAGCTTTATACTGGTCAGGTTAGAGCCACCTGTCCTATCTGTCCCTCCCTGCAAGTGAGGCCTTTTTTACTTTCTGTTTCCTCAACATGGTACACAAGCTCTAGCACCAACGTTGGTCTGCATACCAATCTTACTAGTAACTACAAACTTCAAGCATTATCACTTCTAGAAGCAGACACTCTCTGCAAAAATAGGTTGTTCACTTCAGAAAGTGCAGCTCCTTAGAAGAGACTGAATCCAGTTTTGACTCAAAACAGGACATTCACTCCTCCTGAAGGAGATGCACATTGGAACTGCAGGGTTTGTGGTGAAAATATTTAGTTTATACAAAACCTGAAGCAAAAATTATGTTTGATGGTCATGTTAAAATAAATGGCCAAAACATAAATGCTGGATTTTGTCTGCTAGACACTGCACAGGAAAGGGAAACCCTCATATTTCATGCAGGACTTTCTGGATTTTTCCATGGGGAAAGGCAATGAGCATAGACTTATGCATGGATCCAAAAAGAAAGAGTTATAAAATCAAAAAGCAAATAGAAAAAGACACAAAGAAGGAGAACAGGAGAGGAATTATTGCTTTCCTGTTGAAGGTAGTCAGGTAACATTTAAAGTGGAGTCAGGGTCAGTTGGAAGGAGTCAGTGTTAACATCCAGATTTGCTGTTTGTTAAGAAGAGCAGAGGCAGCTTCCTGAACACAACAGGGGTCAGTCAGCAGCAAGCAACACCCTGGCTCATCAGAAAGCAATTCTTGGTGGAGTGAGAGTTTATTTTCTTAACATTTGTTCCATTCTAAGGGAAAACAGTGCCATGACCTCTAAACAAATGGCAAGACTCAGTTACCACCATGAATATTCAGTGGCTCTGTGATCACGGTGTGTGTTGGACAAAGAAAACTGTAGGACTGGTAGCAGTTTGTGTTTCCTCTTACCACACCTCCGAGTCTACAAAGTCTTTTGGTATTTGTCTTTATGCATTTTTGCCCAACACTGTGGACCTAAAGTGCTCCTGTTTGAAGTTTCACTGAAAGCCCTTTGGAAATTTGCTTTAAATAATGTATACATCTCTATTTATATTTCTTTTCCATTTCAGACTTTTTTTTTTTTTTTTTTTTTTTTTTTTTTTGGGGTTTTTTTTTTCTTTTTCATTTTTTTTTTTTTTTTTTTTTTTTTTTAATGGGAGATTTCTCTACTCCAGCCCTCTCTTTTCACCTAGAGGAACTCTCTCCCAGGCTTTTCTGGGGACTGCATGCCTGGGTCTAGCTTTGAAGTGTCTCTCCATTTTCAGACACATTCTCATCTTTACTCATTATGCCAAGCAGGACCTTTGTGTACAACCATCCCTAACACCCTAAAGAGAAAATGGGGCAGGAGGGAGAAGTTGACCAATGGAGTGGAGATGGAGGAAGAAGTGAGGTAGATGCTTTTCACCACCTAAGTTAGAGATCCTTAAGTTTTTGTTTTGATTTGGTTTGGTTTTTTGCATAGAATTGTACACATTTTCAGCACGAGCAGAAATTTTGACCCATATGAAAACCTTTTCTTTTTTTTTCCCCCCTTCCCTTTTGTTTTGCCTGGGGCAGCAAAGGAAGGAAACTCTTTTTATAGCTTTTTAATAACTTCAATTACATTTTCACCATCTCTCCATTTGTACCCCTTAAACAAACATGTCATGAAGTGATTTGCTTGCGTTAGGTTTGATGTAAAGCTAAACCAAGACTTTTCCAAAACAACCTAAGCAGCAAGGAATTTTTTGCAATTACGCACATATTTTGCTTTCTCTTTCCCCCACACAGTATATCCCACACTGAGGCTATCATATCTAGGAAAAAAAGTTATTTGTTGGGGTGATCGTTAGGTTGTTATTTGTGAGATCTATGAGGGTCTTTGTGACAGTGAGCTTTTAATAGAATCTTTAAATAGAGAAGGAAAATTAACTCTCAGTCACTATAATTTTGCTGTACATCGACCCACAAAACCATTCCAAGGAAGCAATCAGGTAAGATGTGGTGAGTTGCACTTACTAGTGAGGTAATGGCTTTGTGAGGTAAGAGTTTATTTCAAACATTAAGCAGTCAGCTGTTTGGGAGCATATCAGCCAGGAGAGGAATTTGTTTCTTTCAAGTTACTGTTGTAATTCCTCTTTATATGAGGAGAACTCGTCTTTATATGAAGGTAGCATTAAATGGATACAACATAGGTTCGCTGGATGAAATGGTTCTGTGCAGAGCTTTCCTTTGATCACAGTCAATCATGTTTTGGGGGGGGATGCTGTCAGTGTCGACTGTTTCCAGGAATGTCTGGATCTGCACAGCAAAGAGGCTTCTGGGCATGTACTGCAGGCAGATAAGCACTGAGAAAATGCAGTTGTGTTTAGTGAACACATCAGCAAAGACAGATGGCAATGAACGAACTCACAGCACTTTTTTCTTTTCCAGTAATGAAGAAATGACAGTTTTTACCATTCCACTCCCCCTGAGAGGTTTCCCCTACACCCACGATGACACCATGACTCCTATTTTCTCAGCCTCTATTCAGCACAATGGGTATGAATCTGTGTGTGGCATCTGCAACCCACTGATGTCTTATTGCTGGAGTGTCTTAAGTAACAGACTTTCCAAACATCTGGCAGAAGATTTCCACCAGCAGAGAGGCTGAGACATAGATTTAAGCTAGAGACTCTTTTTAGCATTATTATTAAAAATTATGGCCTGTGGTGAGATTGCTAAGTATCAAAATTAATCAACTATATTAATTTTGGAATAAACCCCACCCATACCATTACACTCTTGTCTTAACACCACAGGCCTGTGCAAACAGTCTCTCTCCATCCTTCATGTTGGTCCCCTTCAGGTACTGGAAGGCTGCTGTTAGCTCTCCCTGGAGCTGTCTCTTCTCCAGGATGAACATTCCCTACTCCCTCAGTCTGTCCTCATAGAAGCAGAGCTCCAACCTCCCTATCATCTTCATGGTCTCTGGACCTGCTCCATTGGGTGCATGTCCTTCCTATATTGAGGGCTCCAGACCTGGATGCAGTTCTCCAGGGTAGGTGTCACCAGAGCAAAGTGGCAGAACCAGTGAGGGTGGTGAGACACTGGTACAGGTTGCCCAGGGAGGTTGTGGCTGCTCCTTCCCTGGAGGTGTTCAAGGCCAGGTTGGAGGAGACCTTGAGTGACCTGTGCTAGTGGGAGGTGTCCCTGCCTATGGCAGAGGGTTGGAATTAGATGATCTTTGAGGTCCCTTTCAACCTTACCATTCTATGATTCTATAATCACCTCTCTGGATCTGCTGGCAATGAAGCTTTCGATTGAATGATTGATGAAATGGTCCAGACCTGACTCACAAGCCTGACTCAATAGATGCTGAAATAATTTCACGAACATATTTCAAGGAAGCCACCCCCACTGCCTAGTACCAGGAAGTAATTTTCAACATGCCATGATCTTGCCAGATCATTTTGAATTTATTTTAAACTTCTTTTTTTTTTCAGACTCTGTGCTCCTCAGAACTACAGTATTTGAATCACGCCACATACAGCTAATTCATAGCACCCTGAAAATATATAAAGAACCTAATGACTGAAACCAATTGAGTCTTAAGAGTTTTACTGCAAATATCTTACAGATATGCAGTGCCTATGCACAGCAAAGTATGAAGGTGTCCAGAGAAGGGCCGTAAGGATGCTCAGAGGGATGGAGCACCTCTCCTGTGGAGACAGACTGAGACAGTTGGGGCTGTTCAGTCTGGAGAAGAGGAGGCTCTGAAGAGACCTTATAGCAGCCTTCCAGTATCTGAAGACGACTACAGGAAAGCTGCTTTTAGGGTGTCAAGTAGTGATAGGACTAGGGGAACAAAGTAAACTAGAAGTGGGTAGATTCAGATTGGCAGTTAGGAGGAAGTTCTTTCCAGTGAGGGTGGTGAGACACTGGCACAGTTTGCCCACAGAGATTGTGGAGCACAGAATCACCCAACGTGATCAAAGATTTTAATCTGTAAATTAAAATCTAATCACAGATTGATCACAGCAGCACTGACTGCATTACAACAGTAATCTACTTAACATGTACTTTAGGACACTGCAAATTAAAAGGTACTTCATGACAAAATTTTACAGAATGGGTTACCATGGTAAATAATTTTAAAAATTACTATTGTTAAACTTAGCACTTACCAACTTGATAAAAATAAAAGGACACAACCCCCAAACACTTTAGGTAGGCAGCGTAACGCTGAAAAGTGAAAATGAACAGGAAAATTGCTAATTGTTGTTAGAGATCATAGTTGGAATTAAGTAATGAGAACAGAAGTAAAGCTACTGTAGAAAGGTACTCTCCCTTTTTTGCAGGTTTTTTTCTGACTTTCAAAGAAATGGACTCATTTGGATCAATTTCCTTTTTCACTTCAAGCTATTAAAGTTCAGAGTTCTTGAAAAATCATTAAGCCTGTGCTTCCAAAGTCATTCTGTGCTGAAATTAATAAAAGATTAAATCCTTTCTGACAAATACACACCCATCAATTTCTACAATTAATGAACTAGTTGCATATGAAGATAATGCTTACTTTCAGACATCTGCTTACATTCTGTTTCTTAGACATCTTTAGACATCTTCTGCTTACTTTTAGAAGCAGAAGATGTCTATTAATTTGGGACCACAGGGAAAAGAAAAGCTTGTCTTTGTTTTTTATAAGGACTTCTCAGGTTTTCTCTTTGAGATGTACAGGAAACAATTTTACAAAAGACAATTTTTTTTAGGAAACTGCATTTAAACATTTCCTGAAATCAGTTCCATACCGTCACACTTGAAGAATAAATCTGCAGATTTGAATGTCTTCATTATGTCCACTGCCCAATTTGGAAAGGAAATGATAAAATCAAAGAATAAATATTTTATTTTTAATACACGTCCATTGCCAGTTATCCCATATATAGTAAGTAAATAAACCTGAATTACTCACTTAGGAGGAAGTTCTTTCCAGTGAGGGTGGTGAGACACAGGAACAGGTTGCCCACAGAGGTTGTAGAGCACAGAATTACCCAACAGGATCTTTGATCACGTTGGGTGATTCTGTGCTCCACAACCACCCTGGAGGTGTTCAGGGCCGGGTTGTATGAGGCCTTGAGAGACCTGTACCAGTGAGAGGTGTCCCTGCCTATGGCAGGGGGTTGCAACTAGATCTTCGAGGTCCCTTCCAACCTTACCATTCTATGATTCTATTATTCTCTGACTTAATTCCCTAAAGCTGGGAAATGGTCATTCTCCTCCACTTTCACAGATGCCAAGTGGATTTGGGACAGGCATTTCATTGGTATGGCACAGGAATAAGATAGGTGAATATACTCCTGCACATATCCAGAGTTTACTGACTCACAGCCCTGATGTTACATGCCAGTCTGATGACAGTTTGAAAAGAAAAGGTTAAGTCTGATGTATTCAGAGATAGGAGTGACCATGAGAAGGCAGGCAGAGGGAATAGAGGTTCCATAAAGTAAAATGCTTTTGTAAAAAAACTCTCAAGTGTCATGCCCTCCCATAACGTCTGAAGAATTGATTCATACAGGATTTCTGTGCTATGAACTGAGAGAATGAAAGAATTCATTTAAAGAGGACAATCATAGATGTCTTGGAATTTTCTTTTCAGACTGCTTTGGAGTAAGATCTCTTATGACCTGTGTGATGGTTTGAGGCTAATTGGAATATTTTAATGGGGAAAATTATATTAAAGGTTGTGAAAAGCAAACACTGTTGATGTCTGCCGCACTCATAGGTTTGCTGAGATGTATAAGAACAAGAACACAAACATAGATAACACAGAGTCTCTGTCTCTCTGGGGGCCAGAGAGTCTTCTCCTCTCTGCTGAGTAACCTAACTAACCCCTCTGCTTCTAAGCCCCTTGGCCCATCATCCAAACTCACCTTTCACATAAGGCAGAGCCTGGTGTAAGGTAGAAGGGTGGGGAGAAGGTGCAAGAGTGGTTGGGAGTCCCTCCTGGGGTCTCTGATTTCTGGGAGGGGGATTGTGTTTCTATATTACTTTTAACTTGTCTATGTCTGTAACTATTCCTGTCTATTGTGTATATCTCTGCTCATACATTGTGCTGAGCTGTAAATAGAGCTTCAGTCCTTAACTTCCAGTCAGCTGAGTCTGGTCTGGGGGGTTTTACAAAGCGGGGGGCAGGGAACTCCCAAACCATCAGAACCTGGAAAACAGAATAGATTGAATCATAGAAGCACAGAATGTCAGGGGTTGGAAGGGACCGCAAAAAATCAGCCAGTCCAACCTCCCTGCAACAGGAGGATCACCTATACCAGAACACACAGGAGCCTGTCTAAGTGGGTTTTGAATATTTCCAGAGAGGAAGACTCCACAACCCCCCTAGGCAGCCTGTTCCAGGGTTCTGTCACCCTCACAGTGGAAAAAAATTCTCCCCATGTTTAAATAAAACTTCCTATGCTTCAACTTCCACCCATTGTCCCTTGTGCTGTCCTTGAGCATCACCCAGCAGAGCCTGGCTCCAGCCTCCTGGCACTCATCTTTTACATATTTAAAAATATTGATGAGGTCACCTCTAAGTCTCCTCTTCTACAAGCTAAAGTGCCCCAGCTACCTCAGTCTCTTCTCGTAAGAGATGTACCAGTCCCTTAATCATCTTTGTGGCTCTCTGCTGGACTCTCTCAAGCAGTTCCCTGTCCCTCTTGAACTGGGGGCCCAGAACTGGACTCCAGATGTGGCCTCACCAGGGCAAAGTAGAGGAGCAGGAGAACTTCTCTGGACCTACTAACCACAGGCCTTCTTCTAATACACCCTAGAACGGCATTGGCCTTCCTGGCCAGGAGTGCACATTGCTGGCTCGTGATCAACCTCACATCCACTAGGACCCCCAGATCCTTTTCCCCTTTGCTGCCTTACAACAGCTCAGACCCCAACATATCCTGACCCCTGGGGTTGTTCTTTCCCAGGTGCCAGACTCTAGACTTGCCCTTGTTGTATTTCATTAAATTTCTTCCTGCCCACCCTTCCAGCCTGCCCAAGTCTGCCTGAATGGCAGCACAGCCTCTGGTGTGGCAGCCAATCCACACAGTTTGGTGTCATCAGCAAACTGACTGACAGTGCACTCTGTGCCCTCATCCAGGTCATTGATGAATATGCTCACATTTCCTAAATGCATCCACAATGAGACTGGAAGAAAGTAAAACTGAAAGTAGCACATTCATCTCATTGAATACTAGACTGAAACCAGTTCATTAATTCCAGTGAAGTCTCTCAGCACAAAAAGGCAATTAACTGTGGTCTCATTTTAAAGAAAAATCTTAACACTCATTCACTGGATATATTTAAATGGCATTCATGGAACAGAATATGACCTTTCATTACATGGTCTTAATGAATTTAACCTGAGCAGATCAGAATCATGCTGCCTGACAAGATTTTCACAGAGTAACAGAATCACAGAAACACTCTAGTTGGGAAAGACCCCAAGGATCATCAGGTTCAACCCTTATCCCTACTCTACAAAGTTCACCCTTAAACCATATCCCCAAGCACCACATCCAAATGTCTATCAAACACATCCAGGGTTGGTGACTCCACCACCTCCCTGGGCAGCCCATTCCAATGCCTGACCATTCTTGCTGGGAAAAAATGTTCCTTAATGTCCAGTCTAAACCTACCCACCTGCAGCTTGAGGCCATTCCCTTTTGTTCTGTCACTGATGACCTGTGAGAAGAGACCAGCAGCAGCCTCTCCACTATGTTCTTTCAGGTATCTGTAGACAGCAATGAGGTCTCCTCTCAGCCTCCTGTTCTTCAAACTAACCATTCCCAGCTCCCTCAGTCGCTCTTCATGAGATTTATTCTCCAGGTCCTTCCCCAGCTTTGTTGCCCTCCTTTGCACTCGCTCCAGCATCTCCACTCTCTTCTTGTAATGAGGTGCCCAAAACTGAATACAATACTCAAGGTGTGGCCTCACCAGAGCTAAGTACAAGGGGACAATCACCTCCCTGTCCCTACTGGGCACAGCATTTCTAATACAAGCCAGAATGCCAGTGGCTTTCTTTGCCACCTGGGCACACTGCTTGCTCATATCAAGTTCTTTTTGAGGTGAAAGAAAGTCATTAGGTTGTGTGAAAAACTGTATAGTTGTTTGTGCTAACAGGTGCAGTCTCATTAAATTACTTTAATGTTAAATATTTCTATAAGTGTCAGGTGTGGTGTGTGAGCCTAACAGCTTGGAATTATGATCTGTGGCTTCAGAGTTTAGAATCAGACCAAAGTACACAAGGACAGCAGAGAACTCAATGAACTGATGTTCTGATGTAGCCTGGGCTGTTCTTAACTAAACAAGAAAGACTGAATCACTGTAGTCCTCAAACTTAACAGCAGCTGAAGCCAACTCAGAGCACAACAAAGGTTTCAGCTTTTTAGTAGTCTCCTTTTTTCTTTTCCACTTCTTCCATTTTAATTAAAAATTAATTAAAAGGCATATCGAACTCTTTAATCACTGCATGGATCTGCAAAGCCAGAGGCTTTGCCTCAAAAGCCACAAGGGAAGCAAGGTCAAACCTACAAAGAGCTTGGATGTGAAAACTCCAAGAACATTCTCCATCGAAGCAAGAAAGTGTCAGTTATAGATAGGCTAAAACCAAAACTGTTTCCAGGAAACGCAAAGAACTTTCCAAGTAAAAGTCTCTAAAATTCATCTTTGTCATTGTTCTGGTGCCAGTGGATCAGCTACTCCAGCCAGTGAGTCAGTCCCAACTACAGTATTCAAAGACAGGTCTATAGAAATGCAGTCCTTAACTGAAATGTAAAAACAAGGGTTTACCCCTGCCTGGCCCCTAAGGATTCAAACCCCTGAGATCCTCTGTGGATGTAAATAGTTTCGCATCCACTTGTCCATTATGCTATGTAAACCATGTTTCTATCACATAGTTCTTCAGAGAAGTGAGTGCAATACTAAGCTTCTTATATCCTCTATGAAGGAGGAATTAAATGTATCTGCTAGAAATGCCAAAAATTGCTTTGCATCATGTTATTATTCTTTTAGTGTTTTGGGTTTTGTTGTTTTCTTTAACCACCCAAGTCATAGCTCCAGGTATGATAATAGAGACAGTTTTTAACGGCTGCTCCCAGTAAAGTCAGAAAGCTGCCTTTCTCCATCCTGGATCCAGTCCTTTCTTTGCTGTGATTTGCCTTCAATCAGAATCCTGCAGGCAGTATTGACAACCACACTCAGCACAGTTTTACCTAAACCAACATGCTCATCATAGAAGTGCCTAAAAACAGGACAGAACCCTCCTTACAGTTGCCCATACTTCACTCTTCTTGAAGATAGGATATAAGAAATCACAGAATTAACTAGGTTGGAAAAGACCTTCGAGATCATTGAATCCAACCTATCACCTAACCCTTCTAATTAACTAACCCGTGGCAACAAATGCCTCACCCAGCCTCCTTTTAAACACCTCCAGGAACAGTGACTCCACCACCTCCCAGCGCAGCCCATTCCAATGCCAATCACTCTTGCTGTGAAGGACTTCTTCCTAACATCCAGCCTGAACCTGCCTTGGCACAGCTTGAGACTCTGTCCCCTTGTACTGTCACATTGCCTGGGAAAAGACCAACCCCACCTGGCTACAACGTCCCCTCAGGTAGCTGTAGAGAGCAATGAGGTCTGTCCTGAGCTTCCCCTTCTCCAGGCTGCACACCCGCAGCTCCCTCAGCTGCTCCTCCTAAGGACAAACAACTCACCGCTAAACAGGTCATGATTGTACTTCTTTTACCCTAAATTTATATTGCTTCTCCACTAACTGATTTAGACCAAGACAGTCAAAGGTACTGCTCCCCGGAAGTCTCTGACAGGAGAGGTGGCTTCTGCTGAACATAAATTATGTCCATTGCATGGAGACATCTGATAGAAATCAAGACATTCAAGAATGCTTTGCATTTAAAGCAGGTGATTTCTGAAACCTACGAACTGACCGATTACAAGGTCCACAGGGAGGAGGCTCTCAGCATACTGATTGCAAGAGAAGCAACTTGACCCCTACCTGAATCAGTGAAGTGCTGCTGAAGCAGGGCCGAGGGGAAGAAATAGTAGCTTAAGTATCAAGTCACTCGTGGGCTAGCTGCCAGATAGACATCTTCTGCCAGAAACATGACTCTCAGGAGAAAACAGCAGAGCCAACCTGTCAGTGCAGTAGGAACATGAAGAAACTGCTGCCTTTTGCCGTCCATCGTGGCTGCAAGAAGCCCAGGGACTGCTGCTTGGCAAGTAAAAAAGTTAATTACTGGCATTATAGGGAGAGGTTGATGGAGGCAGGACATCCTATTTCAGCTGTCAGTAATGCAAAAAAAATTATTTTATTGCTGGAATGCGAGCGCGAAGAAGACAAAAGCAGCAGCCATGGTATAGCAATGCATCTAACCCACTCGGCCAGAACCACCAGCGAAGAAAATGCACCAAAAAGCACTGTTCTGCCCAGAAGAATGAGCAGGGAAGCATGACAAAGTCTGCCCTATGCAACTCACAGGGCAAATACTGTACTGGCAGAAAGAAATTACTCCAGTCTCTGATGTTGGAGGAAGTGGAGTAGCAGAACTTTATCTGCCCTGGCATTTATCTGCCCTTGCATTGAACAGATGGTAGGTGAAAGCAATTTCAGTCTTTTACAGCTTCTAAGAGTTGAACCAGGTCTCAGAGGTTTGGAGTTTAATATCTGAGCAGAGAAATGAAACAAACACTGCTCCTCCTAATCTGGCACAATGCAGTGAATAGGGACTTGTCTGGCAAGAAATCGGAGTTCCATTGCTGGAGACAACATACTGCAGTGCAGTCTCCCCATCCACATAGTCAGTGTCCTCAACACAGAAAAAGTGTGCCAAAGAGGAAAACTTGTAGGTATTGGCCAAACTCAAATGGAAGCACTTATTTATCATGATTCTAAGCAGTTTCCACACAGATTGGTGAGTTGAATACTAAAACCTACTAACAGCGAATGGGTTCTACAGACATGTCCGGAAAACTTAAGTCCTCACGTGGAAAATAATAATCATACAGCTACACAGAGCCACATTACAAATATCTAACCACAAAAAGTAGACAATACTGTGCACAGACAGCTTTTTGAAGCAGTGAGGGATCACAAACCCATCACTCAAGAGCCTTGGAACCCAGGTTGTCTCAGATCCATTTTATAACTTAAGAAAGAATTAAACCTTGGCATTTCCTTTGCTGAAGCAACTATCTATCAAGGGTTCTTCATGCTCTACTAGATGAAGAAATGACAATAGAATTTATTTTTTATTGAACCATCTAGTTTGTGGTCTTTTTGGGGTTGTTTTTTTGTTTGATTGGTTTGGTTTGGGTGTTTCTGTTTTGGTTTGGGTTTTTTTTGTTTTTTTTTTTTTTTGTTTTGTTTTGTTTTGTTGTTTTTTTTTGTTGTTGTTGGTTTTTTTAAGGGGAATAAAGGTCACCTGGTGCAGAAGATCCTGGACAAAACTGTAGGCAGATCGATATGATCTAAGCAATGTCCATTATTGAATATGATCATACACTTATGTACCTTCTAACAGACTATGAGGGTTAGTTCATTGCCAAGCAATTGGTCCAAAACATTAAGGCACAAGCTGTGTGGCATTAAGCAATTGGTTCACCATTATCCGTTCCGATGCTTCGCATGAGTCTTTGTTTCCGCTTTGATCTCCTGTTGTTGTCCATTTCTCCGGTGGCAGCTCACAGCTGGTGTCCTTACCCTTCAGATGAACCTTCATGTAAGCTGTGAAACTCTTCAGCTCACAATTAGCAGTTAGCACAGGCTAGATTGCTCACATGTCCATTTAATACAAAGTATTTCCCTACAATCTGACTTATAAAAACTACCATTTAATTAGTTTGAAATCAGAGTCTCCAAAAACATCCCAAAGGAGATGCGTAGTCCACAAAAATAAGTGGGTGCTCAATACCTTTATGGAATTGTATGTTGCTTTAAACACTCAAACCTCTAGCTTACAAAAACAAACAAAAAAACCCACACACACCCCAAAAAAAGGAACAACAAAAAACCAAACTAAACAAAAACAATAACAAAAAACTGACCAGAAAAACCCTGACCCACAAAACAAAACAACACAACAACCCTGGGGATACCTGTACAAGACTGCTACAGAACATGTAAGACAGCCTTAGAGAATTGCAAGGTAGCAGTACTTTAATCTGCTCCATGCATATATGTCCAGCCAAAGCCAACTGGTGCAGTTCTGCTTACAACTGAGCTGATTTTTTCTAACACCATTCAGTAACACAGCCTTTAGTGTTTAGCTCAGTCAAGGTTCTCACTTCACAGCTCCACTAATGGGCCCTGCTGATCCAAGTCATATTCTTGTTCTTGTTCTTGTCAAGTTCCAGTGGTTCAGGTTCTTCTTTCATGCAGGCCACTGGAGTTTATTGAATATCAGCACACACCCATGGATTTCATCAGGAAATACTTTTCCCAGGATAGATAATAGCAGTGTTGTTGCAAAGATTTTGTTTCCTCACAGGAGGCAAAAGGCAGGCAGACAAATCCCAGCCTCACTTATTCTTGGGTGTTCTACTTAAAACCTGTGGGAATCAGAGAGCTGCAACTAATCTACATGTGAGAACAAGCATTGTGAATGCATCTGTACTGCTGTTTTACTGTGAAGTCTGATCAGGGATAAATATATTTGCTGAAAAGCAAACCATTATTATTGTCATGGGAAAAGAAAACAGTGAGGTTGATTGTTAAAAAGGGGTTTGAATCTGGGTTATAAGCCAATTGTAATGAGGTTGATATAAAAGTATTATATATTTTTATTAAATAAAGAAAATTCTCTCAAACTTATTTACAATTAACACATGGATTCTATTATGCAGTCGGTAAAACTCTCTTTGCAGAATGCATATATATTTAATCAAATTAATTTAAATGGTTTTAAGAAACATTTAGAAAATGTAAACAACTAGAGAGTCCTGCAGCACAAACTGCCACCTGAAGATTAAACATAAAGTTTCACAAACTTCAGAAAAGAGAGTTAATTTCCTCACTGGTTGGAGCCTCAGTATTTATAACCCGAAAGTATGGGTAGAAATTTAAATGAAGAAAAATACAATCCCTGCCGCGTGGTGGCCTTCCACATGGTGGTGATGCGATGTGGTTTTGCTGCTTGCGTAGTTCCAATAGAGCAGGTTGTCTGACGAGGTCCGTGGACATGAGGCAAACCTTCCGTGGCTCTCAGGAGGTTATCGGAGTGGTCAGCCCCTGGGCGAAGCAGGATCCCGATTTCTGGGCTGGAAAAGTCCGAACGGCTGCAGCGCACGGCAAAGGGCTCAGCTCTCAGGCTAGAACGGCAGGTTGGCAGGTCCTGGTGTCATAAAGTCATCGCTAGGCGGTCACTTAGACTCAGTCAGCATCAAACGGATTCAGGCTGGGCAGAGCTCAGGTGGGCAGCTGTACCCCAGCACAGGGCAAGCCTTTCAGTCCCTTAGCTCAGTGCGGCAGACAGGCAGGGCCAAGTCTGCAGTTTGTGCGGAAAACAAGTCCCCTCTACGTGATGCAAAGCAATGCAGGCAGGTAGCAGACAAAATAATAGCAGCAGCAGCAGACAAACAAGTTGGCTGGGGGTTTTTAAGCGTTTTGACCAAGTGTCTTTGGCCAATAGCAACAGACAAAAAACATCCCTGGAACCAATCCCAAGTTACCTCACTAAAAAAGGGAAATGCACAAGTTCAGAATCATGACCTCTGTTTAGCAGAGACAAAGCAGAGTGTATGATAACCCCAAATATGGTGTCTCTGTGGTAGATTGAGAGGCTTCAAGGTTTTTTTCTGCTTTCCCGCTTCTTCCACTCTGGAAAAAGGGAAGAAGGGGGAGGGAGGCTGAGATGGGAATTCAAGTGAATATTTAGGATATGTGTTCCAGGTATAATTTGGGCCTTCCACCACACTGATGAGAAAAAAACAAACAAGGACAGCACAACACTTGGACTGTGAAAATCAGTGCGTTTGGGGGCAGACCCAGGAATAATTTTATTGGTGTTTATTTATGCTTTTATGTATGTACTCCCAAGGTCATATCCTTGAGACACTGAAGGAAAGAATTCAACTGTTTTCTAGTGCTAGGTCATAAGATACTTTGGTTTTCAAAGATTAATGAAGTTAGCACCCTCAGTTATATGTGATACACAATTCAGCTTTTTGAACAATTCTAGCAAGAATATTAGGATTAAAGGAGCATGTGAACAGTGTTTCTGAATAGGAAGGTTTCTTGGCTTTGAGTCCAAGATGTTGCAGAGAAGTAAGATCTAGAAGAACATTAGCGCACCTGGTACCAAGAATAAACTATGTGATCATGCTGTGTATCTTCCAAGTACCACAGGAAAACCAGCATGAGCACATCTGGGGTAAATGGATTGTGTAGCCTACACACCTCATCTTGCTTACTATCTACCCATCTTTCCAGTACCAAACTGATGTTTATAGGCTTACTTTTCATTTTCCATTTAACCCTACATCACTAACAACAATAGATTAAATGAAGATGATTAGGTGATGGTGAAACCGTGGTGGTTGGTGCAACACAGGTTGTTCTGGACAACCTAAACCCCTGTGTACAGTGACAGAGATGAGACTCCACCAGGAATTACCTTTCCTTTTTTGCTAAGTTGACACAGTGCTCAGGGAGAGGAAACAGCAAATTCTGAGGTCTGAAAATGTTAGACATGCTGTGAGCTATTGTGGGCAACAGCAAATTCCAAAGGATACTGAGTCAGCCAGTCCAAAGCCAAAACCATCCAATTATCCCAACAGTAAAGGGCAAAGAAAAGATTTGACACTTTTTTTTTTTTAAACTTTCTTATATCCAAAAGTACTTGTAAGCATTTAAAGTGTGGCTAGAAACCCATGCTTGTCTATAACACGATCTTCACATAAAATGTGCTGACTAGCACAGTTCAAGGTTGCCATTCTGCAGCACACTATACTAGGCAGCTGCAGCTTATTAACAGACAGGACTGTGCCTGGATGGCAACTTTACAGGCCTGCTCCATTGCAATCAGTACGGCTTTGCTCAAACTGTTTTGGAATTCTCTGATTTGGGCAGACAAGAGCACACTGGTAAAAATGGAGACATTAATAATGAGGGGCAGACAGCACTGGTAAAGCTGCTGGCATTAATAATGAGAGGTAGCACATACCTATGTCATCAATGCCAGAGTTACCTCAGCAGGAATGAGATTTACTTAAAATACAGTGTCACATGGAACTAAGAATGAAGGGTCTCTGCAGGAATCTTCACAGGATCACAGGATGTTAAGGGTTGGAAGGGACCTCTGCAGATCACTGAATCCAAACCCCCTGCCAGAGCAGGACCACAGAATCCAGCTCAGGTCACACAAGAACATCCAGACAGGGTTTGAAAGTCTCCAGAGAAGGAGACTCCACAGCCTCTCTGGGCAGCCTGTACCAGTGCTCTGTGGCCCTTACAGTAAAGAAGTTCTTCCTCATGTTGAGGTGGAATCCCCTGTGCTGTAGTTTATACCTATTACCCCTTGGCCTATCCCTGAGCACAACTGAGAAGAGTTTATCCCCTCCCTCTTGAGCCCCAGCCCTCAGATATTTATAAACATCGATTAGATTTCCTCTAAATCTTCATGAGCAGACTGGATGGGGCACTTAGTGCCGTGGTCTGGTTGACTGGCTAGGGCTGGGGGATAGGTTGGACTGGATGAGCATGTAGGTCTCTTCCAACATGCTTGATTCTGTGATTCTAAGATTCCATGATTCACCAAACAGCCCTAGGTCACATCCTATAAGTGCTTTATGTAATTGATGCACCCACAAATACCATGTTTGGTTGGTTGCCTAGGGGCAAAAGAAAATTCCAGTTCAGGGACTCAGAAACACTTGCTCTGGCATAGCTACTTGGAAAAAGCCATTTAAGATGGCACCATACTGTGCTGACTGCCAGCCAGCTCTGACTAGGGGATGTTTATGAACTGCCCATTCAACTGCACTAGCTTTTTCTTTCTTTCTAGTATAATGAAGAGAATCTGTCTGTACACACACCCTTGTATTTATCTTTTTGTTTGGTTGGTTGTGGTGTTGTAGGTGGTGGTGTTTGTGTTTTTTTAAGTGCTTTGTACAATTAAGGCAAACCTATAGAAACCAACAATTCCCACTGCACATCTGAGTGTCTTGTTGCCACAGCAGCCACTTAACTGGCAAGTTTATTTCAAGTAGCTTTTATCAATTAAAAATACACTTATAATTTAATGAACTCGCACCTTGCCACTCACCTCAGAATAATCCTTTTGTGAGCAAGTACTCTACCTAATCACCCTGCGCTGGTTTATGGCAGTGCCCCTAGCTGCCAAGAAACGTGGAGCTCAAGTGAAAATGCTGCTGAGCTTCCAAGCATGCTCTTTCATGTAATGATGCCTGCCTTCCTTTACAGCCATGGCACAGGTGTCACTAATTCACTGCAAATGATTGGCTGGAGTTGAAAAAACTGCTCCAAGCTCTCACACTGAGCTCAAACTGTCAGATTTCAAACCCTTTTACCCTCCATAACTGATGAGGTGGGCCACACCGCAGGAGCTATTGCCTAAGGCAAGTGTTGAACTTAGCACTCGGACCCTCCTTGGGGTTCACCTGTGTGGTGCTTTCCTGAACTGAAAATGAGAAGATTGGCTCTGTTCGTTTCTGGTACCAGTTTGAGTCCCGGGCTTTAACAAAGGGCTTGCTGCACAAATCTCCTCCAGTTCTGCCTGCAGTGCTACAGCTTGACTGAAGAGACAGATGCACAGGCAATCTTGAGCTTGGTATTTTCTGAAAAATCTTCTATAAGCCCCAAATGCTTCTTGAAATTACAACAAATCCCCAAGCATGTGCAATTCCTTGAATTCAACTCTGAGATGTTTGATTTGTTTGCTCTTATGGAGTAAGCCCACAGCAAGTTCACACTTAAAAGTTACAGAACATGCTTTCTGTTTTTGCATTACCCTTTCATTTAAACATTGCCCTGTGCCATAACCACTACCCAGAGCACACTAAGTTATATAAACCCACATTAAAATATGCATTCCAGTTAATTATTCAACAACCTGCAAGCCTAAACATAGGGCAGATGAAGGATTTAGTTGAGTCAGTTTCTGAGATATTTTGGGAAGAATTCAGTCAGTGGTGAGACAGGTAAGCACAGACATGTAAGATACAGATGAGTCAGGGTCCACATATCTGTTAAAGCCAGTGAAGCTTGGACAACCAAACATCTCACTCAACAGTGAACACCTACTTAACAGCACCTGAAACTTCACCTTTGCCCTTGTCTGTAGGGATCTGACCTTGATTTAGTTGCTTGCTCATAAATCCCTGCTGCCCTTTCAAATGCTCTGAAGCACCCCATTACATCTGCACTAGGTGCTACATGAGTACCTCTCAGACTTGCACCAGCCCCAGCCCTGGGTGGACATGGCAGATACTTGACTGCATCCCAAGCAGCACAGGATACCTGAGAATAAGGAACACAGCAGAGTACTAAATCTGGTCAGATTTTCATAGCGGTGCAGAGGCCTGGATCATCTGTAGTAACCTGTATTTAAGAGTTTTAACCCTAAGTAGAGTCTGAAAATTATCATAGAATGGTAAGGTTGGAAGGGACCTCAAGGACCATCTAGTTCCAACCTAGATGAACTGAGGGACACCTCAGGGTCTTCCTTGGACACCAACTTAAAAATTAATCCAACAAAATACAGCGACCCACTCCACTAGGAGTCATCTAGCTTATTTTTCCTGACAGGAAATGTTCTCTTTACCTCTATCCCTATTTAACACTGCTTTAAGTAGCAGTGAATTAATGAAAGGACAAACAATTAAAGGAGTCTGCTCACATTCAGTTTCACATGACCTTACTCCCATGAAGCTAGGTGGGGAGAAATACCCAAGGTTAAGTGAAACTCTCTCTACAACTCTCATTATATCTCATCTTCAGTAACATTTGGCAAAAGCAACCCTTTTAACACAAGATTTAACAACGACACCAAGTTGGGAGCAGGTGTGGACATGTTGGGGGATAGGAGGGCTCTGCAGAGGCACCTGGACAGGTTGGATGGGTGGGCAGAGGCCAATGGGATGAGATTGAACATGGCTAAGTGCAGGGTTCTACACCTCAGCCACAACCCCAAGCAGTGTCCAGGCGGGGAACAGAGTGGCTGGAGAGGAGCCAGGCAGAGAGGGACCTAGGGATGCTGGCTGACAGGTGACTGAACATGAGCCAGCAGTGTGCCCAGGTAGCCAAGAAGGCCAGTGGCAATCTTGGCCTGTATCAGGAATAGTGTGGCCAGCAGGAGCAGGGCAGTCCTTCTGCCCCTGAGCTCTGTGCTGGTTAGGCCACATCTAGAGTTCTGTATCCAGTTCTGGGCCACTCAATTGAAAAGAGATGTTGAGGTGCTGGAAGGTGCCCAGAGAAGGGTAGCAAGGCTGGGGAGGGGGCCTGAAGCACAGCCCTGTGAGGAGAGGCTGAGGGAGCTGGGGGTGTGCAGCCTGCAGAAGAGGAGGCTCAGAGCAGACCTCATTGCTCTCTGCAGCTACCTGAAGAGAGGTTGTGGCCAGCTAGGGTTGGGCTCTTCTGCCAGGCTCCCAGTAACAGAACAAGGGGACACAGCCTCAAGCTGTGCCAGGGCAGGTTCAGACTGGATGTTAGAAAGAAGCTCTTGACAGTGATTAGCATTGGAATGGGCTGCTCAAGGAGGTGGTGGAGTCCCCATCCCTGGAGGTGTTTAGAAGGAGGTTGGATGGAGCAGTTAGTGCCATGGGTTAGTTAATTAGAAGGGTTAGATGATAGGTTGGACTTGATCTCAGAGGTCTTTTCCAGCCTGGTTTATTCTGTGATTCTGTGAAATCTTTTTACTGTGCAAGCTGCACTCACACACTGCCATCTTGTGTTGCAGGTGAACAATCAGTTCCACTCAACTTCAGAACCCAACGTGCTCCAAATACTGAAGCAAGGATCACAATACAGGAATTCAACAACACTCACAGGTGGTTTTCTCAGCTCTATTTCCCCACAGGAAAAAGAAAGGGGGGAGAAGTTTTCATTGCCAACTCAAATTATCAAGTGCAGGTCTGAAGGAGCCTTGATAGGGAAGGCCTTTAATGAGTGCAAGAAACTCAACAGGAGTTTCCACATCAACTCTTTGCACCCTGCTAAACCCAAAGTTCCATTTACGGTTTGCTTCCACACAAGCCATTTGGTACAAGCTAATAAAATAACCCAGTTTTTCATAGACATTTTGTGGGAAAATGAAACTGGAGTCTGCATGGGAATTCTTGACACCATTTAGGAAAAGCCAGCCTGCCTCCAGAGAGCATCACTCCAGGCTGTGACAGCCATCAGGCAGCTCTGGCAGCATTGCAGACCGCAGCTGCTAAGTTTTCTTTCCCACATCTGTTTTTGACCCCAAGGTAATTTCCCTGCCCAAACGTTTCCCAGGGATAGGGATGTGCTCAAGATGCCAAAGATGGTATGGCCATCCCTGCCTTTTCCCACAGTTTTGATGCAAAACACAATGCTGGGAGGGGTGAAATCATGGACAGGTTAGGATAAATTCATTTGTGCCTTGGAGGGTGAGAAATTTTGACCTGTAGCAAAAGAATTTGGCTATGTCTCTATTTGAGGGCTGGTGATGGGGACTTTTGGGAGTGTATTGGTAAGAGGGGGTCAGTCATTCATAGTCTGATCCTTGCCTGTTATAAAAGAATGATGAAAACTAGACAACGTAGAGAGGCATCTGCATTGTCTCCACTAGGTGCGTGCCTTAACCCAGAGCCAGATCTGCACAGCATCTTATTGGATTCCTCTTCTGAACATGGTCTTAGGGAAGCTTCTTCCACAAGCAGTAGACAGGACCTTAGGCTCCCAGACAACCACTGTGAATGTGTTTCTGTCGTATTTGACACCTAGAGCCCTCATACCCCAGAGTGCTCACCTGGAGCCTCCTGTGCAATTAGTTACCACAACACTGCAAGCACACAAAGTATCTTCACCAGTTCACTGCATGGAAGACATTTCAAATGAATACCAGAAGCCAAGATCAAACCACAAAGGTGGTTGAACAAGGAGCTTGGCAACTGTGGGGTTTTAAAGCAAAATCTGAAAACACTGTTTGGCACTTGGCAGTTCAGCATGTCTTAGCAGGAAGTTGCACACTGTGAGGCAGAACCCATCTATTCAGAGAAAAGATCAATAAACTAAAGCAAAGTATGAGACAGCAGGAGTTAAGCAGGAAAAGTTACAGGAGGGCCATGAAGGTGAAGTTCTCCCAGCACACCAAAACACCACCATCTTCTCCTGCTACCCTCAGCCACCATAGCCATGATCAGTCTGCTAAGCTCTCTTACTGGTCCCTGCCACCTTCTAAGAAGAAGGAGCACTCTTAGCTGCTTTGGTATTCTCATTGCAGTTACTCCTGCTTGAACTCAGAGATCCAATGTCCTCCTACACCTCCCAGTTGTCCTCTTGATCAGTGTCATCCACAAAATCCTCCTCCAAATTCTTGTGTTTTAAATGCACCACGTCCAGGGATACGGACACAGAAAAGTATGTGACTAGGAATGAAATGGTTTGGGGAAGCCACTGACCAAAGTATTTTTTGAGCCACTGCTAAAAAAAACAAAAAACAAACATATTGCACATTCCAGCTGCATTTTCAGAATGAGCAGAACCTAGCCCAGAGTATTTTTAGCTGGTTCTAAAACTTTCTAGCCATGGCAAAGAAGCTTTGGGTAACTTTCACCTCTTCCAATGGTCACACTTCAGGGATAAGAGTATGGGACTGAGTCAGTCTCATCACATGTAGTAAATGCTGAAGGGAAAGAACATGAGGAGTTTGACAGCAGAACTATACACAAAATGCAATGCTGATTAAAAAGGAAAACAGGAAAATGAAAGAGCTATCGGTCTTGCAGATATTCAGGTGGGCATCTTAATGCTTACACACACACAAAAAAAAAAATTACACATCACAGAATCATAGAATGGTAAAGTTGGAAGGGACCTAAAAGCTCATCTAGTTCCAACCCCCTGCCATAGGCAGGGACACCTCCCCCTAGTACAGCTCACTCAAGGCCTCGTACACCTCAAGGGAGGTTGTGGAGCAAAGAAGCACCCATTCTGTGCTCCACAACCTCTCCGGGCAACCTGTGCCAGCGTCTCACCACCCTCACTGCAAGCAACTTCCTCCTAACATCCAGTTTCAATCTCCCCTTTGCCACTTCAAACCCATTGCTCCTTGTCCGGACATTGCAAGACCTTCTCAATAGTCCCTCCACAGCCTTTCTGTAGCCCACTTCAAGTACTGGCAGGCTACTCTAAGGTCTCCTGGAAGTCTTCTCTTTTGCAGGCTAAAGAGCCCCAACTCTCTCAGCCTGTCCTCACAGCAGAGCTGCTGCAGCCCTCTCAGCATCTTGGTGGCCTCCTCTGGACCCGCTCCAACACTTCCATGGCCTTCCTGTGCTGGGAGCTCCAGAACTGCACACAGGACTCCAGGTGGGGTCTGAGGAGAGCAGAGCCAAGGGGCAGAATCCCCTCCCTTGCCCTGCTGCCCACACTACTCTTGCTGCAGCTCAGCACTCTGTTGGTGTATGGTCAGCACACACACACATCCCGTGATGAAATTTAAACTATTACATATTTCAGCAAATCATCTTAGAGACTTTACCTGGACAGAAAGAAAAAAAAAAACTCAAACCACATAAATGCAACATCAGAAATTTTATTTACAAATATACTGTAATTCAGCAACCATTCCCTCACTCAGTTTGTGGAGGAAAGAGTGAATTACATTTTTCCAAATGGGGAAACTCTCCCCCTTAAATGCATTCCACAGAATATAATGCCAACACCAGTGAGCAAACAGATTATTCTTGGTATTTAAGTTTCAAAAAAGCAGATAATTTTAGAAACCAGCATATGGAAAGCAAGCACATTTGTGTGCATTTAAATGTAGCTTCGTATTAACCTACAGAATTCACTTTCAGCATGTGTCAAAACTAAAGACAGCAATTCCAAATATATATTTATATTAGCCATTTCTCTAATGCTCATTTCAAGAGCTTAGAAACAAAATACTCTCTCTTTTTATGCCATTGGAAAGTCAAACTATTTGATTATAAGCCTCAAAAATATTTTGAAGTTATTACTGAAAATATACTTATTCTCCCTTGTGCTCTCAGTACTTGTAGCTGAAAAAGTGAAAGCATTTTCCCAGATACCTCCTTAATGCAATTACTTTCTTATAAATAAAAATAGTTATATGAAGAATACAACACACTGCTACGAAGACTAGGCAAGCCAGAGTTGCTCTTAGAAAACACACACACAATACATGTATTTATAGATCTACAGCAGCAGCAATCACCTCTTCTTTTGTCTGCAATGGTGCTTTCAAGTCTTCATTTGCGTCACATGGAGGTTGGTTGTCCAGCTGTTAGCGAGAGAGAAGAAACTGTCACTGAAGCCCAACTACTGAGGAATCTTTATGATGAAAATTGACATTTTCAAGGCAAAGATCAGCCAGATAATGGGATTGCCAATACTTTACTTACTGATAATGTTAACATTATCTAAGGCACATATTCTGAATCCAGCAACTCAAGTTTAATGACCAATACAAATTTTAGTTTAACCCAATTACAGCACTGCAACTATTTCAGGCCAATATTTCACAGAAACATGCACCTTACCAACTTTGTAAGAATTACTTTTGCTATTAGTATATAGAGTTTTTCCAAATCTATCCTTCAGTTATCAAGTTTAAAATTTGTTAAATAACAGCATTTACAAAGAATTTTTTTGTTCTCCATCTGCATATACTTGTGGGCATCTGCAAATACATTGGTGTCTCTATTATGTTCCAAGTCTAAACCGCAAAATTAACGTGAAATTGCAAAAAAAAGCAACATCATAAAATAACACACTGAATATTAACAACCCTACAGTTTATCAAACCTTTTAACCAAGACGTTCAAGTTCCAAACTAACAAATAATTAGCCTGGTCGATGTCAAATGCCAGTTGCAAACAAAGTAATTTGCATCACAGACCAGTGCTGTGCTGTCAGTATGTTTTCTGTCAGGAATCACCCAGTTGTTTTTTGTATTATTGAAATAGCTAATTTCAATTACTAATTGAAATACTTTATTCTGTACCTAGAAGTTCTTACAACTTTTGACTTATTTGTATCTCATACAGTTATGTTTTGAGGTGCCCGGTGGCCAAAGTCGAAGCAATCTGAAGGGAAGAGGATATAATAATTTCCTCATAGATCAACTCTGCTTCTGAAAGGCATTGCTGTGGCTTTCTGGGCTGTAATATTGAAAAGAGACTAAACAGCAGTTTATCCACGGTAAGGGTTTTGTTAGTACCAAATCACCCGATCCCTGAAGACTGTCTTGACAGTGGATAATAAACCCCAGATATTTTTCACTATTAACCTTATCCAACTCATTCAGCATTTCTGCCTCCAAAAGAAAACACAAAGATAAAATACCACGAGCAGGGATCCAGATTGAATCTCCCACACATCTGGGTACTTTGAAAGGGAACGTTGTCACTTTGGGGTAGTCTTGTAATCAAAGAGAGAGGAATTCTCAGGATGTGAACTTGGACAGATGGAAGGTGGTGATTCTCTTCCTCCTTCCACTGATCATGGTGGTGTCCTTGCACCTAGTGTTAGTTTATGTGAAAGTACTGCCAGCATCAAGGAGAGGTGTGGGATTTTTAGCTCATGCACCACACAATCATTTCTGTGTGACAAGCAGCTTCTCCTTTTTCCCTAAGCCAAAGAAAGCCTGGGAACAGCAACAATATCAAATGCAGAGCTTCTCTTTTTCTGAGCTAGGGTTCTCAGCCAAGTAGGTGCCCAAGTAGTTGCACAAGTTTCCTGTTCCCTTCACTGCCTTCTGGATCACCATGGGAAAGATGTGTTGGGTTCACAAAGAAACACAGGCATGTTTCCCAGAAAGTGATTCATAAATGCTTTCCCTTAGCTGAATTTTACCATTCTAGAGAATTCCATGTTTCTAATACCAAAACAGAGCCATGGAGACAAATTCTGAGACTTGTCAAAATTAGGAGGTTGTCTACCATCACCTATGACAGCAGAAATAAAAACAACTCAACACCATTATTCAAAGCCTTAACATCATGCTCCAGTAAATCAGAATTCTGCAAACCACAATAAAGGAAAAAAATGATACTGCACCTTTTAATTAAGATCTGTAAGTAAATCAATTCCTCCTGAACTTGTACCTGAATGAATAACCAATCACAGACCTATAATTCAAATAATAATAGCGTCTCAAAAAGAAACCAGTATTTGTGCCAGCTGCACAGGGAAAGCTAACAGCCTTCCAGGTGTGTGTTAGGGTTGAATTAAGTAAGTGCTTAGACTACTTTCACTACAAGTGCAGACAATTGTTCAAAAAGACTTCTCTGCTATCAAGACAAATCTGTTCAGCAGCTGACAGCTCCCTGACTTTCACTTTCTCAGACTTATAAAGAAAAGAAGTATGACTATACCGCATTGCTACTTAACAACAAAGTGGCAAAATCAGCTCCCAGGAAGGTAGAATCTGGGAGTGACTAGACCACAAAAGACAGAAACTGGCAATCAAACCTTGCTGAACCTATTCACTAAAGTGCCAGCTTAAAGCTGCACGTGAGAGCTATGAAGTGGTTCAGCTGTGCAAACGCTTGAGGTTGTAGAGTAGAGAGAAGTAGAGTCATGCACGCTGCAGTTTGACTGCCTTACTTTTAAATCTGATATAGCAGTCGTTGCAGAAGAGTTTGTTGTTTCGGATCCTGACTTCAGCTCCTGCACAGGATCCCCCAAGGTCGCATCCACAGGCAACGCACTGCGTGACAGAAGAGCAATTAGCAACTCCGGACAAAATATTAAGGAATTCAAATGCTGTTCAAAAGCAACTTGGAATAAGCTCAACGAGGCTTGAGCCATAAACCCACAATCAGTAGAAGCAAACATGTAACAATTAGTAGATCAAAATGCAACCGCCCCTGAGAAAGCACTTTAAGGCGACAACTGACAACGAATAGCAGATACACCAATGAAGCAAACAGAGCAGACAGTTTTCAGAGATTAATTCATTAAATCTAACCTGAATTCTGGTTTTTCTGAAAATTAAAACTGACTCACGACAATAAAGGGAAGAAAACCCACAAACTGTTGTCTAGATGACAATAGCAATTTTGGCACAGGACACCTGGGTGTGTTCCTTACAGATTTCCATGTGGCACTGTATGCTGCTGATAGGCTCAGCCCTTCAGCACTCAAAGCAACAAGTACTCAGGAATCCCCAATTTTCTGGGTTTCCATCACAGAAGCAAGTCCTTATTTGAAGAGAGGGGGCACATTTTATTGCTAAATAAAAACAGGAATAAAGGGCTTATTAGCTTTCATACTGATAATAAACTCCTGAACTACAGTGGCTGAATGTGACGTTGCTGTGAAAATGAGCTGCCTCGGAAGGAACGCAACCCAAACCAAAACACTCTCCTCACTGAACTTATGAAGCAGCACACTAACTGCAGGACAGGTTTGCCTAAAGCCCCACTGAGCCTGACTCTGTCTCCAACGATGGGGCCTTAACCACCTCCCTGACCAACCCATTCCAGTGTTTCACTATCCTCATGGTAAAGAGCTTCCTCCTCGTGTCCGACCTAAATCTCACCTCTCCAATTTAAAACCATTGCCCCTCTCCCTATCAAAGTGACTTTCTTTATAACCAGTCCCTTTCCATTCTTTTTGTATGCCCCTTCAGTTACTGAAAGGCCATTATTAGGTCTCCCCAGGGTCATCTTTTCTCCAGGTTGAACCACCCCAGCTCCCTCAGCCTGTCTTCGGTGGACTCCCTTGTACAAAAGGCATGTTCTGGAGAAAGGGAATGATGACCATTCCCTATGGATTACTCCTGTTACTCCAGTTTAGGCAGACAGGAGTAGAAAGACATTGGAGTCAATCCCTTTTAGTATTCCAGATCACGCATTTGAGCCGGGCACAGAAGTATTCTGAATTGAACACAAAAGTCTTTCTCTTAAAGCGATGGAGAAAAGCACTCCAGATCAGTCTAATTCCTCATTTTCTCCTGGGGCAGGGGATCTAGGGAGTGCTTTTACATCTTCTTCAGGAAGGTGTTTATTCTTTCAACTCTACACACGGCCTGAGCTGGCTAGAAGTCACATAACTATGCCTCAGCACTGGGCAGGAGCTCACATACCTACCTTCTGCCTAGCTATAAAAGTCAGTTTACTAGTACTAAACAGCTTCTGTGTGGCGTTGGGTTTTATCCTGCCAAGCTGACTGCTGCCTATGCGCCTTGGCCTGAAAAGGCCACATGAACACTGTCTGTCAGGCTTAGCTTAGAAGTGATGTGTCATCTTGAAGGATTCAATTGCCAAGGTTCAGGCTGGGATGCTTTGCCTTTGGTTTGGGTTTTGGGGTTTTTCTGGGTGTTTTGTTTGGGAGTTTTGGTTGGTTGGTTCAGTTGGGTTATGATGGGGTTTGGGTTGGGGTTTTGTGGTGGGTTTTTCTTTGTTTGTTTGTTCGGGGGGTTTTGTGGTTTTTTTTTTTTTTTTAAAGGAGTTGTTTTCTCTGGTAGCAGTGGCTGAGCACCCTCTGATTTTTTCTGCCTTCTCAAAAGAAGGAAGAGCTTTAATCTCTCAGTCAATGTGCCCATCATACTTCTCAAAGTCCTACTAGTTAGCCCTGGTGTTAAAGAAATACTTCTAGCGCCAAGTGCTGAATGCTTGCAGATAGGACTGCCCCATGGAAATGTGCATGCAGCAGGCTGTCAAGAGTAGTAAGGCAAAGCAGGCGATTAGTAGAGCCCCTGTGACCATTACACTGAGCAGCCATGCGTGCTCCTGATTAGTTCCTCTTTCTTCATGATGTGACTCCCAGCTCTCACCTTAAAGCACTGTAAATGATAACAAAGACCAAGAGACTCAATGATCATGGCTGCTCCTTTGCCCAGAACGTTATTACAGTATGAACAGATTTTCTTCCCACTGACTGACCTAAATATAGAATGAAAATCCTTTAAAAGAGCTTGGAAAAGTTTAAAAGGCAAAGAAAAGTTATCAAAGACTTTTTCAGATTAAGAATACAGAGTGCTAAAAAGTGGCATTTAGGGATCCTTGGGAAAAATAAACTGAAAATCAGTATTTTTTGCAGTGGGTATGAAAGCTGGGGGAAGTTCAAATGTTACAATTTAGATCAAAATTATATAGGAACAAAAGGAGAAGTTCTGTCACATTCTTGGGAAATACCTAAATGTATAAAATATTTCACAGAAACAAACAAAAAATATGGTTAGGTCTGTAGAGTAAGAATATAGGGTTTGCATTCCTGCATTATCTGTGGGGAATCATCCTGAAAGCTAAGTTTTAGCAAGCACCCCCTGTCAAGTCCCACCATCTGCACCTTATTAGATAAGAGAAGACTAGTCCTGGATGCACAATATTAAGTGTCTGAATTAACATCCAGTCAAAAGGAGGTCAGTTTCCATAGATTTACCAATATCTTAGCAAATGGAAGTGAGAATGAGATAGGCCAGCATCATTGTGAAGGTAACTTTCTTAAATTATAAAGGATGTAGGAGCCTAGCTCTGAGGGGAAAATGAAGAAGGGGAAAAAAAAAAAAGGAAAAAAGAGAATAAAAAAACCCACCAAACCAAGAAAGGTCAATTTCTCGCAAAACACCGAGAGTTCAAGAGCTACAAAGAAATGTTCACCCTGTTGTTACTAAACGTATTCTACCTGCATGTTGGGATGATTCTTTCTAGTCTTACCCCGAGGTATTTTTAAAATGTTTCAAGCAGAGCTATCTACCCTACCGTAACTGACTTCTATTTTTGTTTCAAACCATGTTGCAATTCTTGCTTTCTCCTCCTAGATTAAAATCAACATTCTACTCTGTAATTCTCCAAGGTCATGGGTTATGAGCATTCCTGAGTGCTCCTTGAGATGACACTGACCACATAGCAGAAAGGGGGAAGAGACCAAGAAGCATGGGTTTCAGGAATCTTTTGTTAAAACAAACCTAAGAAAATAAATGTCACAAATGCCATCTGGAGTAGGCTTTTACTAAGCATTTTGGTAACCAACACACAGCTTGGAGACTGGAGATTTATTACTCCTGTTTCTTTGGCTTTAACTGATGTCAAGCAGAGATGACAAACCTGGGGAATTTTCTCAACGACTGGAGCAGGGAAGCAACATCAGCCTATGTTTCCATCATCCCAGCGGCCAGAAAACTCCAGGTACTTTTCAGACTTCAGTGTTAATCAAGAACACTGCTGTAGACCACCATACCTACAAAGTCTGTTCTTCAGTCCAGCCCAACACTTACACTTTCCCAGTAGAAAAGCATTCACCCACCTGCTTCGTGTCTGGGACCCTGGTTGGGAAGCAGAGAGGGGAGACTGAGCCCTGGGGGCTGCCTGGGACACAGAGGGGGCTCTTGTGGAGGCAGTCACAGGAGGTACTTTGCTGGAAGAAGGAGTGCACATGTAGGCTCGGTTTGAAGTGGACACTGGGCGACTGAAATCTTGACTAGATGACAGAGATGAAGAGGAGGCAGACTGGTTCAGCCATGAGTGGTGCCTCCAGGAACTTGTTCTTGAAGAATCAAGATTGTCCAAAGACTCCCCTCTGCAGAAGAGGTACACATAAAAACACAAACGGCAGTACAGCTGGAGCTGCATTCTGAATTTTTGTAAAACAAAGACATTATCCTATCACTTTAAAACTTTACTAGCATGAAGATGTTTGTCTTATCACCCTGAAAAAATACCCTTCACATACTTATCTAAAATGTCTGAGCATCCTTTGTGTTCACGGTCTAGTCTCATGGGAAAAAAGCAGGCAAGGCAAGAGGTGGCACTTAACCACTACAGAATAAAGGCAAAGCAGTCCTCACTGCAGCCTTATCAGAATGAACTGTATCGAAATCCACTGTACAGTAGCTGACCTCAGATACCAGGCTTGTTTTTGTTTTCTCCAAGGGATACCAGACTGAAAACAACAATCCACCCAGACTGGATACCATCATCTAGGTATGAGGTGTTGGCCTAATAACTAAACACACTCTGACCTGGTAACTTGTCTATTTCCTAAGTGACAAATCAAACACACATTACTTAAAGCAGGAAACAAACTCCAGACCTTCTGACTGTTTCTACATTAAAGAAAAAAAAAGTATACTCCTGAAATTCCACAATAAATCGTCACACTGGAATTCTTAAGCACATCTGTCAAGAACAAGGTACAATGCTGATATCCACTACAGGCATAGCAACCAAGCAATAAGCAGCTGAGTTATCTACAGGTTACATCCACATTCTTTGCTTGAGAAAGACACAACACAAACCATTTAATCCCAGCTGCAATACGACTGGTTCATTCTATCTGTGCTGCTGTGCAGTTTACCTTACAGCGTTTCACAGACTTGGTTTGCTTCTGTGCTCTGTAATGCAAGCTATAGTTTAGAATAACCAAACAAAAATATTTGATGAGAGACAAAGTAAATTTTTAATGTGATTCCTACCTCCTCATACTACTGCTGTACAGACTGATAGGCTCTTTATGTATACTGGAACTGCGCTGCCTAATCCAGCTGCTGTCTGTGTGCAGAGATGTTTTCTTTCTCATTTCCTGAAGGATTTGCTGTCTCTCCAGCTCTGCTGCAGACAGGTTGTGCTCCTTCTGAGACTTCTTCTGTGACTCACTTGTGATCCAGGACTTCTCTGAACGCTTGCTCTGGGTACCTGTTTGGACAACATGTGTAAACTTCAGCTAGACACCTGAAGGAACAGCAGCAGTGGTGATGCATTTGGCACTCTTGTTGTAACTCCAGAAGCAGGCGTTCATCAGCACAGTCACAAGCTTCTCCAGCTCCCTCCCAGAGCTGGATGCCCAGTATCAAACAACACAAAACATAATTATTATTCCATTTTTGACCCCTGCTTCCAATGATGTGGCTTTTCACATGACTTCTAACTTAAACAGAAGTACACCTGTCCCTTCACTTCCTAGTGCACATGTGGTTCTGTGTCTGTGTGTACGTACACAAAGGTGTATTTTTAAAAAGGCACAGGATCCTTCAGCCCCACAGTCTGGACTACTTCCACAATACAAACTGAAGCCTGTATAGAATACATTGTTGCATGGCGGGACACGTCGATTCCCTTTGAGAGTTCACAGTCTTACAGACCTTGCTGTTCTCAGTAAGTCTTTCCTTACCCAGGGCAATAAGCACAGTGCTTTATCTTGCTTTAGATAGACAAGTATGTACCTCTGGGGGCCAGAGGAAAACACGGGGGCTTCTCTGTTGATTGGATGTTAACTAGTTGGTTGAAATGAGATTTATGGTATAAACGGCCTTTGAAATTTTGGAAGGGAAAACAAAGCAGTTGTCTCTCTTCATTGTGTATTAACATGTAAGAAGGCAACTTTTTTCTGCATTTCCCAGATTCAGTAACTATTCTTTACAGTAAGGCTAAGAAAATCATTCAGCTATGTTTTTCTATTGACATTGCTATCCCCTCAAATGTTGCTCTGACTATGGATTTGCTCTTGGGTTTGTTTCTATAGATTACCATTAAGAAACACTGTGATAGCTTGCTTGCTCTTCAGATTCAACAACCTAGCTTTAACATGTGCAAATAATGTTGTCAATCTGCCATATACCCTCTAATACACCATTTACTTTACATCAATTACTTGGATTACTTTATTTAACCATATATTAGATGCAAAAATAGCTTTGGGGCATCTTCTACTGTAACATATCTATAAATCTGGTTTCTTTACTTGTTTTACACACGTTACTCTAAAAACACAGTAATGTAATTGAAGGATAACTGAAGAAAGACAGAAGGAACTGGAGTCCAGGACACCAGCTACTACAACAGTATCAAGAGCTGACTTCTAGTTTTGTTACTTCTACACTAGCACAAATTAAAAGAGAGCAAACAATACATACAAAAGGTAGCAAATACCTTAGCGTTTCGGTATGGGCAACTATTTTATCAACAGCCAACACATAAAGAGTATGCACATCTTCAATGATACACCTACATAGAATGGTAAGGTTGGAATGAACTTCAAGGGTCATCTAGTTCCAACCCCCTGCCATAGGCAGGGACACCTCCCACTAGTACAGGTCACTCAAGGCCTCATCCAACCTGGCCTTGAACACCTCCAGGGAGGGAGCAGGCACAATCTCCCTGGGCAACCTGTGCCAGTGTCTCACCACTCTCACTGCAAACAATTTCCTCCTAACATCCACTTTCAATCTCCCCTCTGCCAGTTTAAACCCATTGCCCCTTGTCCTGTCATTGCAAGACCTTGTCAATAGTCCCTCCCCAACCTTCCTTTAGGTCCCCTTCAGATACTGGAAGGCTACTCTAAGGTCTCCTGGAAGTCTTCTCTTCTTCACCCTGAAGAGCCCCAACTCTCTCAGCCTGTCCTCATAGGAGAGCTGCTCCAGCCCTCTGATCATCTTTGTGGCCCTCCTCTGGACCCGCTCCAACACTTCCATGTCCTTGCTGTGCTGAGGGCTCCAGAACTGCACACAGGACTCCAGGTGGGGTCATCTCATAAATATCACTCATCTAAAATGTAGGCATCTAAGATTCATTTGTAATCACAGCTAGTGCCTTCAAGAGTACTTAATTATATTTGTCCTAGCCTTGCATGTTGACTATGAATTCTTGCTGTTGAAACTTCTTCAAATTGTTGCATGGTATGAATATGAGTTACAATGCAGCTAAAAGAAGGCACATCCACAATTTTCTTAGGATAACCACACCCAATGCACCTTAACCAGTACTTACCATTTCTGACTGTGTTGCATTCATTCAGTTCTGAAGTTGACTTGGACTTACTCCTATGGATATAGAAAACATATTTCTCTATTTCAACTACAAGACTTCACCTTAGACAAAGACCTTGTAGACTACAGATACACAGTCCCTTTTTTCAATATCAACACTTTATATTGCACTGAAAGCAAAATGCAAAAATACCCAAAGACCAACAGGACATTATAGGGAAAAAGAAAAAAAAAAAGAGGACAATATTCAGATGTCAATAGGTAATTGCTGATTAAAAGTTAAAATTCCGTACTAAGAGTTTTCAGTGCTTCAGATACAAGGGACTGATCACTGTTTTTGCTGCAACGAAATAATGTGAAAACCAAAGTCCGTCCCTGAGGAAGCTTTGTGAAGACAACAGCCAGACAGTCAAAGTAGTGGTAATTCCCAAAGCAGGTTTATAAACCATTTAACTTCATAAGTAACTTAAATCATGTTTCAGCCAACTTCCTAGACAGCATACAAAACACCTCCTCAAACGCACACTGTTCTCAAGAATTAAATTACTCACTCTTTGTCCCCAGTGGCATAATTTTTTTTATGATATTTTGGAAAGAAATATCATTCAATAAACAGGAAGAAAGATGTCAAAAAGATGTTTTTCTGACAGTAGAGAGCAGGAGCTTTATCAACAAAGAGGCAACAATTTCACAGTGACTTACAGCAAACATGAGTTCTAAAGAGTAGGTCATCTTGCCTGAGATGCTTTTAGCACCTCAGCATCCTCGTCAAGCTGCACCAGGGGTGACTTAGATTGGATGTTAGAAGAAAGTTCTTCACTGAATGGGTTATCAAGCACTGCAATATACTCCCCAGGGAGGTGGCTGAATCATCATCCCTGAGAGTGTTCAGAAGATTTATAGATTGGTGATAAGGGACATGGTTAAGCGCCAGGCTTGGCAATGAGATAGCGGTTGGGCTTGATGACCTTTAAAGGCCTTCTCCAAGCAAAATCAATCTTTGATTTTATGATTCAAGATGTAACTGTTTGGTGCAGTCAGCCTCTGAAAGTTAGATTTTTCATTGGTAACAGCTCCATTAGTTGTAGCATGTAGGTTTTGGGGTTCATTTTAATCTAAAAATATATATGTGCTTACTACATGAACTAATTAAATAAGCAACAGAGGTGGATTTTTAATTGTAGTGCAGTTACTGAAAAGTAGGAGTTGTCTACTTGAAAAGCCCAAGTCTGCAGTGCTAATATAACCTACTAAAAACAAAACAAAGCAAGCAATGAATCCCCCAAACAAATCACCAAGTAAAACAAAACAGGACATAATCAAGGTAAGAGAGCATAACTCAATAGGTGGCACATCTATCATCTTTGTGATATGTAAGCTGCTGCTGCTTCTCACTTCCCTCCCTGTTTATTTTCTCTCAGGTTGCACAACCCTGATTGGGATGACTGCACCTTAGTTTATGTAGAGCATTATGATGCAACCACAATATTATCTGAAACTGTTTTCTAGCCAAGTAAGTCTAGTGCCACCCACATATTTATTTCTTTACAGATTCTATTTCTCCCAGTAAAGTCCTAGTTACTAGTTGTTGGTCATAGCACAACGTATGACCTGCCAAAAGTTTGCCTGCTTGTTTTATTAATATGAAAACAAGCTACAAAACCAGCAAAATTCAGCAGCAAACCAAAGCAAACACTCAGCTGTCACAGCTGAAGTATATTGGAAGTTTCAAAGTTTTGTGACACAGAAGCAGCATTGTTATGGCCTATGCTAAGATTCAATATCACACATACCTGTCAGCAAATGACTGATTAGGCTGCTCCTCAATGGATTTGGAAACTTCATAATGTTCGTAATACCTATAAAAAAGGAAAAAAACAAACACATCAAAGACATATGTTCATATACAGAAAAAAGACATACATAGATGTAAGTAGTTCCCCTAAAAATATTCAAACCAGATGCTTAAGGGAACAAAACAGAAAAAACCCAAACAGTAAAAGTTCTAAGGAGAATTAGTTAATGAGAAACAACAAACAAAAAGAAAGATTGTTAGAAAAACTGCCTGAAATTACATTTTTTGTAAGTATCAATGTGCCAAGATGGTTAATATTTTTTGCTGGAGATGTTTCAGTTTACCTATCAATTCAATTTCTTCTTACCTGCCAATGCGCGGGTGGCCACCTCTGTCTTCTGCTGGTTTAGATACTTCATACTGCTCGTAATGCCTACCAGCAAAATACAGATACAAAAGATAACACATCTTAAACAAAACAAAAATCCCCCAACAAAATCCCAACACTTTCTAGAAACTGAGTGAATAGTAAGTATAGGCAGACTGAGGATATTCAGATCTGCCAGAAACATGAAAATGCACGAGATAAAAAACCAAACAACCCCCCCAAAACTAAAGATGTAAAGTGTTGTAAGAATTGCAAGTATCATTATATGACAGTCACTATCTCATCCATTCCACAGCCAGTAGGGAAGCTTTCACAACCACAGAACATTAAGGGTTGAAAGGGACCTCTAGAGATCACCTAGTCCAACCACCCTGCTAATGCAGATGTGTCTAGAGGAGGTTGCACAGGAACACACCCAGGTGGGTTTTGGACAAACACAGCAGTTCTCTAAAAGTCAGATGTATATTCCAGGAAATTGTATAGGTGCAGACTGGACCATAGAGAAACACTGACAGCTTACACTGACAAAACTCTACTAGCTGCCTGTGATCAACCTCAGTGCTCTTTCCAACACTCCAGATATGTTTACATAACATTTCAGATTTCAATTCCTATCTCTGGATATCATCGTAAAGCAAACATTTCAGACTAGGTACTTCAAACCTTTTTCACTGAACTTGTTCCTTTATATAAAGCAAAGTCATTCTTGTTTAGCAAAACACATCTTTGGCAGCAACCTCAGAAGCAACGAAATCCCCTAGGACTAAAGAAGGTATCAAGGATTTAGATATGCAGATATTACAGCAACTTCATAAGTTACCACAAAAAGTCCTATTATCTTGCAACTGGGGCAAGCTAAAACTGTAGATACGCTGAGTTCAGTTGCCAAGATGAACTTACAGAATCATAGAATGGTAAGGTTGGAAGAGACCTCAACAATCACCCAGTTCCAATCCCCTGTCATAGGCAGGGGCACCTCCCACTAGTTCTGGTCACTCAAGGTCCCATCCAACATGGTCCTCAACACCTGCAGGCAGGTTGTGGAGCACAGAAGCACAGAATGTGCCCTCCCTGGGCAACCTGTGCCAGTGCCTCACCACCCTCACTGCAAACAACTTCCTCCTAACATCCAGTTTTAATCTCCCCTCTGCCAGTTCAAAACCATTGCCCCTTGTCCTGGCATTGCAAGACCTTGTCAATAGTCCCTCCCCAGCCTTCCTGTAGCCCCCCCCCTTCAGATCCTGGAAGGCTTCTATAAGGTCTCCTGGAAGCCTTCTCTTCCCCAAGCTGAATTAGGTGTTGTAACTGTGCCCCTGCTTTGCTCAGCAGAGATCTCAAACAGTAGTCATTTCCAATGAGCTAAAGTAACTCCAAACCTTACAATCACTACCGCAAATATATGCAATTTTGGAACCATATTTTCTTCTAAGGATTAACTTCATACCACGCATTATATTCAGTCATCTCTTATCACTCCTGTAAGAAGAGGGGGAAATCCTCAAGAGAAACAGTAAAGCTAGTCATACACAATGCAGTAAGCTAAAAGCACAAGAAATAAGGAAAAGTTACTGTTTTAATCTGTTCCAGACAGATTAATCTCCTATGATGCCTGCAACAAGAGTCTGAAAAGTTCTGGGCAGGAACATGAACTTGTAAAACAATAAGGGAGGTTTCTTGTTTCTTTAGGTGCTGGTTTTCTTTCTCTTTTTTTT
>VWZE01007768.1:224-14803 GCA_013396675.1 Eubucco bourcierii | reverse complement strand
TTTTTTTTTTGTGGTTTGTTTTTTTTTTTTTTTTTTTTTTTTTTTTTTTTTTTTTGTTTGTTTGGGTTTTTTTGTTGTTGTGTGGGGGGGGTTTTGTTGGTTTTTTTGCCTGTTGGTTGGGGTTTGTTTGTTGCTGGTCTGGTTGATTAGGGATTTTTTCTTTGGTGTTTTTTTGGTGGGGTTTTTTGTTGTTGTTGTTGTTTGGTTGATTTTTGTTGGGTTTTTTTTTGAGGGGGAGGGAGGTTGCTTATTTGCTTTGTTGTTTTGATTTTTGTTTGGTTTTTTGGGTTTTTTTTACACCAAGTTTCTGAAGAAGATAATGAAATATTTTTTTTCCTCACTGTAGAATATCCACAGCAGGTGGATTTCTAACAGGCTGCAATATGTAAGCCAGTTTCTGTTTTCTTGTATGCCACAATACCCCTCATCAAGAAACTAATCCAGAGGTGAAATTAAAATTTATTCTTGTATTGTCAAACTAAAATGAGAGAGAAGTCTGGAAAATCAGTCGTGAATTTGCTGAAAACAAGTTAACTTGGTATTACTTCCCCTCTCAAAGTCCTGTATGCGGGGCCACAATGCTTATAGTTACAAAGGCTTCACACTGTGTGCCCAAGGTCATTTTTTATGTGGTTGTAGTGACACTTCCTGTTTAAAAAATGAGTTCATGTGGCATAATAGATCACTTGATCCTTGGGATAAGACTGTCCTATGCCTGATCCTTCCACCTCTGTAAGTCTATACTGTGTTGCCCTGACTGATTACAGTATGAGCCTGACATTAATATCCTTACATATTTAGGACAAACATTAAAAAATCTCTTTGAATACTTAATGAAACAGAAAGAGACAGTACATCCCAGGTGCACACCTTTGGTACTGAGGCATCTCCACTGGTATCTCCCTTTCCCTCTGCCTTTCAGCCTGCCGCCACTGCTCCTCCATCTCCACCTTCCGTTGCTGCTCCTCAGCACAGTGCTGTTCCCGCTCTTTACTTTGCCTCTCAAGCTCCAGCTCCTGGAGTTGCCTTTCTCGCTCTAAACGCTGGGCTGCTTCTTCTTGGGTCCTCCATTCCTCCTGAAGCCTCCTTTCCTCTTTCTCACGGTGCAAGTGCACTGCCACCTGACTTCCTCCACCATCTCTTGACTCTTCAGGAGCATTTACTTCAGGGTTTGCTCTCCAGCTGGACACAGATGGAGCCTGTGTAGGGACAGATGATGTGTTTGAGGTCAGAACAGTTTGCTCCTGCAGCAAAGAAACAGAAAAAAAAGTTTTCAGGTAAGTGGGTTGGTTTTTAAACAGGTTGCTCACTCAGAAAAGTTCACTTATTCTGTGAGTAAAAATTGTGTGAAATCCTCCCCACCACTCTCAATGGCAGCCTCAGGATGTACTTTCATGTTCTGAGTGTCTGTCAGCACACTCTCCTAATCCAAGAGCATGTTGCATGCAGCTCCATGCAGCAGCCTTAGAAAGCACCACAGGCAGTATGGTCACAACCATGCAACGCATTCTGCTTTCGAAAGTATCACTTATGTTGCCCCAATCTTCACTAGTGGCACAGGTTGTCACCAGGACAAGTGCCCTCCTGAACTGACAGATGGAGTCAGGGACCAGCACAGTACCCCTGTAATCCAGGAGGAAGCAGTAAGGGACCTGCTGAGCCACTTGGATCATCACGAGTCCATGCGACCAGAGGAGATCCACCCTAGGGTGCTGAGAGAGTTGCAGATGAGCTGCCCAAAATGTTCCCCATCATTTATAAGCAGTCCTGGCTCACTGGAGAGGTCCCTGAAAACTGGAAGCTGCCAATACAGTGCCCATCCATAAAAAGGACTAGAAAGAGGAACCAGGAAACTCCAGTCCTGTCAGCCTGACCTAAGTGCCAGGTGAGGTTATGGTACAGCTCACCCTGTGTGCCAGTGCACAGCACCTACAGGATGGGCAAGGGATCAGGTCAGCATGGGTTTAAGGAGGGGCAGGTCCTGCCTGACCAACCTGATCTCCTTTTATGCTCAGGTTACCCTCCTGGGGAGTGCAGCGCAGGCTGTGGACAGAGTCTACCTGGACTGTCTGTATGCCACAAGCAGCTACTGGCACAGCTGGTAGCTGCTGCCTTGGACAGATTCACTCTGATATGGGTCAAGAACTGGCTGGAGGACCAGGCCCAGAGAATGGTGGTGAATGGTGCCACATCCAGCTGGCAGTTGTCACCAGTGGTGTGTCCCAGGGATCAGTGCTGGGCACAGTCCTGTTCAATATGTTTATTGATGAACTGGACCAGGGGATTGAGTCCAGCATCAGTGAGTTTGCAGATGACACCAAGTTAGGAGCAGGAGTGGATCTATTGGAAGGTAGGAGGGCTCTGCAGAGGGACCTGGGCAGGTTGGATGGGTGGCAAGAGGCCAATGGGATGAGATTGAACATGGTTAAGTGCAGGGTTCTACACTTTGGCCACAAAAACCCCAAGCAGTGCTACAGGCTGGGGACAGAGTGGTTGGAGAGCAGCCAGGCAGAAAGAGACTGGGGATGTTGGTAGAGAGTACCTGAAGATGAGGCATCAGTGTGCCCAGGTGGGCAGGAAAGCCAATGGCATCCTGGCCTGGATCAGGAACAGTGTGGCCAGAAGGAGTATGGAGGTTCTTCTGCCCCTGTGCTCAACACTGCTCAGGCCACACCTTGAGTGCTGTGTCCAGTTCTGGGCCCCTCAGTTGAAGAGAGATGTTGAGGTGCTGGAAGGTGCCCAGAGAAGGGCAGTAAGGCTAGTGAGAGGTCTGGAGCAGAGCCCTGTGAGGAGAGGCTGAGGGAGCTGGGGGTGTGCAGCCTGCAGAAGAGGAGGTTCAGGGCAGACCTCATTGCTCTCTGCAGCTACCTGAAGGGAGGTTGTAGCCAGCCAGAGTTGGGCTCTGCTGCCAGGCAACCAGCAAAAGAACAAGGAGACACAGCCTCAAGTTGTGCCAGGGGATGTCTAGGCTGGATGTCAGGAGGAAGTTGTTGCCAGAGAGAGTGACTGGCATTGGAATGGGCTGCCCAGGGAGGTGTTGAAGTGAAGTCTGGATGGGACACTTAGTGCCATGGTCTGGTTGATTGGCTAGGGCTGGGTGCTAGGTTGGGCTGAGTTAGGTTGGAGGTCTCTTCCAAGTTGGTTGAGTCTATGATTGCAAGCCATCCCATTCCCACTTAAATATCCATGGGAAACAAACTGTCCCCTGATACTCAGCATTTCTCCCTACTACTTTGACTCTGAAATCCCAGAGTTACCTAAGAACACATACACTGAAGTGGGTAACAGACCAATGCATTTCACATGAATCCTATGGAGGAAACCCATACCTTCCCCCATTCGGAAATCAAGCCTCAGACCTACCACTTTATGACTGTTCTCTCAAACATGAGAAAAGGTTTTTCAGTGGTCAAAAGATGTTTTACTTGCAGAGAGCAAATACTGTTTGTGGGCCCATCCAAACCTCTAATGATAGAAAGAAATAAGAAACGGTTTACATTCTTCTGGGGCAAAGCTCTCTAACAGCTCATGGAGATTTCTTATTCAAGTCCTAAACCTCGTATTATAGTCTGCTTATTCACGACTGTATAAACACAACTGATCTAGTTAGAATGGTCTGAAGCAGCATTCACAAAGCAATGAAGAAGAGACATCTGGAACATCTCCCACACTTAGGAACAAAGCCAATTCATCATCCCATATGCAACAGCCGCAGAAACAAGCACCTACAGAAGCCACACACACTCACTCTTCTGAAGCACATCATTGTCAGTCTGAACTTGATCTGATAAGTACATTTATCAGATACAGGATGAACTCGTTGCCAGTACACTTACAAACAAGTCTGCATCAAATACTTCAGCATGGGAATTCTGGGGGTATATGCACAGCAAAGTGACCATTTCATTCTGGTCACAGTAATTTGTACATGCCTTAACCTTTCGTCAGTGTATTTCTAGTTTTAGTTACCTAACATAAGGAAAAATTCAACTCGTCGCAAGATACCCCATTTATTGTTTCCGTCCCATTTTTGCAGCCTCTTCCTACCAAGTCACAGGCAACAACTTGTTTTCCAAAATAAGAAAATAAATTACATAGGAAAAAAAAATGCTTGGTTGTATGTCTCTGTTATAAGGGAAAAAAGACATTGTGAAACTAGACAGGGAAATGTGAAGCCACATTCACAGCCTACCTCATCAAAATACTTGGAGCTTTCTTTTTCTGCTTCTTGCTTAGCTCGTAGCCATTCTTCCCTCAGTTTTTCTTGTTCCCTTTGGTATTTCTCCTGTTAGGTCAGATAGAAGTAAAATACAAAAAGAAGAAACATGGTGGGGTTTATTTGCATTATTCCTGGCATTTAATGTGCTTTTTAACAGACTAGCCTATCAAAAACATGCTGGAGCTCCACTAGGACAGGAGGAATGAAATCCAAAGGGGTTCTGTGACTGATTTTAGAGAATCCAGGCTTACTACATGCCAAGTTTCATAACAACTGACCTCACATCAGTTAAATTCTCTGTTTTCCAGTTTAGTTACCATTTGAACCAGAATCAGCCATCTAATGTATTTCTTGAATGACGGAGTGATTATATTTGACTTACAACTGGGCACATTAATACGGTACACAAGGTGATCACTAAGTAAAATATGAAGCAGTAACCTTGGTCTTTTGGAGTATTACCTAGACAAGCCTAAATTTCTGTTATCTAAAAAGCCAAATTCATCCTGTGAGTGGGTTTTGTATGAAATCAATGTAATGTCTTAAAGGCAGAGGTTTTGGTGGGTTTGTCATTCACCCTTTACATCTTAAGAAAAACAAATTATTTAATGATGTCAAAAGTTTTCTAAGGTGTTGGAAAAACGCAAAGAAAAACTTATCTTCCTTTCTCTCTTCTTTGAATATTCATTACCAGGATCATAGTGAAGAGCAAAAAAATTATTAGTTTGGTCAAGTTTACTGCTTCAGAACTAAAAGAGGAGAAGGAAATAAAAGAAATGTGATAGCAGAGGGTTGAGACTGCCCCCAGGAAAAGTAGTTCAAGTTTAATCTCTATAGTCATCTCTTCACATAGCAAACAGAGCACCTAAACCGTAACTGAGACCACAAACATGTTCAGAAAGGTGCTGCTCTTCCCATGGAGAGTTTGCATGCTAAAAGGAATGACAAAAGACAAAACAACCAAAAAGTAACAGAGTTGCTATGCTGTATTTTGACATCACAGTTTTACGTTGAATGCGCCACATTTATTCTACATAAACTCTCTTGGTAAAATGATGTTCACAGATATTTCTCCTAGCCAACAGACTTCAGAGAACTTTAATTTGAAGAAATGGATCTTGGTGAATTTGGTTCAATGGGTTCATGCTTCACTGAGCTGAGATCTTTGCAGGGACATGCACTTGTGTTTCTGTGCTATCCTAAGATGACAAACAACTACTGCAACACCTCTCCTTCTCTTGCAACTTATCAAAGCAGTTTTGCATTAGTAAGTACAGCTCCCTGACTCACAGAGATCCTGGGAACCAGGCTGGTTCTAATTGATTAGCTGATTGCTTAATGGCAGAATGCTAGCAGGAATCTAACATGAGACTGGCCGCCTTCTCTTAATCCCCAAATATAAGAGTTTACATATATATTATATACATGAAAAAAATATTATATATTATATATTACATAATACAGTGCATATAATATATATTTATAGATATTATAAACATATATTATATATAATACATTATATAATCTTATAAGTTTTATCTGGTAAAGATAAAGCTCATTCTAGAGACAATTTTCTTAAGGGGAAAAAATAAAAACTCGCACTCCAAAGTGAAGACTAAAGCTCTTCAGGTCCTTGTTTATCCTTTAAATGCAGCAAGAGCATATCAACCTTGTGATGATGAGCACTTCTAGATGTAGTGAATACTCAATCTGGGTTTAATTTGATGAAGCTCAGTAATCCATTGTCCTGTTTTTGCTAGTTAATTGCTAGTTTGCAGTCAGCAAACCTAGGTGAAAGTCCTCTTCAGCCATTAATGAGAAAAGCTGTAGAAGTCAGACGTTATTTTTTGGTCTGTAACAGCTGCCTCACACCTAAGGGATTGCTGGTCTGTGCTTGTGAAGACGAACTATACCTGCAATAAACGGTCCTGTTCCTTTTGCCATCTTTCCTGTCGTTTTCGTTCTTCTTCTTGATCCCAAACCCGACGACTAGGAGCACTGATAGATGGAACCGGGAGCTAATACAGCACAGAAATGAAATATTGTGTTTGTCCATGCAATCAAGTGTTTACAATCTAAAATATTTGTTTGTAAAGTGAGAAATAAAAGCAATTCTAAACACTATAGCTTCGCAGTGACAAGGATCTAGGGACAGAGAGCAACCATTCCATCAGACACTACAAAACCATATATATATATATATTAAAAAAATAATAAATCATAGAATGGTAAGGTTGGAAGGGACCTCAAGGATCATCTAGTTCCAACGCACCACCATAGTCACGGACACCTCCCACTAGCACAGGTCACTCAAGGCCTCATCCAACCTGGTCCTGAGCACCTCCAGGTAGGGAACAGGGGAACAGCCACAATCTCCCCGGGCAACCTGTTCCAGTGCCTCACTGCCCTCACTGTAAAGAACTTCCTCCTAACATCCAGTTTCAATCTCCCCTCTGTCAGTTCAAACCCATTGCCCCTTGTCCTGTCATTGCAAGACCTTGTCAACAGTCTCTCCCGAGCCTTCCTGTAGGCCCCCTTCAGATATTGGAAGGTTTCAGATACTACTTTATATATATACATATATCTCTCAATATATAGTTTTGTAGTCAATTTATTTTATATTATATGTATTATAGTCAATATAAAGCAAGAGAAAGCAGCGGGCTTCCCAAAATAACCAGTATTATACTACTAGTAAGTGACTTGCAAATAGTACTTACATCAGGCATTGCAGGTTCTGGGCCTCCTGTGAGATTTGGAACAAAAACCAAAAATCATTAGGACCATACATAGTCAATTTCTGCAAGACTTGTCTAAATGTGCAAAGTCTGAGCTTCAGACTGATTTTTGTTTCCTTAGTAAACCATGCTTGCATTTTGCTTTATTGTACTTGAGGTGCTTTCAGCTACTGTGTGCAACTGTTCAAAAGCTTTACATGCTTACAAGTGCCATCGACAATGCCTGAAGTAGCAGTACATCTCCCACTGTGGCAGTGGAGAGGTATTTCTGAAATGCAACTCTTTAGCGTGCCCAATATCCAGAACGCTTCTCCAAGGCAGAGAGAAGCTGCTCCCCTACTGCTCTAGATGTGAATTAAGAGCAAATGTGTTACCACAAAATCATGCGTTTTCCCTTCACCAGGGTCCTCTTCACCTACTCCCAAAGCACACGAAGTTGGTAAGCCAAATTCACCACAAACTTTACACTATTTGAGGTTATCATGTGTGGTCTTACAGTGCGTCAAGATTATTAGAGAGAGACATATTATGCTAGAAACTTAGAAATTTAAAAAACGTAAAATGTAAAAAGACCCACAAGTATAATCCTTTTCCAAGCATCGTCTTCATTTTGGTTTGTTGCTAATGTACTCAATACTTAGCAGTCCACATTTCAGTTAATAAAACTCAAAAAGAGTCAGCTGGCCTAACAGTTTTCTGAAGCATGACCATGTCAAGCGGAGAAAAGGTTAAACTTAGGCTACAAAAAGTATCTAAATGAGCCACAGACTAATGTCCAATCTAGATATGCACAATTTCATCTCCATTATCAGATCACGACAGCCACAGCAGCAGTAAGATAAACAGACTTTATCTTCTGCAGTTGCACCAGGAGACGCTGAAGGGATGCACAGGTAGCATCTATTTTTGCTTCCCTTTTCTTTCAGCCTTGGAAGCTTATGCTGGCCTGTACAAATTTAGGAAGATGAATCTCTTAAGTCACTGTAACGCTAAAGTCTCAAAAGTTCAAAATGAACAAAACTGTACTGTGCACACACTCTAGAAACACACCCTTCCTCTCCCTCTCAAGCACAAATTAAATACTTCAAATATTGCTATAAAATTTATTAAAATAAAAATCAAACTTCATAGCCAGTCTTAAAAAAGCAAAACCAAGAGTGTAAAAAGAAACAAATAAATAAACTCGCAACCCCAGAACCCCTCAAAGCAATCAGCAACACAATAATACCATATTGTAGATACAATGCATGATAAATACTTAAAAGCAAACAGAGCCACCGCACAAACTGCTGTGACACTCCACATATCACTTTCCAGAAAAAACAGAAGCCATCATCACTGAAGGCAAAGTCCTGGCCCACTAAAATCACTGGCAAAATCCACACTGAGCTTTCACTGGGCCAGAATTTTACCCAGTAAAACAGCAAAGCAAAACAGCAAGGCATACAGAGTCTGAAGACCGCGTAAGACACACAACATTAGTGGAAGTATGTGAGTCGTGACATGCAAAAAGCCAAAAAGCAACCTACAAAACCAAAACTGAGCGCCTTGGTTTTGGCTAGCACGTCCAATTCAAAATTTGTGTTGGCTGCCTTGAGACCTTGTGACAGCACCACAAAGTGGAAAAACAGCAGCTCAGTTGCCTTTCTCCACCAATCCAAACAAAACCACAGAGCTGCAACTCAAGATAAACTTAAATTAAGAGTCACACAATTTATCGACAGCTCTCAGCTTGCGCTAAGCCTCTGTTGGAATATTCAAGGTTTTTCTTGGTTTGTAGGTAGTAGCAAACCTGAACAGAGTGTGCTATCCTTCTTACTCCTAACCAGTGAAAGGAAAAAAAAAAAAAAAGTATGAAAAACACAGAATAGATTTAAACAGCTAGAGATATAAAAGAACACACAAAGACCCATTACCACAAAGGTAGACCCATGAATTGTAAGAATAACCTGATGACCCTGGGAAAAGAAGGGAAATTAATTATGTTGCTTTGTTATAACTGCAACAGACCACGCTGAAGAGGTATAGTGCCCAGCACCAGACTTGTTAGGAAGAATGTGCAGCAAGAACAATTTCATGGAAGTACATGAAATGTTAGCACTTTGGTTTACCTTGTTCAAAAAATTGAGACCGTCTTTTTAAGTTTTTCAAAGAAATAAGTTCAGATGCTATTTGAAAAATACAAAGAATACAAACAAATCAATAACCTGCTCCCTTTTGGTTTTTCCCTCCTTTGCATGACTGCCACCACTGACTAACAAACTTTTGTTAGATCTTCAGTTTACAGCAATGTCACTTCAGAATAATTAAAAGTCCTTGAAACACAGAGGAAGTCTAATCTTCTGCAATAACAAATACAGGTTTTAGTAGGTTATGGCATACACTGATTAGTATTTCATTTTATCACTAAGAACGTCCAACCCTAACAACAGTACAAGTGTCAAATTTGGACTCAGATTCTCCCTGCCTAATTTATGCCTCTCCAACTGAGATGCTAAATTGGACTGCAGCCTAATAACCATTTAAGGTCATCAGAAAGGTATTTCCAGAGGGCAACTTGATCTCTTGAGTGAATTATTTTATAAATCACATGCATTCAAGATAAAATGAAATACGAAGTTCCTATTTAAGGATTACTGTTCCATGAGGGAGTTTACGTACCTGATTTCTCTCACTGTCATCAAGTAAGGCTATAACTGTTCATAGTATCATAAGTAATTATTATTCATACCAGAATCATCAATATCATTCTCCAGGAATAAAAACAAAATAATAAAAAAAAAAACTACTGCCCCCCCTCAGATCTCAAAACTGAAATAGGAAGAACAAAAAAAATTTTTTTTTTAATACTCTACTCCTGGCCAGTGAAATAATTCATTGCTCATACTGTCTATCTCCACACAATGCAGTACCAATTAAAATGCATTGTGTGCCTTCTTTCCTTTCTCCCCTACCACAATAAATTTACAGCCACTAATTCAGAGACAAGTTTGTTACTGCTTTGTTTTCATTTCTCCAACTGCCTAGCCCTTCATGAAAGCAAACTGCACCCAGTTTGGATGCAACTGGATCTCTGTGATCTAGCTTTCGGTTCATTCAAGTCTCACTTTGCCCTCTGTACAAAGCTTGTGATGATTACGAGTGCCTGTGCTTGTTCCCACACAATTACCAGATGAAAAGCAGTAATAGTTTACCTCTTTGTTCATTAGAGCCAAGATCTCCTTGCATTCCGTTTATCAATTTTGTTTCTGTACCCTAAATAAATGAATAGATAAAAAAAAAATAGAGCTTAGGTTCATTAGTTTTGCAGTAGTTTACAAAACTGCATCTCTCTCCTGACAGTAAGTGTCTAGCACTAAACACTTCAGAATACTACTCACAGAAAGGTATGTAACTATCAAGAACTTCCTAAGCATGTTATAGGACAAAATAACTGCAGGCAGTTGAGGGGATCAGTAACCACCTGTGAGATGATGGTTGCCGTAAAAGCCATTAGTTTTGCAAGAAAACACCAGAAGCAAAGATCTTTATTTCAATTCCTTGGCAAGCAAGGTATTGTTAGCAAGTAATCTGAAAGCCCTTACATAGCCTCGTTCTTTGAGGATGAAAGTCTCAATAATGGCAGTAAATGTCTTTTCTAAAGAATAAATACCCCACAGATGTTTGCTTACAATACAGTCTGCAAATACTTTAATACGTACCACTTAGTATGAATGGATTGAAGTAGCAAACCTTCAAATCATCTTATTTCCCTTACATAGCTACAATTCTCTATTTGCAGAATCCTATACACTCCTTAAGCAATACAAGTAAAAATCAGATTTTGAGGGTCTGTCCTCCTTCCTAACAAGGTGTTACATTTTCTAATCTTTTCCTCTCTCCAAATCTCATAATCCCTCAAAAACATACTCACAGAGCTTTGAGGGTTGCTAGAGAGATCTCTTTTTGTTGATGTGGTGGAAACATTTGAAGCACGTTCTCCAGAAGTTGCATCAATCCATTTATTTTCAGAGGTACCTATAATGTTGGTAGCCATACTGGTGAGATTGAGGATTTTATGCCTTACATGTGGCAGGGAAGGCTGGTCTTTGCCCCAATCTTTTTGGTATGTGGAGGGTCGAGAAATTAATGTAGACAGTAATGTCAAAGAACAGAAGAAGAGTCAGTGAAAACACATTAAAATAACACAAAAAACACACAATAGAAGAGGGAGACCCAAATCAGGTGGAATTTGTGAAGACAGAAGAAAGAGCTTTTATGAGCAGACCGCCTTCCCCAAAAACATGTTAGTGATAAGCCAGGTACGAGTTTAATGGATGTGATAAGCCAGGTAGGAGTTTAATGGATGTTTCCCTAACATGAACTAGAGCAGCTCAGCATTACAGAGGACTTAGTATTGATTAGAAACTATTTCATTGTCATTAGTAAGAACTGAGAGAAACTCTTCCAGCTTGACTCACACAAGGTGCAGTTTGACTGGCACACTGCTCAGGGGCATATGGTCTTTAACATCCGTGCTTCTCAGAAACACACAGAGGACAAGAAGGCAGTAGTCTAAACTAAGATAGCAAAAATTGATGAGGTGAAGATAAATCATAATCTTCACTCAGACTCCATCAACTCTCTAAAATTTATTAAATGAGATTTCTCCACTAATTTAATTCTTCATTTGTGCTAGGGCCTATATAAGCTCCTACCCCTTCCCAATTCCACTGCATCTTCCCCCTACTTGCTAGCAACTTATTCAAATTAGCTTCACACTAAAAGATGATTTTGTCTTTAAAATGTGAAAGAAGTCATTGGTGACACTTTCAACATTGGCAAGTCCAGAAACGTTCCGGGATGGAAATCCTCACTAGCTAAAACACAGTACCATTTTGGGACAATCTCAGCGTATCTGACACAATATTTGAGTCAACAGTCAAAAACTGCAGCACAGAGATATTATAAAACCCACAGGTGCACCCAAAACATTTCCTGGAAAAAAAAAACAATTCATATAAGATATTCTCTTCCCTGGGGGAAAAAGGAGCTGATGACCAAAGGAAAGATTCTTTTAAATTACTACTACCTACAGACCAGTCCCTCTGGTTTTGTGGTAAGGGAACACAACATTTTCTTTTCTGCCCTGTGTGGTGGTTGCATACCTTTCCCCACCTGCACGTCCCCTCAGAGACAGGTCAGAGCACATGAGAGGTCAGTACTTCAATGCTTGTCAAGACAGTTCTAATGCAAAAGCAGTTAGAAAAAGCCAAGTTGTGTTAAAATGCAACATACCAGCTAGCAAACTACTTCAGTTCGAGGTACATACTCCTACTTTATGAGTAATAAGGACTCTCTGCTGCCACGTACAGCAGAAGCAAAGCTCATTTGCCTTATAAAGCATCCTGCACACGCCTGAGGAAACAACTCACCATTCTTTCCATATCGTCTGACATCCAGGACTAGGTTTCCAGTTTCTAGTGCTCTGCTGATGGCTTCTTCCCACTGATTGGAATCCATACGTGAAACCTTTGTGCCATTGATAGCAATGATCTCATCATTTACATGCAAATGACAAAGTGCTGCAGGAGTACCTGCCGAGAACAGAAGAAAAATAAAATTCACAATTCACAATTATTGTATCTCCATTCACAATTATTTTGTAGTGCAGTTATGATTTATTTTTTCCCCAAAGAAATGCTTACTGGTGGATGTTTAGGAAGTCTTAGAAAAAATATCTACTGCACTGTGAATATAAACTCAGTAAACTAAGTATCAATGTAGTGTTCCAGTTTGAAACCTACGAAAGTGACAAAGGACATCTGTTTTTTCCACCCATAAGTGCTCACACTCTGGCTAGCCCATTTAACAAACTCTCTCCAGGGTTGTTCCTGCCTTCACTAACTCAACTTGCTCCTCTGGGACAGCGAAGGAGGCAACACCACAGTTCCTGCAGCCAACAATTTGTTGACATTCAGTGTTTGGGTAATCTTATTTGCTTAAAAAATCTCCACTTAATTCTTTCTATCAGAAGTTATCTTTCTCATTGTGCTGGTTTGAGGCTAATTGGAATATTTTAATAAAGAAAATTACACTATAGGCTGTGAAAAGAAAACATGGTGATGTCTAGTTCACTCATACACTTGCTAAGATTGTTTTGGGAAAAGAAACCAAAACATAGATAAGGCATTCTCAGTCTGTCTCTCTCTGGGGGAACAGCATTCCGGGCAGTCTAGCAGCTTCTGGCTCTGGTTCCTCTGCAAATTAATCTTCACTAACCACTTTTTCTCCTAACCCACCTGGTTGATCCTCCTCCAAGCTCACCTTGCACGTAAGGCAAACCTTGGGGTAAGGTACAGGGATGAGGAGAAGGTAGAAGGGTGGTTGGGAACCCCTCCTGGGGTCTCCGATTTCTGGGAGGGGAGTTGTATTTCTGTATTACCTTTAACTTGTCTATGTCTGTAACTATTCCTGTATATAGTGTATATATCTGCTGTACATTGTGCTGAGCTGTAAATAGAGCTTCAGTCCTTAACACTTCCAGACAGCTGAGTTCTAGGCTGGGTCATTTTACAAAGTGTGGGGGGGCGGGGAACTCCCAAACCATCACATCATTTTTATGTGGTGCTTCCAATGCGGGGCTAATTAAATTTGATTTATTGCTGGTTCAGTCTGAAAGTTACAGGATTTATGATGAAGCTATTTTATTTTCTGTTTTCTGTCTGTTACCCAGTTGCAGCATGGTATTTTTACCGGTGGTTGACAGCAAAGACTGGTTCTTTTCTGATGGGTTATGTGTGGAGAAAGCTTAAAAGGATGGTTTGGAGTTATGGTGATTATCTTTTTGGCTGGTTTGGTTTTAATCTCACTGAAAATATTACCAAATCTGCTTTTAATGCATCAGGAAATATTACTAATGTATCAACATCTCTAATGAGAGTAATTCTCCCTAAATCTGAAATACCAAAGGCATCAGATGTCCTAAGTGAATGTTTTACTTGTAGTACAGTGATATATTTGTCATCTGTGATTATAGCCCTAATAATTTTGGGTTTGTTTAATTTCTGTATTATCTGTCCAGAAATCTGTTGCTGTTTCCTTAAAAAAACAGCTACAGCTAGCGAAAAACAGAGCTCTAAAATCTTGCAAGTAGACTTTGACCTTGGACAGAATCCAGTAGGAGATAAAAAGCAAACTTTTCAAAACAATGTCTTTTCAAGGGGAGAGCAAGAGGGGACCAACATGTCCCCTGCTACCCCTCCTCCTGCTGCTTCTGGGAACTCGGCCAAGAGCCCCACACCTAACCAAAACAATACAGATAATAAAAACACTGTTCCAACCACTCAAATTTCTGATGTCTCTTCAGTCAGTTTCAATCAACAGGTAGCAAATTCTAACCCTAAACCAAATCCAACTTCTCAGGTAGCAGGTCAGACACCTAGTGATTCAAATCAGCAGCCGTTAATCATCCTGGCTCTGGTCAAAGCTAAAAGGAAGACCAAACACCTCACAAAAAGCAATTCAACAGATGATGAAGGGGAAGGAACATCTGGAACCCAGTAGCCAGCACAGGAGGAAGAGGAGGAGAAGGAGACATACAGCCTTAAAGATTTGGCCAATATGCTTAGATCCCAATACAG
>VWZE01007767.1:22203-32570 GCA_013396675.1 Eubucco bourcierii | reverse complement strand
TTGGTTTATAGAAATCAGCTCCTGCCACATGAGGCTGTGAAGGTCTCGGAGAGCCACACACATGCATGCATGAGCCGGAAGATGGGAGACTGGGACTGGAGATGAGGAAGATGTTCTTTAGTGTGAGTCTGGGGGAGACACTGGCACAGGTTGCCCAGGGAGGCTGTGGCTGTTCCCTGCCTGGAAGTGTTCAAGACCAGGTTGGATGGGGCCTTGAGCAGCCTGGGCTAGTGGGAGGTGTCCCTGCCCTTGGCAGGGGGTTGGAATTAGATGATCTTCAAGGTCCCTTCCATCCCAAACCATTCTATGAATCTATAAATATGTGAACCTATGGATCTATGAATCCATTGGTCTATGGATCTATGAATATATGAATCTGTGGATCTATGAATCTATGGACTTAAGAATGTATAAATCTATGAATCTGTGGATCTATAAATCTATGATTCTATGAACCTATGGCTCTATGAATGAATAAATCTGTGAATCCATTGGTCTATGGATCCATGGATCTATGAAACCATGAATCTATTAATCCATGGATGTAAGAATACATGAATCTGTGGATCTATGGATCTATGGATCGATAAATCTGTGATTCTATGAACTTATGGCTCTATGGATCTACAAATGGATCTATGAATGTGTAACTCTATGAGTCTATGGATCTATGAATCTACAAATCTACAACTCTTTGAATCTATTCATCTATAAATCTATGAATCTATGGATCTATAAATCCATGGATCCATGACTATAGATCTATAAATCCATGGATCTATGACTCTATGAATCTATGGATCTATGAATCTGTGAATCTATGGATCTACAAATCTACAACTCTTTGAATCTATTCATCTATAAATCTATGGATCTATGAATCTGTGGATCTATAAATCCATGGATCTATGACTCTATCAATCTACGGGTCTATGAATCTATGGATCTACAAATCTACAACTCTTTGAATCTATAAATCTATGGATCTATGTCTCTATGAATCTATGGGTCTATAAATCTATGGATCTATGAATCTGTGGATCTATAAATCCATGAATCTATGTCTCTATGGATCTATAAATCCATGAATCTATGACTCTATGGATCTATGGATCTACAAATCTACAACTCTTTGAATCTATTAATCTATAAATCTATGGATCTATGAATCTGTGGATCTATATATCCATGAATCTATGACTCTATGAATCTATGAATCTACAAATCTACAACTCTTTGAATCTATTAATCTATAAATTCTCTATGGATCTATAAATCCATGGATCTATGACTCTATGAATCTATGGGTCTGTAAATCTATGGGTCTATGAATCTGTAGGTCTATGACTCAACAGATCTATGACTCTATGGATCTCTGAATCTACAGATCTATGAATCTATAAATCTGTGGATCTATGAAGCTATGAATCTATGGATCTATGAACCTATGAATCTATGGATCTATAAATCTGTGGATCTATGAATCTGTGGGTCTATGACTCTATGGATCTATGAATCTACAAATCTATGGATCTATGAATTTACAAATGTATGCATCTATAAATCTACAAACCTATGCATCTGTAAATCCATGCATCTATAAATCTATGGATCTATGAATCTGTGGATCTATGAATCCATGAATTTGTGGCAGAGACATCATATCTCCAAACAGCACAGAATCAGGTCTTGGCTCTCTTCATTCCTGCAACTGAAAAAAAAAGGCCACATAGTTAAAATTACATTAAATCAAAACCAAATTTCACTTCGAATACCTCAGGGGTGCGATGGAAATTAAAAAAAAAAAAAAAAAAAAAAAAAAGAGATTTTTCAATCCCAGTTTCATCTTAAAATGCAGCTACTTCTTAATGGGAAAACAACAAACAATTTAAGAACAAGTTTTAATTTCAGCTGAAATGTTTCACCTGCCTTAGGTGAAAATATTTTGCTGCTTTGTTTCTGTTAAACCTCCACATCCCAGTCAGAGAGAAATGAGTTCAGGTGAGCCTGAAACTCTCAGCTCTGTGCATTTGGGTGATTTGACTGTCAAACTGGAAAGCTCAGAAATCTGCACAGTTTTAACCAAGAGAGATCTAGCAGCAGAAATCTCTGTTCCCACCTGAGGCACACATTCAGCTGGTGAAGAGCAGAGCTCTGCTGGATGCATCCTGCTGGTTTAATGACAGTGGGAATGAGTTTTGACTTTGCTTCTCGTCTTGAATTCTAAAGCAAGAAGTAGTTGTGGAAGGTTTCAGCTTAATGCTGTGTGTCTGGCACATAGGAGAGGATCATAGGATCACAGTCCAAGAGGGAAAGAGATCATTGGAAGTTCCTGGAGGATCATTTGTTGCTTTATAAAATACGTAAGGAATCATAGAATCATAGAATGGGAAGGTTGGAAGGGACCTCAAAGATCATCCAATTCCAACCCCCTACCGTAGGCAGGGACATCTCCCACTGGTACAGGTCACTCAAGGCCTCATCCAACCTGACCTTGAACACCTGCAGGGAGGTTGTGGAGCACAGACTCACCCAACATGATCAAAGATCACATTGGGTGATTCTGTGCTCCACAACCTCCCTGGGCAACCTGTGCCAGTGTCTCACCACCCTCACTGCAAACAACCTCCTCCTAACATCCAGTTTAAATCTTCCCTCTGACACTTCAAACCCATTGCCCCTTGTCCTGGCATTGCAAATCCTTGTCAGTAGTCCCTCCCCAGCCTTCCTGCATGCATCCTGAGCAATGCTTGGCAGAGGAACCCCCACACAATATCATTTATCTTTAGCCAGCTGCCTCCTGAAAAACCTCCTCTGCAGGGCTGGGAGCTCTGAAACTTGCTTCTGTCCTTGTGCCTTGTGAGACAATTGTGTCCTACCTTCCTCAGGGCTGGAGGGCATGGTCAGCTCTGCTCTGCTGGTAGGATTCACCTCCTCCTCCTCCTCCTTCTTCAGAGGGATTGGCACTGGAGACTTCAGTACTTAATCTGGGCAAAATGTGTTCTAACCTACACTGCAAACAGAAAGCTTCAGGGTTGTGATCAGGTTGGAGATGGAGACTGGGGACATGATGAGGTCTAGCATGGATCTGAGCTTAGCACAGCTCAGTTCTCATGGAGTGAGTTGCCTCTGTCATTTCAGCCAGGAAAGCTGTGATGGAAAACATTAGCAGAGGAAAACATTTTGTATCCAGTGCTAACAGGCATGGAGGCTCACCAGGGCTTCTAACACAGTCCTGTGCCTATCCTTCTGGGAAAAGATCCTGGTCACAAGTGGCCAAAATATTCACTGCTGGACTTCAGTGTCCCATCAGCAAAAGAGGCACAGGGCTGGAAGCTGTGCTGGTGGCACAGCTTAGACTCTGTCACTGCTGGATGCCTTTCAGCATCGTGGTGTCAGAAAGAGCAGTGTGTGAAGAGGTTCTGTGTGCTCAGGCACTACACCTGCTGTGTGGCAAATGCCCACCAAGCAGGCAGGCAGGATGTGGTATGGAGCAGGGGAGCACAGGTTCTGCTTTGCCTGTTGGGCTCCTGTCCACTCTGGTTCTGGAAGAGGATCCCAAGAGTTGTAGTGGAAGCCACCAGAGAAACCTGTATGCTTCTTGGCATAGACTGAACAACTGTTCACAGGCTCACAGAATGACAGGGGTGGGAAGAGACCCAAAGAGATCACCCAGTCCAGAACAGGACCAGACAGCAGATCTACAACCACATCTCTTTTTTGGGCTGCCAGTGCTAGCACAACCCCCTCCCTCCTCGACCTCATCTTGCTCTGAGCCACCTCCTCCCCCTCCTTCCCCCCCTTCCCCTCCTGCTTTCTCCACCCCAAAGCTTATTTCCAGACCCTGGGAGGTTTTAATATTCAAGCCCTACCTTCCACATGAGCTGTGCTGAAGAGTTGATGTGTCGGAGTTTATTGATATCACATCGAGCTGCGCTGGGCTGTCAGCTGCACATTCAGCCCTCTGCGACCCCCTAAGGTGCTGGCTCTGGCAGCTCTAAAGAAATCTGCACACACACACACACACACACACACACACAAAAAAAAGAAAAAGAAAAAAAAGGAAAACAACCCCCCAAAAAGAAGCCTTTTTTTGGTTTTGTTTTGTTTTGTCCAAGGTGAGACAATGCCAACAGGGCCCTGCAGCAGATGACAGGGCTGATAAAGGACCGAGCAGGGATATCTTTCTTTCTTTTCACTCCTTCATTCAATCCTTCTTTCTGTCACTTGCATTCTCTCCTCCCTGCATTTTCCTTTCTTCTCTTTCTTCTCCTGGTTAGGCTGGCTCAGAGCAGCAGAGACAAGCAGAAGGGTTCAATCACGGGCAAGTGTCACAGCCCAGCTTCTCAAACATGTTTTCAGGCGGCAGCCGGAGCTTACTGTTGGCCAACTTGACAAAGGGGCAGGCTCTGCTCGTGGGTTCTTTTTGGACCCCCAGCTCTTTACAGTCATCTTTCTGACCCCTAGCTCCTTACAGTCATCTTTCTGACCCCTAGCTCCTTACAGTCATCTTTCTGACCCCTTGCTCCTTACAGTTATCTTTCTGAACCCCCAGCTCTTTACAGTCATCTTTCTGACCCCCAGCTCCTTACAGTCATCTTTTTGAACCCCCAACTGTTTACAGTCATCTTTCTGAACCCCCAGTTCTTTACAGTCATCTTTTTGGACCCCCAGCTCTTTACAGTCATCTTTTTGAACCCCCAGCTCCTTACAGTCATCCTTTTCAACCCCCAACTCCTTACAGTCATCCTTTTCAACCCCCAGCTCCTTACAGTCATATTTTTGGACCCCCAGCTCTTTACAGTCATCTTTCTGATCCCTAGCGCCTTACAGTCATCTTTTTGAACCCCCAGCTCCTTACAGTTCATCCTTTTGAACCCCCAGTTCCTTGCAGTCATCTTTTTGACACCCCCAGCTCCTTACAGTCATCTTTTTGAACCCCAAGCTCTTTGCAGTCATCTTTTTGACCTCCCAGCTCTTTGCAGTCATCCTTTTGAACCCCCAGCTCTTTGTAGTCATCTTTTTGAGTCCCCCAGCTGTTTACAGTCATCTTTTTGACCCCCCAGCTCTTTATGAACTAAATGATCTTTGAGATCCTTTCCAACCCAAACCATTCTATGATCTTGTGAACTAAATAATCTTTGAGGTCCCTTCCAACCCAAACCATTCAAGATCCTATAAACTAAATGATCTTTGAGATCCTTTCCAACCCAAACCATTCTATGATCTTGTGAACTAAATAATCTTTGAGGTCCCTTCCAACCCAAACCGTTCTATGAACCAAATGATCTTTGAGGTCCTTTCCAATCATTCTCTCATATCTATGTCTGTTATGTGTATAATGTAAGGACAGAGGAAAGAGATGGAAGCAGAAGGAGGGGAGTAAGAAACAGATGTTGTTTGAGGACACCTGACTGAATGACTTCTGCAGGATCCCTCTGTTCACAAAGTAAAGGAAGGGAAGTGGTTGCTTGTGCCCATGCTTGCACACCTCTTGGCTGCAGGCAGTGGCTCTGACATGCAGACAAATGGAGCAGGGCTTGCAGACAGCAGGAGGAATGTGCCCCTCATGTGTGGTTAAGTGGTGTCTGGTGCCTTATTCTCCCAGGCTGGTTTTTCAGGATTGGGAAAGGTTTATGAGGTTAAATTTGTTTATCTTTCCTGAAAGAGTCTTATACTGAAAAGTCTTTAACTTGATGTATCCAGGCAGGGAGGCCCAGGGCTGGAAGAGCAGAGGAACTACAGGACAAGATTAAGAGCTGTTGGCAGAGCTATATAGGGGTTGAAGGTGAAAATAAAAGAGGGTGTTGCAAATTTCCCCCTGTGCTCTGCACTGCTTAGGCCACACCTTGAGTCCTGTGTCCAGTTCTGGGCCCCTCCATTGAAGAAGGACATTGAGGTGCTTGAGTGTGTCCAGAGAAGGGCAACGAGGCTGGGGAGAGGCCTGGAGCACAGCCCTATGGAGAGAGGCTGAGGGAGCTGGGATTGGTTAGCCTGGAGAAGAGGAGGCTCAGGGGAGACCTTCTTGCTGTCTACAGCTACCTGAAGGGTGCTTGTAGCCAGGAGGAGGTTGCTTTCTTCTCTCAGGCAAGCAGCAGCAGAACAAGAGGACACAGTCTCAAGCTGTGCCAGGGGAAGTTTAGGCTGGAGGTGAGGAGAAAGTTGCTGCCTGAGAGAGTCATTGCCTGCTGGAATGGGCTGCCCAGGGAGGTGGTGGAGTCAGCGTCCCTGGAGGTGTTCAAGGCAGGTTTGAACATGGCACTTGGTGCCATGATCTAGTCTTGAGGGCTGTGGTGATGGGTTGGACTTGATGATCCTTGAAGTCTCTTCCAACCTTGGTGATACTGTGAGACTGTGATACTGTGAAATCAGGATGGAGGAGCAGTGATAGAGCTGTGTGTGGACCCCGGGCTGAGAACAGCAAGGCAGCCACCAGCCAAGATTGAGATGTGCTGGCAGAGGGTGAGGGGCCCAGAACTGGAGCAGGGTGGGAGGTAGTACCTCAAGTACATGAGCAGAGCCCTGCTGGGACAAAGTCACAAAGAGCAGAGGTTGTCACAGAGGAGAAACTGTGAGACCTGTGTGCTACACTGGGATGCTTAGAGATGTGTGATGGCAAGGCTGGGTAGAGCTGAGGGGCATCTCACACTGAGGGGAGTGCAGCCCAGGATGTTTGCTTGGCTATCAGCAGCGTCTGAGGTGCAGCTCCAGGGTTTCTGCTCAGGTAGCTTTGGAAAAATGATGTGCAAAGCATATAGGTTAAGGGTGAAGCATTGAATATTTGAATTCTGCCTTCAGTTCCAGTGTCTCCAGCACAAGAAGGACACAGAGCTGGTGGAGAGAGTCCAAAGGAGGCCATAAAGATGACCCAAGGGCTGGTGCAGCTCTGCTGTGAGGACAGGCTGAGGGAGCTGGGGGTGTGCAGCCTGCAAACAGAAGGCTCCAGGGAGATTTTAGAGCTGCTTGCCAGTACCTGAAGCAGCTACAGGAAAGTTGGGGAGGGACTTTTGACAAGGACTGGGAGTGACAGGATGAGGGACAATGAATGAGAGGGCTGGAGCAGATCTCCTATGAGGACAGACTGAGAGAATTGGGGATCTGCAGCCTGCAGAAGAGAAGGCTTTGAGAAGACCTTAGAGTAGCCTTCCAGTATCTGAAGGGGTCTCCAGGAAGGCTGGGAAGGGACTATTGACAAGGTCTGGGAATGCCAGGACAAGGGCAATGGGTTTGAACTGACAGAGGGGAGATTTAGACTGGATGTTGGGAGGAAGTTGTTTAGAGTGAGGGTGGTGAGACACTGGCACAGGTTGCCCAGGGAGGTTGTGGCTGCTCCCTCCCTGGATGTGTTCAAGGCCAGGTTGGATGAGGCCTTGTGTGACCTGTGCTAGTGGGAGGTGTCCCTGCCTATGGCAAGGGGTTGGAACTGGATGATCCTTGAGGTTCCTTCCAACCTTCCCATCCTATGATTCTATGATTCTATGATGATTATTCAGCCTGGAGAAGAGAATACTCCAAGGGGATCTTGGAGCTGCCTTTCAATACCCGAAGGGATCCTACAGGAAGGCTACAGAGGAACTTTTCCTGAGGATGCCTGGAGGCAGAACAAGGGGGAGAGGTTTAAATTTGAGGGAGAGTAGATTTAGGCTGGATCTTAGGAAGAAGCTCTGTAGTAGGAGGGTGGAACAGGTTGCCCAGAGAAGTTGTGGATGCCCCTTCCCTTGGAGGTATTCCATGCCTTGAGCAACCTGGGCTAGTTGAGAGGTGTCCCTGCCCATGACAGAGAGGTTGAAGCAGATGATCTCTAAAGTCCCTTCCAACCTAAACCATTCTAGGGCTGGGTCTGGGATAGAAGCAGAGGTGTTTCTCAAGATGAGAACTGAGATATGAGGCCAAAACTAATCAGAGATGGCTGTGCTCTGGCTGAGGTCAGATCCCAGTCTCTCTCCATTGGATCTGGATCTTCTCACAAAGGGGTTTGAACAGTGCTGCGTCAGCATTTGTACCTCCAGACACCCTCAGAGGGTGGCCATGGCTGCCATGGGAAGTGGTGAGATGATGCTCAGGATGAGGAGGCAAACTGCTGTGACAGGCTCCTGGAGGTTCACCTCCTCACTGTAGTGGCTGTGATGTTATGGATGCTTGAGCTGGGGCAAACCCAGGCATGAAAGGAGCACAGAAAGTGGGATCACAGCAAGCTGAGCATCACTGGGGTGTCCTTGCCTCTCCTTGGCCCCTGGTCAAGATGTGGCATGAACTTAGTGGGCAAGGGTCAGGGATTCAAACTGAGCCCTGGGGAGAGAGGCTGTTGGTGGCATGGGAACATGCCACACCAAGAGCTAAGCACCTCTGCCAGCAACAGTGCTGAAACAAAGCACAGAGCACCAAATCAACAGGTACCTTAAACTGCAACCTTTGGCCAGTCCTCTGCTGCTCCTTCAACCTCAAGTTCCATACACACACCAGTCCTTGCTTGGAGAAAGGACTTGGATTCCTCCACTGCAGGCCAGGTGATCTTTTTACCTGTCTCTTTAACTTCTAAACTAAGGTGATTATCTCCCATCCTTAATGCCAGCAGGCTGCCAGCATCCTGGGTACCTTTGCCCAACTCTCCTGCACAGCTCAGACTACTGAGTGGGATATTTTTGTGCTGCTGCATCAACTTCTGATAGGATTAGAGAATTGTCTGGGTTGGGAAAGCTCTCTAAGATCATAGAATCATAGAATGGGAAGGTTGGAAGGGACCTCAAAGACCATCTAGTTCCAACCCCCTGCCATAGGCAGGGACACCTCCCACTAGGACAGGTCACTCAAGGCCTCATCCAACCTGGCCTTGAACACCTGCAGGGAGGTTGTGGAGCACAGAATCACCCAACATGATCAAAGATCACATTGGGTGATTCTGTGCTCCACAACCTCCCTGGGCAACCTGTGCCAGTGTCTCCCCACCCTCAACCTGTGCCAGTGTCTCACCACCCTCACTCCAAACAACTTCTACCTAACATCCACTTTCAATCTCCCCTCTGCCACTTCAAACCCATTCCCCTTGTCCTGGCATTCCCAGACCTTGCCAATAGTTCCTCCCCAGCCTTCCTGTAGCCCACTTCAGATCCTGCAAGGCCACTCCAAGGTGTCCTGGAAGCCTTCTCTTCTCCAGGCTGCAGAGCTCCAACTCTCAACCTGTCCTCACAGCAGAGCTGCTGCAGCCCTCTCAGCATCTTGGTGGCCTCCTCTGGACTGGCTCAAACCCTTCCATGTCCTTCCTGTGCTGGGGGCTCCAGAACTGCACACAGGACTGCAGCTGTGGTGTGAGGAGAGCAGAGCCAAGGGGCACAATCCCCTCCCTTGCCCTGCTGCCCACACTGCTCTTGCTGCAGCCCAGCACACAGTTGCTGTCTGGGCTGCACTCACACTGCAGCCTCAGGTTGAGCTTTTCACCAACTCAGAATCATAATAATGAAAGAACCATTAATGAAATCTCCACTGGCAGAGGGGAGATTTAGACTAGATGTTAGGAGGAAGTTCTTTACAGTAAGGGTGGTGAGGCACTGGAACAGGTTGCCCAGGGAGGTTGTGGATGCTCCCTCCCTGGATGTGTTCAAGGCCAGATTGGATGAGGCCTTGAGTAACCTCTACTAGTGGGAGGTGTCCCTGCCTATGGCAGGGGGTTGGAACTAGATGATCCTTGAGGTCCCTTCCAACCTTACCATTCTATGATTCTATGATTCTATGATTCTATTAAAGTCTGGAAAAGACCTCTAAGACCATTGTCCTGTCATTGCCAGACCTTGTCAATAGTCACTCCCCAGCCTTCCTGTTGCCCCCTTCAGATACTGGGAGGCTTCTGTAAGGTCTTCTGGAAGCCTTCTCTTCTCCAGGCTTCAGAGTCCCAAATCATTGAGTCCAATCATAAACCCAACTCCACCACTGCCATCAAACCACCTCCCCAGGTACCATGGCCACACCTGCAAGGTTCCTGTGTCCAGCAGAAATTGCTTTAGGAGTACTTGAGAGGACAAGCTGGAAAGGGAAGAAAGAGATGGAATGGGCTGCCCAGGGAGGTGGTGGAGTCACCATCCCTGGAGGTGTTCAAGGCAGGTTTGGACGTGGCACTTGGTGCCATGGTCTGGTCTTGAGGGCTGTGGTCTTGGATTGGTATTGGCTTGGACTTGAGCTTTGAGGTCTCTTCCAACCTTGCTGATACTACGAGATAGCAAATGAAGGGAAAACGTGAGCAATCCTTTTCATCTCCCTGCCTCTTGATTCCCTCACCCTGTGACCCAGCTGGTGCCCCTTTGCTGCCCAGTTTGGGGAGCACTTTTGACGCCCCTCTAAGTGTGCCTGGAGCAGAGGAGGCAGCGAGCCCCCAG
>VWZE01007767.1:1890-12089 GCA_013396675.1 Eubucco bourcierii | reverse complement strand
TGTGCAGTCTGGAGAGGAGGAGGCTCTGAGGTGACCTTCTTGTGGCCTTCCAGGATCTGAAGGGGGCTACAAGAAAGCTGGGGAGGGACTTTGTAGGCTGTCAGGTAGTGACAGGACTGAGGGAAATGCAGCAAAGCTGGAGGTGGGGAGAGTCAACCTGGAGATAAGGAGGAAGTTCTTCAGCATAAGGGTGGTAAGAACCTGGCAGGGGTTGCCCAGGGAGGTGCTGGAAGCCTCATCCCTGGAGGTGTTTAAGGCCAGGCTGGATGAGGCTGTGGGCAGCCTGAGCTAGTGTGAGGTGTCCCTGGGCATGGCAGGGGGGTTGGAACTGGCTGATCCTTGTGGTCCCTTCCAACCCTGACTGATTCTCTGACTCCAGCCTAGCTGAGGCCTGACACCACATCCTCCCCATGAAGCCTCCAAGACATAAAAGCATTTTTTTGTCTTGCAGCAAGCTGTGGGCAAAGGCATTTGGTGGTGACCTCAGTGTAAACAAGTGAGCTCCGGTGGGATGTGTGCCTCATGCTCCTCACACTGCTGCCCCTCTGCAGCAGCTGTCAGCAAAGTCACAACTGCTGTTCCCAGCTCTGAGAGGGGAAAAGGAAAAAAAAAAAAAAAAAAGCAGATTTTTGGGTAATGATGATATAGGAGTTGAATAAAAAAAACCACCAACAACAGAGAGAGGGCTGAAAAAGTCTCTTGGTAACTTTAGGAATGTTATCGTTAAGAGGAGCCTGCCTAAGTCCTGCTTTAACTCTAAATTAGTAAAGGTTCAAACAAAAGGAAATAAACATTTATCTGTGTGGGCAGCAGGGCAAGGGAGGGGATTCTGCCCCTTTGCTCTGCTCTCCTCAGACCCCACCTGCAGTCCTGTGTGCAGTTGTGGAGCCCTCAGCACAGGAAGGACATGGAAGTGTTGGAGCCGATCCAGAGGAGGGCCACAAAGATGATCAGAGGGCTGGAGGAGCTCTCCTATGAGGACAGGCTNCCTGGAGGTTTTCAAGGCCAGGTTGTATGAGGCCTTGAGTGCCCTGTGCTAGTGGGAGGTGTCCCTGCCTATGGCAGGGACTTGGAACTGGATGATCCTTGAGGTCCCTTCCAACCTTCCCATTCTGTGACTCTATGACAGTGTTGGAGAAATTTCTTTGTGAAGATGGAGTTAGAGAAATTTCTCAGTGGTGGAGAAGGTTCAGAGAGTCATAGATGGGTTGGAACACACCTTAAAGATCATCCAGTTCCCCCTCCCTGCCATGGGCAGAGACTTGTCTCAGCAGCACAGCTTGCCCAAGTCCTCATCCAACCTGGCCTTGAACACCTCCAGGGAGGAGACATCCCCAACCTTCCTGGGCAATCTGTCCCAGTGTCTCCTCACCCTCACTGGAAAGAATTTCTTCCTAATTACCAATCTAATTCTGCCCTCCTCAAGCTTCCATCCATTCCCCCTCACTCTACCACTCCAAGCCTTTGTCAGAAGTCCCTCTCCAGCTTTCTTGTAGTCCCTTTCAGGTGTGGGAAGGCTGCTCTAAGGTTCTGTCTCTCAGTCTGCCTGTGCTGTTATTCTGACAGGCAGTAGTCAAGATTGGCATGGAGAAAAACAACAACCATGAAGGTGCATTTAATGAGGCTCCTCTTTAAAAAATCATTTCAGTTGGAAAAGACCTTTAAGGTCAACCATTCCCTAACTCTACCAAAGCTGGGGCTAAACCATGACCCTCAGCACCACATCTCTGCAGCTTTGAAACCCCTCCAAGGATAGGCATCCAAACCAGCCCCCCTGGGGCTGAGGGAAAAGGGAAAGGTGACAGAGGGCAGATCTTTCACCTAGCTGGAAAGTTTCATCTATCATATTCTTCCTTCTCTGCTACCATGAGCCACTGGCACATTTTTCACTGTCCCAGAGGCAGACAGGAAGATCTGACCTGGCTGAGAGCCTCTCCATACATCAACATCTGCTCTGCAGGGAGCTGATAAGCTGCACATCTTTGAAACCCAAGCTGTGAGCCCTGAGAGGCCCCTGGTGAGCACTGGAGTCGTAGCTGAGCTGTTCTCAGTGTGTCCTCTCTAACATCCACTGGGGCTGGCTGTACTCTGGGGGAGCAGCAGTGTGAGACCTTCTGCTTTGTCAGTCTGGGCTTACTTATTCCAGCTTTACCTACCTGGGTTTGAGAAGGGACTCAGGAGGCAATGTAGGACCTTCTAAGGTCCTACCATATAAGATCATATAAGAAAGAGCAGCTCTGGACTTATTTATTCCAGATGTACCTACCTGGGTTTGATAAGAGGCTCAGGAGGCAATGCAGGACCTTCTACTTCATCTCCAGACCATATGAAAAGAGCCAATCTGGGCTTACTTATTCCAGCTTTACCTACCTGGGTTTGATAAGAGGCTCAGGAGGCAATGCAGGACCTTCTAAGGCCCTACCATATAAGATCATATAAGAAAGAGCAGCTCTGGACTTATTTATTTCAGCTGTACCTACCTGGGTTTGATAAGAGGCTCAGGAGGCAATGCAGGACCTTCTAAGGCCCTACCATATAAGATCATATAAGAAAGAGCAGCTCTGGACTTATTTATTTCAGCTGTACCTACCTGGGTTTGATAAGAGGCTCAGGAGGCAATGCAGGACCTTCTAAGGCCCTACCATATAAGATCATATAAGAAAGAGCAGCTCTGGACTTATTTATTTCAGCTGTACCTACCTGGGTTTGATAAGAGGCTCAGGAGGCAATGCAGGACCTTCTACTTCATCTCCAGACCATATGAAAAGAGCCAGTCTGGGTTTACTTATTCCAGCTTTACCTATCTGGGTTTGCTAAGGGATTCAGCAGGCAATGCAGGACCTTCTAAGGCCCTACCATATAAGACCATATAAGAAAGAGCAGCTCTGGACTTACTTATTCCAGCTTTACCTCCCTGGGTTTGACAAAGGGCTCAGGAGGTAATGGATATATTAGGCTCAGAGCAGGGAGAACTGAAAGGCAGAGGTCCAGGGCAGGTGAAAGTGGTCAGCTAGACACTGATAAAGGCATTTCATGGCACTTGAATGCTGCAGGATTCTGGCCTTGTGCAAAACTGCTGTTGAAATTTGGCAAGTAAGAGAAGAGGAACTATAACCAACAGGTAGCTTGAGCCAGAGGCTCTAAAAATTCAGAACATTTCTTCTTTTTAGTAGTTAAAAAAAGAAACAACCTAAAACAAACAACCTAAATTAGAATTAGAATCTCAAGCACTGATACTTGGCAAAACCCAAGAGAAAAATCAGGCTGCACAAGTCAAAGCATCACGTGTTGAATTCTCTTTATGTGCCCATTTCAGCTGCTCCAGGGTAAAATGTGTGGCTCTGAAAGTCATTTCTAAGAGAAAAAGAAAAGTAATTTCTAATAATTAAAATAAAGAAACTAATAAACAAAAAAGATTGCTTGAAATGTGTCAACAACAGGAAGCTCTTTCACTGCAACACTTTCAACTGTGGGCTTGGGATCCTCTCTGTCCTGTCAGCAGTTCTGGTTCTGATAGGTTGGCTTGGAACAAGGAGGGGGAGGAAATAAAGTTAGGAAATGATAGAGATAGTAGGGAACTGGTGGGTGGACATGGACATGGGTTTGGACTTGGACATGGATATAGACATGGAGATGGAGATGGACATGGATGGATGTGGACATGGATATGGACATAGACATGGAGATGGATGGACTTGGATGGGTGTGGACATGGATGGATGTGGACATGGACATAGATATGGAGATGGATGGACATGGATGGATGTGGGCATGGATGGATGGGGACATAGACATGGACATTGATGGATGGACATGGATAGATGTGGACATGGATGGATGGGGACATGGACATGGACATAGATGGATGGGCATGGATAGATGTGGACATGGATGGACAGGGACACGGACATGGACATAGATGGATGGACATGGATGGATGTGGACACGGATGGACGGGGACATGGACATGGACATGGAGATGGATGGACTTGGATGGGTGTGGATATGGATGGATGGGGACATAGACATAGACATGGAGATGGATGGACATGGATGGATGTGGACATGGATATGGATGGATGCGGACATAGATGGATGTGGACATGGATATGGATGGATGCGGACATAGATGGATGTGGACATGGATATGGATGGATGCGGACATAGATGGATGTGGACATGGATATGGATGGATGCGGACATAGATGGATGTGGACATGGATATGGATGGATGCGGACATAGATGGATGTGGACATGGATGGGTGTGGACATAGACACAGACATGGACATGGATGGACATGGAGATGGATGGACTTGGATGGGTGTGGATATGGATGGATGGGGACATAGACATGGACATTGATGGATGGACATGGATAGATGTGGACATGGATGGATGGGGACATGGACATGGATGTGAACATGGATGGATGTGGACATGGACATGGATGGATGCGGACATAGATGGATGTGGACATGGATGGATGTGGACATGGATGGATGTGGACATGGATGGGGACATGGATATGGACATAGACATGGAGATGGATGGACTTGGATGGGTGTGGACATGGATGGATGTGGACATGGACATAGACATGGAGATGGATGGACATGGATGGATGTGGACATGGATGGATGGGGACATGGACATGGACATAGATGGATGGACATGGATAGATGTGGACATGGATGGATGGGGACATGGACATGGACATTGATGGATGGACATGGATAGATGTGGACATGGATGGACGGGGACATGGACATGGACATGGACATGGAGATGGATGGACATGGATGGATGTGGACATGGATGGATGGGGACATGGACATAGACATGGAGATGGATGGACATGGAGATGGATGTGGATATGGACGTGGATGTGGATGTGGACATAGATGGATGTGGACATAGATGGATGTGGACATGGATGGATGTGGACATAGACACAGACATGGGCATGGATGGACATGGAGATGGATGTGTGTGAACATAGATGGATATGGACATAGATGGATATGGACATGGATGGATGTGGACATAGATGGACATGGACATGGATGTGGACGTGGATAGATGTGAACATGGATGGATGTGGACATAGATGTGGACATGGATGGATGTGGACATGGATGGATGTGGACATGGATGGATGTGGACATAGATGTAGACACGGATGGATGTGGACATAGATGTGGACATGGATGGATGTGGACATGGGTGGATGTGAACAGAGTGGATGTGGACATGGATGGATGTGGACATGGGTGGATGTGAATGGAGTGGATGTGGACATAGATGTGGACATGGATGGATGTGGACATGGGTGGATGTGAGCAGAGTGGATGTGGACATGGGTGGATGTGAACATGGGTGGATGTGGACATAGATGGATGTGGACATGGATGGATGTGGACATAGATGTGGACATGGATGGATGTGAACATGGGTGGATGTGAGCAGAGTGGATGTGGACATGGGTGGATGTGAACATGGGTGGATGCTGACAGTGTTTTGTTGATGGGCACCATGACGTGAGATTAATTTGCTGAGCTGCTTGACTGCCCCACCAGGCTCTCTCTTTACGACTGGTGGCCATACAAGTCCTCTCCCACTTCTCCCCCTCCCCAGGTAACAGGCTGGATGAAGGCTCTGATGTTGAATCCGAACCAGACCTGCCCCTGAAGCGCAAGCAGCGCCGCAGCAGGACCACCTTCACTGCTGAGCAGCTGGAGGAGCTGGAGAAGGCCTTTGAGAGAACTCACTACCCAGACATCTACACAAGAGAGGAGCTAGCTCAGAGGACCAAGCTCACTGAGGCCCGAGTTCAGGTGAGGACCAGAGCTGGCACATGGCAAAGCAGCCTGGTGGCACAGCTTCTTCTTGACCTTGGGGAAGGGGATGGTGGTGTTGGGACTGAGGGTGTTCAGAGAACTATCATGTGCATGAACCTCTTCCTTGGGGTCATGTTCATAAAGATCTGAGATTCAAACCCAATTCTTGTTGGTCTTGGGGAAGGAGATGGTGGTGGTGGTGTTGAGGGTATTTAGAGACATAAAATGTGGATGGACCTCTTCTTTGGGGTCATGTTCATAAAAATCTGAGATTCAAACCCAATTCTTGCTGGTCTTGGGGAAGGAGATGGTGGTGTTGGGACTAAAAGTGTTCAGAGGACCATCACGTGCAGGAACCTCTTCCTTGGGGTCATGTTCATAAAGATCTGAGATTCAAACCCAGTTCTTGTTGGTCTTGGGGAAGGAGATGGTGGTGTTGGGGTTGAGGGTATTTAGAGACATAAAATGTGGATGAACCTCTTCTTTGGGGTCATGTTCACCAAAATCTGAGCCTTAGATTCAATTCTTATTGCCTTTGGGGAAGGAGATGATGGTGCTGGGATTGAGGAAGTTCAAAGGCACATCATGTGGGTGAACCTCTCCTTTGGGGTCATGATCATCAAGACCTGTGATTTCAACCCAACTCTTGTGGACCTTGGGGAAGGAGATGGTGGTGTTGGTGTTGAGGCAGTTCAGAGGCACAAAATGTGGATAAACCTCTTCTTTGGGGCCATGTTCACCAAGATCTGAGCTTTAGATTCAGTTCTTGCTGGCCTTGGGGAAGGAGATGATGGTGTTGAGGGTGTCCAAAGGCAAACCATGTGGATAAACCTCTTCTCTGGGGCCATGTTCACCAAGATCTGAGACTTCAACCCACTTCTGCACATTCCCACGGATTTGTAGCTATGCCATTTGGATTTGGCCTGTTGCAAAGGTACCAGCTGGAGGTTTTCCATCCATGTTGGGACCAGGAGCCAAAGGTTTCCTTGGCTTGGCAGGACGCTGAGCCCTCTGTTTTCTGGAGTGTGTGTGTGTGTGTGGGAATTCCTCTGTTTGCCTAGGAGGGAGCAGTGTGTGTGTTTGTGTTTGGTGTTGGAGGAGCAACCCCACCATTTACCCACCTCACTCCGTGGAGGGGGGAGCAGATCATATTTTGCACACTTTGCAAGTCCTCTGTGTGAATTTTCAGCAGGCTCTGTCGGCTTTAGGGGTTTTATTTACCCTGGATCTCTGGAGAGCACAAAAAGGGTGAGGTGGGGAGGGAATGGGGGAAGGGAAGGAGAGGGGAGGAGCAGGAAAGGAGGGTTTGGAGCTGGATGACTCTGACATCTACACGATTAATAGCTCTTGTGGGAGCTCCACACAGAGCCCCTTATGTCTCGCAGATAAAGGCTGGGTCAGCAGTGTGTGCAAACACGCAGAGGGATAAGGAGTGTGAACAGATCCAGGGGTATAATAGAGTCCCTTGGGGAAAGGGAAGGGGGGAGGTGGGGGGGGAGGGATTGAGGATTGTGTTGGGTTAAAGAAGTGAAATGGAGACCCCAGCAGTTTGTCCTCAGGTTAGGTTTCGTGCTAAGCAGAGAGGTCTCTGTGCCGAGAGTTGAACTGCAGTTGTGCCCAGGCTGGTGACAAGGACACAGCTCCTCCAAAACCAAAAGTGGCTTGGATTTAGTTTGGCTTGGTGGTTCTTGGGACAACCAACTTGATGTGCTCACTCAGGAGCCCAAACTGCCCAAAATTGTTGGTTTTTTGTCCCCAGCTAGCTAGGAATGGACATTTGCCTCTGCATCTGGGAATGGACATTTGCCTCCGCACCTGGGATGGAGCCAGGCTCTGCTGGGTGATGTCCAAGGACAGGCCAAGGGGCACTGGGTGGAAGCTGAGCCATAGGAAGTTTTATTTAAACATGAGGAGGAATTTGTGCCCTGTGAGGGTGGCAGGACACAGGAACAGGCTGCCCAGGGGGGTTGTGGAATCTCCTTGTCTGGAGAGATTCGGGACCCATCTGGATGTGTTCCTATGTGACCTGCACTGGGTGATCCTACTTTGGCAAGGGGGGGATTGGACTTGGTGAGGTCCAGAGGTCCCTTCCAGTCTCTGATATTCTTTGATTCTATGATTTTATGACACTGAGTCTATGATTCTGTGATTTTATGACTCTGAGTCTCTGATTCTCTGAGTATGACTCTATGACTCTATGATTCCATGACTCTCTAATTCCATGATTCTATGACTCTGATTCCATGATTCTGTTTCTATGATCTATGACTCTGTGATTCTATGATTCTGTTTCTATGATCTATGACTCTGTGATTCCATGATTCTATTTCTGATTCTATGACTCTATGATTCCATGATTCTATGACTATGATTCCATGATTCTATGACTATGATTCCATGATTCTATGACTCTGTGATTCCATGATTCTATTTCTATGATTTTATGACTCTATGATTCTATGATTTTATGACTCTATGATTCTATGATTTTATGACTCTATGATTCTATGACTCTATGATTCCATGATTCTATTTCTATGATTTTATGACTCTATGATTCCATGTTTCTATGATTCTATGACTCTGTGATTCCATTATTGTATTTCTATGATTTTATGACTCTATGATTCCATGATTCCATGTTTCTCTGATTCTATGACTCTGTGATTCCATGATTCCATGTTTCTATGACTCTATAATTCCATGTTTCTATGATTCTATGACTTTATGATTCTATGATTCTGTGTTTCTATGACTATGATTCTATGAATGGACATTTCCCTCCACACCTGGGACACTGGTTAAGGACATTTCCCCCTCTCTTTCTCCTTCCCCAAGAAGTGCTAAGCACTTCAGTGCTCTCTCACCTCCCTCCAGCTTCCTCTTGAGAGGTACTGGATTTTCCTGAGTCTATCAGCACCTAAGGTGTGGAGATGGAGACTACCAAAAGGAGACTTTAAATGGATTCTGAAAGGCTGTGCCAGAGCATTGAGCAGCAGTAGTGTTGATGTGCAGGCCATGTAGGCTCACATAGATAGATGAAGCCTGAGAAAGTGGCTAACTAAGGTGACCAAACTACCAATCAACCAGACCATGGCACTAAGTGCCCCATCCAGGCATTGCTTGAATACCTCCAGGGATGGGCACTCCACCAACTCCCTGGGCAATCTCCAGCACAGGAAGGACATGGAGGTGTTGGAGTGGGTCCAGAGGAGGCCACCAAGATGCTGAGAGGGCTGCAGCAGCTCTGTTCTGAGGACAGGCTGAGAGAGTTGGGGCTGTGCAGCCTGGAGAAGAGAAGGCTTCCAGGAGACCTTAGAGTAGCCTTCCAGGATCTGAAGGGGGCTACAGGAAGTCTGGAGAGGGACTATTGACAAGGTCTGGGAATGCCAGGCCAAGGGGAATGGGTTTGAAGTGTCAGAGGGGAGATTGAAAGTGGATGTTAGGAGGAAGTTGTTTGGAGTGAGGATGGTGAGACACTGGCACAGGTTGCCCAGGGAGGTTGTGGAGCACAGAATCACCCAACGTGAGCTTTGATCTTTGATCACATTGGGTGCTTCTGTGCTCCACAACCTCCCTGGAGGTCTTCTGTGCTCCACAACCTCCCTGGAGGTGTTCAAGGCCAGGTTGGATGAGGCCTTGAGTGACCTGTACTAGTGTGAGGTGTCCCTGCCTATGGCAGAGGGTTGGAACAAGATGATCTTTGAGGTCCCATCCAACCTTCCCATTTCATGATTCTATGATTCCAACAAAATAACTCAATTAAGAAAACCTTTCCCTGTTCTCAAGCTTTGTGCTCTCCACATCCCCCATCCCCTCCCCTCTACTTGCTCCCAGGCAGCTTGAGCAGGAGGTTCGTGCCAGGGCTCTAGCAGCAGCTGTTCTCTGAGGCACATTCCTGATGGCTTTCTCATTCCAACATCCTGGCAGAGTCAGCTTCTTCCCACCACTTTTAAGCCTGCCGCCCCTTGTCAGATTTTCTGGGTATCAGAGAGGATCTTTTAGTGGCTCTCAGGATCTGCAAACCTGAGTCAATCGAGTGCTGGTGGAAAATAACAAAGGAAAAAAACAAAAACAAAAACAAAAAACCAAACCCACCCCAGCCACACACATGTCTGTGCACCCAGCCAGCCAGCAGGGAATCTTCTACCATCTCAAAGTCCCACTCCTGTCCCAGAAGAGTTTTTAATGGCAGGAGAAGTGTGATGTGGGTGAGGGATGGCAGTAAGAGAGGTAGGGGCAGGTGGGATCAGGGTTCTGAGTGTTAAGGGATGGCAGTAAGAGAGGTAGGGGCAGGTGGGATCAGGCTTCTGGGTGTTAAGGGATGGCTGTAAGAGAGGTAGGGGCAGGTGGGATCAGG
>VWZE01007765.1:192260-203621 GCA_013396675.1 Eubucco bourcierii | reverse complement strand
GCAGGCTCATGTTGAGCTTTTCATCACCCCAGACCCCAAGGTCCTTTTCCTCAGGGCTGAGTACTGTGTCAAGTTCTGGGCCCCTCAACTTAAGAAAGATGTTGAGGTGCTTGAAGGTGTCCAGAGAAGGGCACCAATGCTAGAGAGGGGGATGGAGCACAGCCCTGTGAGGAGAGGCTGAAGGAGTTGGATTGCATTCCAGTACCTGAAGGGATGTTACAGGAAGGCTGCAGAGGGACTTTTCAAGATTCTCGAAATAGGACAAGGCAGAATGTTTTGAAGCTGAGGGAGAGCAGAGTTAGACTGGAGCTTAGGAAGAAGTTCTTCAGTTCTTCAGGTTGTGAGACTCTGGAATAGGCTACCCAGGGAGGTCGTGGATGCCTCCTGCCTGGGGACGTTGAACACCAGGTTGGATGAGTCCTTGAGCATCTGAGTCTAGTTGAGAGATGTCCCTATCCATGGTGGGGAGGTTGGGGTAGATGATCTCTAAGGTCCCTTCCAACCTGAACTGTTCTAATATTCTGTCATCAGTAGGGAAAAACTGGAAAAGACAAAAATTCTGCATTGAACGTAATGATCTATTTCCAAGCAATGGAGCTTGTGAGAGCGGATTAATGTTGGTGGTGGAGTCATTGGAGGAGTTTAAAATGAAACTGGACGAGCCACTTTGTGCCATGGTTTAGTTAATTAGAAGGTGTTAGGTGATAGTTTGGACTCAATGATCTCAAAGGTCTTTTCCAAGCAGATTAATTCTGTGATTCTCTCATTCATATCCAGGAAAGTAAGTTTTTAACTGTGTGAAAAATATAAATATCAAGAACTAGCCCAGGCTAGATGTATTAAAAAATAGTCAAGCAAACAAAAGTAGTTAAAAAAAACCCCAAGAAAGCCCAAAAACCACACCCCCCACCCCCATTTTTATTTAAGAATGGAACCTTTTCTTTACCTGTTTTATCTGTGGTCCACTATATAACAAGGTCAGCATCATAGCTCTGAAAGGCGTGGGGAGCACACTGAGCACACCCTGCTTGGATGCTGTTTCTCACCTCTAATTTTCTTCACTGTATAGCACAAAGCTGTGAGGACCTGAATAAACAAGAATTAGGTTATCAGTGTGAATGGAGATATAACAGCTGTGGACCTGCCTGTCCTACAACGTGCCAGCACCCAGAGCCTTTGGAATGCCCTCTGCGGTGTGTGGAAGGATGCCACGTACAGTGTCCTGCAGGTAAGGCCATCCTTTAAGCAGTTTTATGTGTTTGTTTATTAAGTTATTTCTTTAGTTATTTTTGCTATTCTCCTTGTAGTATTTGTAGTTATGCCTGTAAGCTGGTTTGTTTGGGTTTTTTTCCCCCTCCTCTCTTTCATGTACTTCTGGATGCAGTACTCGAGGTGAGGTCTGGCAAGAGCAAAGTGGCAGAATCCCCTCTCTCCATCTGCCTAGTCACATCCTAGGTTGCATCAAAAATAGTTTGGTCAGCAGATGGACAGAGGGGATTCTGCCCATCTGCACTTGTAAGACCTTACCTGCAGTGCTGTGTCCAACTCTGGAAGGACACAAGAAGGACATGAACCTGGTGGAGCAGGTCCAGAGGGCCACGAAGATGACCAGGAGGCTCGAACAGCTCTGCTATGAGAACAGGCAGAGGGAGCTGGGGTTGTTCAGCCTGGAGAGGAGAAGGCTCCAAGCAGACCCTAAGAGCAGCCTACCAGTAGCTGAAGGGGGCTGCAAGAAGACTGCAAAGGGTCTGTTTACAAAGGCCTGCAGGGACAGGATGAGGGCAATGGTTTGAAATGAGAGCAGATTGAAGAGAGAAGATGGAAACGGAGTGAGAAGAAAGGAAGATAGGAGCAAGGTTCAACAGGGGAGTAAAAACTCCAGTGAATAAACAGTTCTAAAGGCAGATGGTGTTCTGGGCCTGTGAAGTAGAGGAGAAATTAAGAATATCCTTGGAAAAAAGAAAATGCTGATTTCTCCTATCATTTTCAGTGCTGGATGAAGTACTTCCAATATCTAAATCCAAGTGGTTATGAGAGAAGCAAATGCTTCTCTGTGTCATGCTGGCAGTGGCCTTAACACAAGCACAACATTCAGAACATTTGAACCCAACTTAGAAACCTTGTTGGATTATTTTGGGGTGTGTTCAGTCTTTTTATGTTGTACTTGTTTTGTTTAATTTTTTTCTTTTGTAGCAGGGTAAATGCAGTGGTTAGTTTTTCAGCTGATGAAAACTGGCATCTTTCTATTACTGTGCTGTTTTGGAACAGGGAAAATACTTGATGAGCTGTCCCTGGATTGTGTCAGTATTGAAGAATGTCCTGTCTGTGAAGCTGGAGATACAAAGATCCCACATGGAAGGAGAATAGTTTTGAGCAGAGATGATCCACAACACTGTCAGTCCTGGTATGATCTCCTTCTATGATCAGGTGACCTGCCTGGTGAATGTGGTCTACCTGGACTTTAGCAGGGCCTTTGACATTGTCCCCCCCAGCAAACTGCTGACTAAGCTGTCAGCTCGTGGCTTGGATGCCAACACTCTGCACTGGGTTAGGAACTGGCTGGAGGGCTGAGCCCAGAGAGTGGTGGTGAATGGTGCCACATCCAGCTGGAGGCCAGGCACTAGCAGTGTCCCCCAGGGATCAGTGCTGGGCCCCATCCTCTTTAACATCTTCATTGATGATCTGGATGAGGGCATCGAGTCAGTCACCAGCAAATTTGCAGATGACACCAAGCTGGGGGCTGGTGTTGCTGGGTTGGAGGGCAGAAGGGCTCTGCAGCGGGACCTCGACCACCTGGACAGATGGGCAGAGTCCAAGGGGATGGCATTCAACAAATCCAAGTGCCAGGTGCTGCATTTTGGCCACAACAACCCCATGCAGAGCTACAGGCTGGGGTGGGAGTGGCTGGAGAGCAGCCAAACAGAGAGAGATCTGGGGGTGCTGATTGACACCCGCCTGAACATGAGCCAGCAGTGTGCCCAGGTGGCCAAGAAGGCCAATGGCATCCTGGCCTGCATCAGGAATAGTGTGGCCAGCAGGAGCAGGGAGGTCATTCTCCCCCTGTACTCTGCACTGGTTAGGCCACACCTTGAGTGCTGTGTCCAGTTCTGGGCCCCTCAATTTAAGAAGGACATTGAGGTGCTTGAGCATGTCCAGAGAAGGGCAACGAGGCTGGGGAGAGGCCTCGAGCACAAGCCCTGTGAGGAGAGGCTGAGGGAGCTGGGATTGGTTAGCCTGGAGAAGAGGAGGTTCAGGGGGGACCTTCTTGCTGTCTACAACTGCCTGAAGGGTGGTTGTAGCCAGGAGGAGGTTACCACCTTCTCTCAGGCAACCAGCACCAGAACAAGAGGACACAGTCTCAAGCTGTGCCAGGGGAAGTTTAGGCTTGAGGTGAGGAGAAAGTTCTTGACTGAGAGAGTCATTGGCTACTGGAATGGGCTACCCAGGGAGGTGGTGGAGTCACTGTCCCTGGAGGTGTTCAAGGCGCGTTTGGGCGTGGCCCTTGGTGCCATGGTCTGGTCTTGAGGTCTGTGGTGATGGGTTGGGCTTGATGATCTTTGAGGTCTCTTCCAACCTTAGTGATACTGCGAGTTTATGCTGTGCACTATTATGTCGAATAGGATGAAGGGAGAAAGATGAAGCACATTCACATTTTGGCACTTGAAAGTGGCCTACAAGAAAGCTGAGAAGGGACTATTTGCAAGGGCTTGTAACGATAGAATGAGAGGGAATAGATTGAAGCTTGAGGAGGGCATATTGAGACTGGAGATTAGGCAGAAATTCTTTCCAGTGAGGTTGGTGAGACGCTAGAACAGGTTACCCAGGGAGGTTGTGGATGTACCCTCCCTGGAGATGTTGAAGGGCAGGTTGGATGATGCCCTGCGCAACTTGGGCTAGTGGGAGGTGTCCTTGCCTGTGGCAGGGTGTTGGAATGGGATGATCTTTGAAGGTCCCTTCCAAGCCTAAACAATTCTAGGAATTTATCAATAAGCTTTTGGATGTAATTCAAAACATACCACTGCAAGTGAAGCTTGGAAGTCATCTTTTTTTGTCACTATCCCTTCACGTACAACCTGGAAACCAAGTTTTCAAGTGAAAGTGGAGATTACAGGATTGCAACTGGATTTAAGAAAGTGAAATTCACAAATAGCTTTCAGAAAAAAGTCTTTCCCCATATGTAGGCAGTCCTATTGACTTCACATGTTCCACTCATTTTTGTTTAAAATGTGGTTCAGTATCAACTCACCAAACTCATTCCTTCTACCACTAAAAAAAAAAACCAAAACCAAAAAACAATCTATGTATAGTGCAAGATCATAGAATGGTCTGGATTGAAAGGGACTTGCAAAGGTCATCCAGTTCAACCTCCTCTGCATTCAGCAGGGACATCCTCCACTAGATCAGGTTGCCCACAGCCCTGTCCAGCCTCACCTAGAATATCTCCAGGGATGGGGCCTCAACCACCTTTTTGGGCAACCTGTTGCAGTGTTCCAGCACCCTTGTGGTAAAGAACTTGTTCCTCACATTCAATGTAAAACTGCTGTTCTCCAGATCTGAATGTGCACTCAATCTAGTACTCACTGAGGTTATTAGTAATTGGATTGTGTATTATTCTTGGCAAAGCAGCTTTCCCTAGGTTTTAAGATGCTACACCATGGCTTAGTCCTGCCTGCATGCATTTCCACACATGGTGAAATGAGTGGCAGGGTGCACAATGCTGTGCACTGTGCAAGGTGAGGGTCTTCAGCTGCAGTGCAGCAGATAGGTTTTTCTTTTTTTTTTTGTTCTGTGTGCTACCTAGTGGCATATTGCACCAAGTACCATCTAAAAGTTGGCATTCCAGACCATTGGGGGATACTTCCACCAGTCATTTATAATACTGTGAATACAAGTGGGCTTTCCATCTTGTAATTTGGTCATTGTAAACCTGGAGCAGCTATTAACCCAGACTAACACCTTGGTGCTAAATACTCTGAACCTCACAGAAGCTCTGAATAGGTATGAACTGGCCTCATTCCAGGGCTAGCATACATCTGTGCTGTAAAACCAGGGAATGAGCCTGTGAGGCTAATCAGTTAAATGAATTTTCTTTCCAACAGTAGATGCTGAGAGGCTTGAATTCCATCAAAAGGTTAAAAAAAGAGGCTCTCACAAATGAGTCTCTGTCCCCCAATTTTTGTAATCCGTAATAATAATTTATCTTACATGTTGATTCACTGGCTGCTGCTCACAAAAGGTTTCAGAACACCAGGAAAACTTACCTCACTAGGGAAACATCCTTTTGCATAGCTGTCACCTAATTTAGATGCCTACACCATCTGTATAAACAATAGAATATATTGCACACACACACAGACAGAGAGAGAGAGAGAGAGAAAAGAGTTTTTATAGCAAATATCCAAAGGAAATTGGAAACCAGAAGAGGCTTGTTCATATTAGGATTAAACAAATAAATCTTCTCTTGCCATGCATGAATGCCAGAAGTAGCTGTGCATTCTTCAATTAGGAAGACACAAAAGCAGCTTGGAAAGAAGACAGGACTGAAACTAAAAGAACTTCAGCTAAAGTGCCCCACCAGGTCTTTTCCTGAAGAGTGGTACCTTCTTGCAGTGTTGGCTTCTTCAGTTTCTGCATTCTTGGTCTTCTCTGTCAGTCAAATCAAGCATTTTTGGGGCTTTGCTTGTTCATCACCTTTTCCTATTCTGTTTTTTGTCCAGTGAGACAAGTATAATATATTGACCTGTGCATGAGTACAATCAGGTTCTTTCCTCTGATAAGTGAAGTAAAAAAGAATGCTGCAACCAAGAGTTTGGTAAAATGATAAGTAAAAATAGTGATGCAACTAGGAATTAGAAAAGCAAAATAAGTGAAGTAAAAAGAATCATACAGCTAGAAATCAGAAGGACAAAATAATAAGTGAAGAAAAAAGAATTGTGCAGCTAGGGGTTAGAAGGGCGAAAGTGCTAAAACCTTGCTAAAGACAGGAAGAGATGATTTATAAACCAGTTCCTAAAGGTGAAGGATGACAGAGGTGAAAAATGTCATGGTGGCATAGAAGGATGACTAGTGGAAAAGGTGGAGTTGAGTGAGTTAGAAAATAGGAGTTAAAAGGGGGAGAAGAGATGGTGAGGGAAGACAAAGGACTAAAATGTGATAACAACTAGAGATGAAATGTATCATGTCATGTGAGAGAATGGACTGAAAAATAGAATCTGGTAAATAAGAAGGCAAGAGAGACAAATAGCCCAGAGGATCAACATGTGCCATAGTTGCATTCAATTCAAAATGAACCTGGGGAAAAGCAAAGGAACTTGGAGGCAGAGAAGAGGTTAAAGTCTAACCTCCTCCTAGAGTCTGCTGAATCATATCAGAGACCCCATCCCTGGAGATATTCTAGGTGAGGCTCAAGAGGGCTCTGGGTAACCTGATCTACTGGAGGATGTCCCTGCTGACTGCAGAAGGGATTGGACTAGATGAGCTTTGGAGTTCCCTTCCAACCCAGACCATTCTATGATTCTATGAAAGCATCTTTCCTACTCTAGGATTTTACCCTGTTAGCTGCCTGTAGTTTGGCGCATTGTGAAGCATGCCATATCTGCCAGGTCAGTCCACCAGTGGATCGTAGGTAACTGTATTGCTGAAATTCATTGGATTTCTAGACAGCTTCCAGACACAGATTTTATGGATTCTGCTCAAGTCTGTTATGAGGAGAGCGTCTGCTGATAAACACATCATCATTTGCCATAAGTTTCCTGGGTCTAAGCAAACTGCATGAACGCAGAAGGATTTTTGCTGTACAATGAGTTTGGGGGGCAGGGGGAGGCAAGAATTATTTTCATCCTAATTTGGTTTGGTTGTTCGTTGTTTTGTGGGGGTGTTGTTAGTTGCTTTGGGTTGTGTTTGGGTTTTGTTGGTTTTTGGTTTGTTGGTTGTTTTTTTTTGGGGGGGTGGGGTTTCTTTTGAGACTTTTAACTGTTTCTGTATGGACATTCTTATATTGTCATGGGCTACCCAGGGAGGTAGTGGAGTCTTCATCCCTGGAAGTGTTTAAAAAGAGACTGGATGTGGCACTTGGTTGATAATTTTGGTGATAGATTGGACTTGATGAACTCAAAGGTCTTTTCTTGGCTGTGTGGCTATATGTTAATGTAAGTGTTGTTTTGGTTTTGTTTTTTCAATAGTTAAATATGATGTTTTTTTGCAGTCTGTGTGAAGGAAAGAACTTAACCTGTGTAGCCTGTGAACCAGTGGAAGACACCCTAATGCTGACAACACCTACTCCAGAGGAGGACATTGAACTACCAGCCAGTGAATACTCCTGCAGCAAGATGATGGACTTGGCCTTCCTAATGGATGGTTCCAACAAGCTGTCAGAGGAGGACTTTGAACAGCTGAAGACTTTTGTAACTGGCATGATGAAGAAACTCCACATCTCCCAAAAGAAAATCCGAGTCTCAATCCTAGTCTATAGAGCTGGCCCCACAATCTACCTCAACCTGAAAGATATCAAAACACAATCCCAGATGAGAAAAATTGTCCAAGGCATAAAATACACTGGGGATGAAGTAGCATCTGCCCCTGAAGTCCTTAAGTATACTGTGTTTCACGTGTTTGGAAAGGCAGAAAGGACCAATGCTGCCAGGATTGCAGTGCTCTTTATAGCCAGCAAGTCTCCAGGGAAACTTCGCAACATCATCACCGTTCTGAAGAACAAAAAAATTGCAGTGATGCCTGTGGGGATAGGCCCCCACGTTAGTGTGGAGCAGATCAGGTTCATTGAGAAGCAGTCACCAGATAACAGAGCCTTCCTCATGAGCAACATGCTGGAACTGATGGAGAATAGCGATCTCCTTATCGATCACCTGTGTGATCTCGGACCTGAGGAAAGCCCTCTGTTGCAATCTACGCCTGCTCCAACCATATCCAGCATCTCATTCCCCTCCTGGGGACTCACAGTACCACCCCTCTTTTCTGAAAAACCCACTGTCAAAAAGCTGGATGTTGCTTTCATTGTGGAAGGATCTGACAGCATAGGGCCGGAGAATTTCAGTATTGTCAAGACCTTCCTTGAGAGGGTGATCACAGGAATGAAGGTGGGGCAGGATGATATTCACGTCACCGTAATGCAGTACTCAGAAGGTGTCACTCTGGAGTATTCCTTTAGGGAAACACAGTCAAAGGAAAGTATTATTGAGAAGGTGAGGAGCATCCCCTACCAAGGAGGCAAGGCTACCAACACTGGGAATGCTCTTGATTATATTTCCAAGCACACATTTACAGCAGTGAATGGGGGCAGGCAAGATGTCCCTCATTTAGTATATATGGTGTCAGCCAGTCCCTCCACTGATGTCATCACGCGACCTCCCAGCAGCATAAATGTGATTCCTATAGGCATAACTCCCAATGTGAATATTGAAGAGCTCAGAAAGATCAGTCAGCCACATGACCCAATTATCTTGCACAGTTACAGTGCACTTCTTGAAGAAGCACCTGAATTAGTGCTACAGTCGTGCTGCTCCCATAAACTCTGGACAGGAATTCCAGGTAAAGTTGGACATCATTTCTGCTTCATTTCCTCATTCCTCTGTCCTGCCTCATGCATTTCCCCCCTCATGTTACTGAGATCTGAAGGGTTCTCATATCTCATTTGGTATCTTATAGAATCATAGAATGGTAAGGTTGGAAGGGACCTCAAGGATCATCTAGTTCCAACCCCCTGCCATAGGCAGGGACACCTCCCACTAGTACAGGTTACTCAAGGCCTCTTGTTGCTCAGGGTCGTATGTCTGTGTCGGAACAACCCTCACTATCAATACAGACTGGGGGAGGAGGTGATAGAAAGCAGCCCTGTGGTAAAGAAGTTGGGGGTGATGATGTATGAGAAGTTGGACATGAGCAGACAGTGTGAGCTTGCAACCCAGAAGGCCAATGGGAACCTGGGCTGCATTAAAAGCAGCATGGCCAGAGATGGAGAGAGGGGATTCTGCCACTCTGCTCTAGTGAAGTCTCATCTGGAGTATTTCGTCCAGCTCTGGAGCCCTCAACACAGGAAGAACATGGACCTGATGAAGCAGGTCCAGAGAAGGGCCACAAAAATGATCAGGGGTCTGGAGCAGCTCTGCTGTGAGGACAGGTTGAAGGAGGTGGGGTTGTTCAGCCTGGAGAAGAGAAGGCTCCAGGCAGACCTAAGAGCATCCTGCTAGTAACTGAAGTGGTTAAGGCTCCATCCCTAGAGATATTCAAGGTGAGGCTCAACAGGGCTCTGGGTAACCTGATCTGCTTGAGGACTGTCCCTGCAGAAGGTTGGACTAGACGACCTTTAGGGGTCCTGTTCAACCTGTAGGTGGATTCTGTGATCCTTTTCATGTCCCGTCTCTGGACCAGCTCCATCAGGTAGATGATTTTCCTGTGTTGAGGGCTCCAGAGCTGGATGCTGTATATATTAGGTCTCCTCAGAGCAGAGTAAAGTGGTAGAATCATCTCTCTCATTTTCCCCAAATGCAACTCTATCTGCCCTTTCTGCTCCTACCAATAGATTAGCAGAGACTGCTTCTGGTTGTTATGTGTAAATAACCTTTCTTTCTTTCTTTCTTTACTTATATTTGCCTTCCTCAGAGTTGTGCAACAAACCAATGGATGTCATGTTTCTTCTGGATGGAAGTTTCAATATTGGAGCCTCAGAATTTGAGGAAATGAAGAACTTTGTACGGGCATTTATTGAAAGTGTTGAGATCAGTATGTATCTGGCTTATACAAAGAAAGATATTTTGGATCTTTCCTGGGTTTAGTTTTTTTTCCTCATACAGGATAAAACAGCATCTCACTATAGGATTTTTAATTTTTTTTTTTTTTTTTTTTAAACCTTTAGGTGTCTCATTGCAATCCCTGAAAGAAAAAGAAAGGTTTACATTAGGGGAATCAGACTAGTAAAGCTTTTAATTCAGATGCAGATCACTTTACTCCCAAACTGTGCTATTCTGGTTTAGGTGAATCCAATTTAGGGAATCATGTGGTGAGGAATACCTTAGACTTCATGTCTGATGAGTGCTTCTTTTTACACCATACAAGATATAAGACATTTGTGTGCCAAATAGGGAAAGAGGATGGAGGTTAAACTGTTATTCCATGTTAGAAAAGCAAACCCACAGATTGATTTGGGTTCACTTTCTGGATTAGGTTGAAAGAAATAGGTCCAGTTCAGTTCTGCTTGAAAGAACATTGGGTAATTCAGAGGGTTTTGGGTTAGCTCTCATCCCACTGCAAGGTTCTGGTCTTTAGCAGAGGCATTTCTGTTTCTAGGCAGCCCTTTTTGGCTAACCTGGGAAGCAGGTTGGATGACAGACACCTTTTGGGACACAGCCTGCAGAGGATGTACTGATGAGGCACTCCTCTAGTTAGGTCATGCAGCACAGGTGTTACCAGTGCAGTCACTTGGGCAAAATGCTATATATCCTACACATACATTAGGAGACTATGTGGCCCACAGTTGAAGTTAGAACATCATGTGCCCTTTACCAAGTCCATCCACATAGCAGCAGAACTTGGCTTAACAAAGTTGGTTTCTTTTGGATCAGATTTGTACTTTATCAGTTCAACACCAAACCATTTCCTTGCAGCAAGCACTGTTGCTGTTGGTTTGTCCTTTTCTTCATGTGCAACCTCCTCTGCTCCAGCTTGCACACATTGCCCCTTGTCCTATCATTGAACATCACTAAGAAGAGCCTGACTCCATCATTGTGAGCCATAATTATGTATGCCATGAAGAATGTATAAGGAGAACCAGGGTACCAGAGAACACCAGATCTTGGAATATGTCTTTATTCTCCTCTGCAGGTCATGCTCCCTGGTTGAACTACATCCCATCCTGTAGACTGATGCCTGCCATTCTATGACCTATGCTAGAAGGAGGTCATCAGGAAATGTTGATTTCTTTTTGATGTGCACATTGTTTTGCAAAGCAGCAGTTTGAAGCCACATTTGTCTGAGGTGCCAGGGAACCTAATATTGACAGCAACCTAGTGCTGACGCTGGCGTAAAAACCTGTAGATCTGGATACTCCTAAAGAAACAAGCACCACATTTCAATTGATTAAAGAAAAGGGAGCATGCTACATCTTGCCTCTGAAAACCTTTGGGTGGTGTCTTACTAAAACAACGTCAGAAATAAATTTGCATTTGTGATAAGTAAAGTTCATTCAAGCAAGCACAAAGGGACCCATGGAGTGGCCACTCCATCCAATAGTGATGTAGCAGACATGAAGCAAAGCAATCCAAAGGACGCATGGTAAAGTTTGTTCACAGGATCACAGGGTGTTAGGGGTTGGAAGGGACCTCTGGAGATCTTCCAATCCACACCCCACCC
>VWZE01007765.1:181895-192075 GCA_013396675.1 Eubucco bourcierii | reverse complement strand
GGTGGGGTGTGTTTGTTCTGTAACAAACACCAAGCAGATCTGAAACTCTGCATCCTGCACAAATGGGGCATCAAACTGCTGCTTTTGCAAGGCAATGTGCACACTAAAAAGAAAACAATAAAATAAGTTTAGGCAGTTCTAATAAGGAAAAGGAATAATTGGAGAGCACCAAAGAGAATTTCTACAACCAGAATCAGGTTAATCTGAGGCAAAATACTGTATGCAGGTGCCTGACAGAGAAGCATGTTTGGTTCTGGTTTGTTCTTGTGTGTTGGGGTTTTTATTTGGGGTTGGGTTGTTGTTTTTTTTTTTTTTCCCTCTCATATGCATGTTTTAGTTTTGATCTTGTGAGTGAAATTGCAGTTTTCACACTCTGATTTAAATCGCTGTCTAATTGTGCTTGATGGAAAACACAAATGCAATGTATTTTTAAAATTTTTTGGTTTTTTAAAGACATTTGTATGCACTGCTTAAAACATTTATTTTCTGCTCTCTGCTTCAGGCAATACTTCAATTCATGTGGCAGTCCTCCAGTATGCCAGGGAAAATCATCTAGAGATTTCATGGAATGTGCCTCAAGAGCGTTTAAGGCTTGTAGAGATGGTGCACTCTATCCAACAAAGGGAACAAGGTCCTACCAGGCTAGGTGAGTGATCATGTGGATGCTGATGTTAAAACAAGAAGAGGAAAAAAAGAGGCCCAAACCTTGCAGAAACACTAAGTATATTCTGGCCCCAACCACCAATTTCTGTCAGTGCTGTTGTGAAAGTGTTCTAAAGCAGGTGTCTCAGGTTTTTTTAGTTCTTTCATATCCTTACTATAAGTGGATTTCTTATAAAATCACAGAATGGCTCAGGTTGGAAGGGACCTCAGAGCTCACCTACTCCATCCTCCCCACCATGGGCAGGAACACCTCTCAACTAGACTCAGATGCTCAAGGCTTCATCCAGGCTGGCCTTGAACACTGCCAGGAAGGAGGCAGCCACAACCTCTGTGGTCAACCTGTTCCAGAGTCTCACCACCCTTGTACTGAAGAGCTTCTTCTTAAGATCCAGTCTAACCCTGCTCTCCCTCAGCTTCAATCCATTCTCCCTTGTCCTCTCTCTATACACCCTGATGAAAAGTCCCTCTACAGCCTTACTGTAGGATCCCTTCAGGTACTGGAAGGCTCCCCCGGAGCCTTCTCTTCTCCATACTGAAAAACCCCAGCTCCCTCAACCTATTCTTATAGCAGAGGTGCTCCAGCCCTTGAATCATTTTTGTGGGCCTCCATTTTCTCTATTAAAAAGTATCCCTAGGTTACTTGAATTAATGTTTGTCCTAATGTATTTTGGAAAGATGATGACAGATTTCTGTGAAGCATTGAAATAATTCTCAGGGTCTCATGCATTATCTTTCAGCAAGCAAAACTTATTTAAGAAGTCAAGACTTCGATCTTTAACTATCCTGTGTTGCATCAAGAGAAGTGTGGGCAGCAGGTTGAGGGAAATGATTCTCCCCCTCTGCACTGCTTTCCTGAGAATCTGTGTGGAGCACTGTGTCCAGTTCTGGAGCCACTATTACAGGAAAGATCTGGACATGCTGGAGACCACCAGGATGATCAGAGGGCTGGAGCTCCTCTGCTGTGAAGACAGACTGAGAGAGTTGGGATTGTTCACTCTGAAGAGGAGAAGGCTCTGTGGAGACCTTATTGTGCCCTTCCCGTATTTGAAGAGGGCTACAGGAAAGCTGATGAGGGAGTTTTTAGGATATTGGGTAGGGATAGGACTGGGGGGTGGGAAATGGATCCAAGCTGGAGGAGAGTAAGTTTAGGGAAGACATTAGTTAGTTCTTCACCATGAGGGTGGTGAGACACTGGAACAGGTTGCCCAGGGAGGTGATGGAAACCTCATCCCTGGATTTTTTTAAGACCAGGCTGGATGTGACTCTGGGCAACCTCAGTGTGAGGTGTCCCTGCCCATGGCAGAGGACTTGGAACTGGATGATCCTCAGGGTCCCTTCCAGCCTTGACAATTCTATGACAGCAATTTAGAAAACATTGTTCTGTGACTTCCAGTTCCCTCCTCCAGGTTACTGTGCTGATCCCACAAGTGCTTGGGCTGGGGATGGTGCCAGGGAGTAAGGTGGCACCTTAGCTGAAGAGTTACTTGTGAAACATCATCTTCTCTTCCAGACAACTACCTCCTGAAAAGCATTGTCCACTTCAATTTTCTTGTGCTAAAACATAACACGTTTTCCCATGAGTCTGTGAAAACTCGGTACACACATTGCATGAGTTGGAGCATTGAGCAAACAAATGATTCTCCTACAGAATGTCTGATCTTTCACCAGATACCCTGAGAATTTTCCTCCTACTGGCCTGCAACCACATTTGCTCTGGCAGCCACCTAGCATTAGGGTCCTATAAGAGTTGAGGAGTACACAGTTTTAGATTTTTTATTTTTTTTTAGGGTCTTTGGCCTACTTCAGATTGTAAAGAGTTATTGGTAGAGAAAAAGTGAGAAATAAAAGCTGACTTCCATGTCTCACAGGAGGATTAAGCCCATGATTGCTTTCTCAGCCTAGAGAAATAAAAACACCAGATGGCTGATGAGACTTCTATGGGCTCCTTGTGGGATGAATTGTTAGGTACAAATAGATAAGTTTCATGAAGCCTTCCATGTTGACGTGTGCAGGAAGCCAGGCTGAACTGCAGGAGAAGCAGAGCAAACACAGTCCTGGGGAATTGAAATGGGAGAGGCAGCCACATGACATCCTCATTAGTGATTTGTTTATGCCTCATTGGAAAAGGCTCAGAGATCCTGATGAGGCATGTGGTATAACAAAGAGAAATGGGATAGAGCTAGAAGTAGTTCCTTCCAAGTGAAGTAACAAAATTAAGTCACTGTGGTCCTGCCCTGCACCTTGCGATGTGTGTGAATTCAGCTGGGTAGGAGGCTCAAAGTGCATGGGAAGCCATTGTGTAGTTCTGGCTGTGCTTGGGCCTCTGGAAAAGCAGGGACTGCTTAGGAAGGGTAGGTGGCTCAGTCGGGATGCTGCTGGTCCCTGGTTAGCTTCGGAAATTTGTTGTAGGCAATGGAGATCTTGATGAGAATTGGCCTGTTAAAAACGCTGTTACCATCAGAGCGGTGCTGTTTCTTCCTGTTTGCACCGACTTGAGGTGCTACAAACACCCAGGGTCAGTGTGTCCAGCAGGAGCAGGGAAGTGATGGTGTCCTTCTACTCAGGCCTGCTGAGGCCATACCTGGAGTGCTGGATTTAGTTCTGGGTGCCACAGGACAAGAAAGACATTAAGGGACTGGAGGGTGTCCAGAGAAGAGCAACAAAGCTGGGGAGGGATCTGGAGGGCATTATAAGGAGCAGTTGAGGGAGCTGGGATTGTTCAGTCTGGAGAAGAGAAAGCTGAGAGGAGGTCTTATTGCTCTTCACAACTCTCTGAAAGGAGATTGGAGTAAGGCTGGTGTTGGTCTTTTCTCCCCATTAACCAGAGACAGGGCAAAAAGAAATGGGTTTGAGTTGTGCCAGAGGAGGTTTACTTTGGACAGGAGGAAAAACTTCTTGAGTGAGGGAGGTGATGGAGTCATCATCCTGGAGGTGTGGAAGAAGCTGTAGATGTGGTGCTTCAGGACATAGTTTAGTGGTCTTGGTAGTTGGGTTATGGTTGGACTTGATGATCTTAAGGGTCTTTTCCTGCCTTAATGGTTCTATGATCTGTTGTCATCCTTAATCACTATTTACTGACCCAAATCATACATTCCTGCTCCAAAAAAAATGTATTTGCAGAGAGTAGCTGTAGGCTTTGTTGCCATTGCTTTGAAAGTCTTACCTGGAGAAAACATTCCCTTTTCTGTTTCACTTAACTCTAAGGAAACTCCAAGAGATACATTTTATTAGTAAGAAATAGTAAGAAGCTAAAGAACATGCGAAGGCACAGATAGAACAAAATAAAGCAGCCTATACCACAAAGCTTCCTCATACCTGTGCAGTAAGATAACATCAGGCACCTTTTAGCTTAGGTAACCTGTTGAGAAGAAGCTCTGGAGGTATTCAAACATCATGAAATTGTGTTCAGTTTCACATAAACAATAACTGGGGTGGGGGGAAATGAAAAAGAAATTACAGTATCACAGTATCACCAAGGTTGGAAGTGACCTCAAAGATCATCAAGTCCAACCCATCACCACAGACCTCAAGACTAGACCATGGCACCAAGGGCCACGTCCAAAACCCCCTTGAACACCTCCAGGGACAGTGACTCCACCACCTCCCTGGGCAGCCCATTCCAGTAGCCAATGACTCTCTCAGTCAAGAACTTTCTCCTCACCTCCAGCCTAAACTTCCCCTGGCACAGTTTGAGACTGTGTCCTCTTGTTCTGGTGCTGNATTGAGGGGCCCAGAACTGGACACAGTACTCAAGGTGTGGCCTAACCAGTGCAGAGTACAGGGGGAGAATGAGCTCCCTGCTCCTGCTGGCCACACTATTCCTGATGCAGGCCAGGATGCCATTGACCTTCTTGGCCACCTGGGCACGCTGCTGGCTCATGTTTAGGTGGGTGTCAATCAGCACCCCCAGATCCCTTTCTGTTTGGCTGCTCTCCAGCCACTCCGACCTGAGCCTGCTGCTTTGCATGGGGTTGTTGTGGCCAAAGTTAACCCTTACCACACTGCAGCCAGCTTTGTGTGCCTACTCAGTCTTTTCTCTGGGTTATTTTAATTGGGGTTCTCTTTTGTTCACTTGCTGCTTTGTTTTAAAATCATAGAATTCTAGAGTGGCTTAGGTTGGAAAAGACCTTAGAGATCACCTGCTCCAACTTCCTTACCATGGGCAGGGACACCTCTCAACTAGACTCAGCTGCTCAAGGCCTCATCCAACTTGGCCATCCAGCACCCCAAGGGAGGAAGCAGCCACAGCCTCCCTGTGCAACCTATTCCAGAGTTTCACTACCCTCATACTGAATAGTTCAAAGTTTCTTTCTTGTAAGCCCTGTGAATTAAAAGTGCTCCTGGGGGACCCTGGGATCACCACAATCCCTTGGTGGTAAGAGAAACACAGATTTTGTGACTTGTAGAGACAGGAAAGCAGAGGGAAATGGTTTGAGTCCTTGTCACCTGCTCCTCTCAGTGATGGTGGATTTTTGGATTTACAGGTCTGTGCTGGTCATGAAGAGCTCAGCCATGCTGCCAATTGTGACATACTAATGCCAGAACGTGCTAAGAGTTGAGTATTTGAGCTGTAGGATCAGTTTGCAATAGCTGATTTGGTTCAAACTCATCTGCTATTTTGCAGTTATTTAAAAAAAACCAAAAACACCTTTACTCAATGCCAAGACCCCAAATTAAGATATAAGGACCAGCTTCAGGGTTATCAGCTTCCTGATTAGGGAATTAGGTTAATCAGGTGCCCTTTGCTAAATGGATCAGCTGATCTTGCAAGGTCCCTTCCAGCCCCTGACATTGTGTATCTCTGTGCAAACAGCTGCAGTCTAAACTATCTGCTGTCCAGACAACATTGCCTTTTCTAGATCTTTTTCAAGTTCCAAGGAACCATTTGTGGATTTTGCTTCTTTCCCAGGCAGCTTTGGGTAATTAAGATCTCTTGTAGTACTTTTTTTCTTTTGGTTATGATGTTGCATAAATGTTAGTGAAACCACTGAGACCGCTTAAGGCAGCAATGCACAGGCAGCCAGCAGAAATCTCTACCTGACTGGAATCCTCTGCCTGCCACAACTCCATCAACCCTCACAGGGGCTTTAGGTTTTATTCCTCATTTCAGACAAAATTAAAGAAAATAATTACAAAGGTTTCTTCTAAGCAGTTCCTACTTTCCCTGGGGTACTAAACCATTAAATGCTTGTGCAGTGGTTTCCTTTTCTCTCTTGATTTTGATTGCTGGAATGCATTTCAAATGTTTCTAAGGCACCTGTGCTCTTACAGTTTACTCCATCACAGAATCATAAACTGGTTTCCAAAGATCATCTAGTCCAAACCCCCTGCAGTGAGTGCCATGTTCATATTTGTTCTTAATCTCATATCTGTGATTCAGATTTGCTTGGCTTTTTCCCATTTTTTCTCCCCTTCTTTATCCAAATCATTAATGAAATTATTCAAGTGGACATAATCCCTGTAGGTTCCCAGTAAACACCTCCAACTCTACTCAACAAATTGTTGTTTGTCTTTAAAGCTTGTTTAGGTCTATTTAATCAACTTTCAGTCCTTGCAGGAATTTATACATGAACCAGTCTGAATTATTACCTCAGAATATGAGTCTGGCTTGAATGTGCATCAGATGATTTTGGAAAAAAAAATTAAAATAAATGTTCAGTAAATTTGCCTTGTTCAAGATAGCCAGAAGAAGGTTCTTACAAAGCCTTTTCTTATTGTCAGTTTCATAGATTCGTAAAATGCTTTGGGTTGGAAGGGACTTTCAGGATCACTAAGTTCCAACATTCTTGTCGCAGGCAGGGAGACCTTCCACTAGAGGCTCAGGGGCTCATCTAACCTGTGCTGGAACACCTCCAACAAGGGGACATCCACAACCTCCCTGGGCAACCTGTTCCAGTGTCTCCCCGCCCTCACTGGAAAGAATTTCTTCCTAATCTCCAGTCTCAATCTGCCCTCCTCAAGCTTCAATCCATTCCCTCATCCTATCACTACAAGCCCTTGTCAGAAGCCCCTTCCTGGATTTCTTGTAGCCCACTTCAGGTACTGGAAGGCTGCTGTTAGGTCTCCCCAGAGCCTTCTCTTCACCAGGCTGAACAAACCCATCTCCCTCAGAATGTGGGAACATATTGGCTGCTAATCTGGTTTTAGGGTTACTTGCACACAGAGAGAAAATGCTTAAAAAGCTGTAAACCTTACAGCCCATAGCACAGCTCCAGTTCACTTCACTGGGGCTTGTCTGATCTTCATTCTCAATGCTAGCAAATGATGTTTTGGCAGTGTCAAATTTTCTCTAAAGACAAAATAAAATTAAAATTGTTTTGTTTTGTAGAACAGGATTTAGAGTGTTTTCTGTTAGCATTTGTGTTCTCACTAGGCTCCATCACTGGACTTCATGTCACACAGTATCACCAAGGTTGGAAGAGACCTCAAAGATCATCAAGTCCAACCCATTACCACAGACCTCAAGACTAGATGTCTGATGGTGTGGTCCCATGCAGCTAAATTGAATTAAAAGATGGCTGCAGAATCACACAGATTTAATTCATTTAGAAAAGATCCTTAGGATCATCAAGTCCAACTGTCAACATCACCATGGCCATTAATTGTGTCCCAAAGTGCCATGTCTACACGTTTCTTAAGCATCGCCAGGGGAAGTGACTCCACCACCCCCCTGAGCAGCCTGTTCCAGTGCCTAACCACTCTTACAGTCAAGAATTTTTTCCTAACATCCAACCTAAACCTCCCGTGGCTCAGTTTAAGGCCATCTTCTCCCCTAATACTAGGGAGAAGAGATGAACCCTCACCTTACTCCAATCTTCTTTTCAGGTGTTGGGAGAAATTAGGTCTCCCCTTAGCCTCCTTTTCTTCAGACTAAACAATCCCAGATCACTCAGCTGCTCCTTGTAAAACTTGTTCTCTAGGCTCTCTCCTTGCCCTTCTCTTAGCAAACCTATCCTGCTGACCACACTGTTTCTGATACAGGGTTGGCCCTGGACCGCTGACACCTCAGTGCTGCACACTTGCACTACCTTCCTTCTGTGGGAAGGGATGGACACCAGGCTTTCAAGCTGAGGCAAGGGTCAAAATGGATGGCTTAGAAAAATTGCTTTTCTACCAGGGTGAGCTGCCCAAAGCAGCTCACTGTGGGGCCAGGTGGGTACCAGTGCTGACTGCAGGGAACTGGAAGGGGATTCCTAGCTAGTGCAACTGGAAGAGCAGACTACAACTACCTGAGGGGAGGTTGTAGCCATGTGGGGCTTGGTCTCTTCTCCCAGGCAACCAGCAACAGAATGAGGGTACACAGTCTCAAGTTGTGCCAAGGGAGGTCTAGGATGGATACTAGGAGGAAGTTCTTCACAGAGAGTGATTTGCCATTGGAATGGGCTACCCAGGGAGGTGGTGGTGTCACAGTCCCTGGAGATGTTCCAGAAAAGGCTGGATGAGGCACTTAGTGCCATGGTCTAATTGATTGGATAGGGCTGGGTGATAGGCTGGGTTGGATGACCTTACAGGTCTTTTCCAGCCTGGTTGATTCTATGATTCTGTGACCCATTCTACTGTCAGCGGCTTGTTAGGGCATAAACACAACCAGAGACACATTTGCAATGTAGATTTGTCAGACCAAACTGGAGTGGACCCAGCAACATCAAGTGTCCCAGATGGAAGACTCTGAAAGGGTGTACAAGACACAACAAGGTAGTGACTCTCTGGAACTCAGAGATCCAGTTTTGCACTCCCCAGTTCAAGAGAGACAGGGACCTTCTGGAGAGAATCCAACAGAGAGCCACCAGGATGATTTGGGGACTTAAGCATCTCCTCTGTAGAGAGAGACTGGGGCTGTTTAGTCTGGAGAGGAGAAGACTGAGAGATTTGATCAATGTGTACAAATACCCGAGGGGTGGGTGTCAAGTGGATGGAACCAATCTCTTTTCAGTGGTCAGCAGCAATAAGACAAGGAGCAATGGATATAAACTGGAACATAGAAGATTTCACCTCAGTATGAGGAGAAACTTTATAGTGAGGGTGACAGAGCCCTGGAACAGGCTGCCCAGAGAGGTTGTGGAGTCTCCTTCTTCAGAGACTTTCTAAACCCACCTGGATGCATTCCTGTGTGAACTACCCTAGGGCATCCTGGCTTGGCAGGGGGGTTGGACTCGATAATTGCCTTCCAGTATCTGAAGGGGACCTACAGGAAGGCTGGGGAGGGACTATTTACAAGGTCTTGCAATGACAGGACAAGGGGCAATGGGTTTAAACTTGCAGAGGGGAGATTTAGACTGGATGTTAGGAGGAAGTTCTTTACAGTGAGGGTGGTGAGGCACTGGAACAGGTTGCCCAGGGAGGTTGTGGCTGCTCCCTCCCTGGAGGTGTTCAAGGCCAGATTGGATGTGGCCTTGAGTGAGCTGTACTAGTGGGAGGTGTCCCTGCCTATGGCAGGGGGTTGGAACTAGATGATCCTTGAGGTCCCTTCCTATGATTCTATGTCTGGAGGTCCCTTCCAATCTCTAAAGCCCTGTGATTCTGTGAACGGATTTAAGCTTGAGCAGGGCACATTTAGACTGGAAATTAGGAAGAAATTCTTTCCAGTGTGGGTAATGAGATACTGGAGCAGGCTATCAAGGGAGGTTGCAGATGCCTCCTCCCTGGTGATGTTCAGGGTCAGGTTGGATGAGGCCAAGTCCTGTTGCCAGGTGTCCCCTGCCTGTGGTGGGGAGGTTGACGCAGATGATCTCTAAGAGCTCTTCCAGCCTAAACCATTCCATGATGACTCTATGATTCTATAATTCGTAAAGACTGAAGCTTGCATGGTCAGATCTGGTAATTTTAAATCTCGTTTAATTGTATCCAAGATGCTGTCCACACTCTTTCTGCTCTTCATACATACAGCCTCCTGCTTGCTGATCTTGATTTCAGTGTAAACAGTTTACATTTCCTTAGTTGCTGTGGAAAAGGTAGATTCTTGTTATGCTGCAGTCTAGTACTAAAGGAAATATTTGAACTGCTTGGTTTCTTGTCAGTTAATATCTCTTTTTTAATGACCACTGAGTTTATTTTCCTCCCTGGTGAGGCCTGGAGATAAAACAACTGAGAAGCTATAGCTTCAGCTTCTATCTTGGGATGGTGACTTTCTGAGTCCCTCCAGCAAGATATAAGTGTTCCTTTGATTGTGTCTTCAGACACCTGGCTCTCTTCTCTAAAGCTGGTTTCAAAGTAAGGGGAGAAATCCAAAGATTTTTTTAGTGTAGTTTTAAATCAAAGACATCATTTCCATGAATTAAAGCAAGTAATAGTGTTTTGGAGGGGTTTGAAACAGTCCCTGGTTTTATTATAATGGAACTGGATTTCTTTATTAGAAATTATATGAGTAATGGATTTTCCAATTTGCAGATATGTATGGATGTTTCTGAGCATTTCCAGAATTAATGGGAGAAAGAAAAAAGGTGCTGGAGCAGCTGGTCACCAGACCAACCACATGGTAGTCAAAGGGTCATTAAAAGAAATCTCCCCCCCACCCCAA
>VWZE01007765.1:162064-181866 GCA_013396675.1 Eubucco bourcierii | reverse complement strand
CCCAAAAAAAAAAAAAAAAAAAAAAGGCAGAGAAATCCCAAGTACTTTTCAGAAAAGAATGAAAATTCATTTGTAAGTCTTACTGAGCAGAGGTTTAACCTAAAGTATTTGAAAGTAAAAACCTGAACTGCTCCTTTAACAATTATTTATAGGACAGAAGGGGAATGAGTCAATTTTCTGGCATGGTGACAACCCTCAAGTGATCTCAGGGACTGGAGTGTAGTCATGATAATTGTCTCTATTTATTTTGATCCCTTAGTTATAGCTCAAATGCCATTCTGCACCTGACATCCAACTCTGCAGACATACAGAGTAATGTTCCTAGCAGTGATTGTCAGACAGCTGTACAGAAAATAGAATCAGAGAATCACTAAGGTTGGAAAAGACCTTTAAAATGAAGTCCAACCTTAATCCAACTACCAGGACCACTAAACCATCTCCTGAAGCACCACGTCTACAGCTTCTTTCACACCTCCAGGGATGGCAACTCCACCACACTTCCCTGGGCAGCCTGTTTCAACGCTTCACCACTCCCTCACTCAAGAAGTTTTTCCTCCTGTCCAACCTAAACCTCACCTGGCACAACTCAAACCCATTTCCTCTTGCCCTGTCTCTGGTTACTTGGGAGAAGAGATCAACATCAGCCTCACTCCAATCTCCTTTCAGAGAGTTGTGAAGAGCAATAAGACCTCCTCTCAGCTTTCTCTTCTCCAGACTGAACAATCCCAGCTCCCTCAACTGCTCCTTATGATGCCCTCCAGACCCCTCCCCAGCTTCATTGCACATTCTCTGGACACCCTCCAGCCCCTCAATGTCTTTCTTAACCTGTGGCACCCAGAACTGAACCCATCACTCAAGATGTGGCCTCAGCAGGCCTGAGTAGGACATCACTTCCCTACTCCTGCTGAACACCCTAATTTAGTTAATTTTTCTGGTCAGGAATAGCATTTTGTGAAATGGAATCATCATCACCCAATTGACAATGCTGTTTTAAAATATATTTTGTTCTGAGTAGAAAAAAAATATTTACAGTTTTAAGGCTTTAGGTAAACAGAAAGTCTATTTTTTTTTTTATTTTGTATGTAAAATAGAACTTAGAATGATAATGAGGTGAAAATAAAATTATAGGAGTTAAACAAATACACACAAAGGAACTGCTTGAGAGAGTCCAGCACAGAGCTACAAAGCTGCTGCAGGCAGGGGAACATCTCCCTGTTGAGGATGGGCTGAGGGAGCTGGGACTTGGGGCAAAGGAGCTTGAGGGCTGCCCTCATTTGTGTTGGTAAAGATGTGCAGGGCAGTGTGGGGAGGACAGACCCAGGCTCTGCTCAGGGATGTCCAATGGCAGGACAAGGGGCAATGGGGGCAAGCTGGAACAGAGAAGGTGCCATGGAAACAGAAGGGAAAACTTTTTGTCTGTGAGGGTGGCAGAGCACCTGGAGCAGGCTGCCCAGAGGGGTTGTGGAGCCTCCTTCTCTGGATGCTTTCCAAACCCACCTGGATGTGTTCCTGTGTGACCTGCCCTGGGTGATCATGTCCTGGAAGGGGGATTGAACTGGATCACCCTTTGAAGTTCCTTCCAACCTATAACATTCTGTGATCTGTGTGATTCTGGGGATGTGCTGCTGAATTCTCTCTGACCTCACTCTCAGTGTTTTACAAATGTGTTTGAGTGAATTCCTCAGGCAAACATTTCTGCTCCACGGTTATTGTAGGTTACTCAGAGTCAGTAGTCTTTCAAGCATTTACTATTCTCTGTTTGCCCTGAGTATCACTTCAGCCACATGCTATCACTTACACTTCCTGACCTAATAACTTCCAAGGCCAAAAGAGCTTTTAAGAAAGCTGCATATCATGATTCCTAGTACAAATATTTGTGAAAATACAGATCTAAATACAAGTACTAGCAAAATGCTCTCTTGCACTCATGATATTGAAAAAATATTTGCCTGAGTATTCACAAATGTTCAATGAAAGGGCAACAGCTACCCATTTAAGTCAGTTCACATTTTCACACAAAGAATCATAGAATGTTAGGGGTTGGAAGAGACCTGGAAAGATCATCCAGTCCAACCCCTCTGCCAGAGCAGGGTCACCTAGAGCAGATCATCCAGGAACACATTCAGGTGGGTTTGGAATGTCTCCAGGGGAACAGACTCCACAACCTCTCTGGGCAGCCTGCTCTAGGGCTCTGCCACCCTTACAGGGAGAAAGTTTTCCCTTCTGTTCCCATGGCATTTCCTGTGCTCCAGATTGCCCCCATTGCCCCTTGTCCTGTCATTGGACATCCCTGAGCAGAGCCTGGCTCTGTCTTCCTGACACTGCCCTGCATGTCTTTATCAACATGAATGAGGGCAGCCCTCAGGTTCCTCTGCTCCAAGCCCCAACTCTCTCAGCCTGTCCTCAGCAGAGAGATATTCCACTGCCTGCAGCAGCTTTGTGGCTCTGTGCTGGACACTTGCAAGAAGTTCCTTGAAGTCCTTGTTGAACTGAGTGTCCCAAAACTGGATGCAATACTCCAGATGTGGCCTCATCAGGACAGAGTAGAGTGGGGGGAGAACCTCTCTCGACCTGCTGGGCATACTGCATCTAATACACTCCAGGATGCTATTTTGGTAGCTAAGGCAGAATTTCTTCATGTGTTTTGTGGGATTCAGTGGATTTTGTTTGATTTAATTTTAACCTGGATTGCCCAGATATGTTGTGGGCTAGTCTCAGTCTGGATTTCAGAGAGGTTGTTCATAGTAGGGAGGTGAGTGTTGTGTTCAGTTTTGGGCACCACAATACAAGAGAGATATGAAGGTGAGATACGGAGCCAGGGCAGAGGAGGGCAACAAAACTGAGGAAGGACCTGGAGAATAAATCTGATGAGGAGCGACTGAGGAAGCTGGGGATGGTTAGTGTGAAACAGAGGAGGCTGAGGGCAGACCTCATGGCTGTCTACAGCTACCTGAAGGGACATCTTGAAAAGGCTGCTGCTGGTCTCTTCTCACAGGTAGTTGGAAACAGAACAAGGGGGAAAGGCCTCAAGCTGAGGGTGGGGAGGTTTAGATTGGACATTAGGAAAAAGTTTTTCATGGAGAGAGTGGTCAGGGATTGGAATGAGCTGCCCAGGGAGGTGGTGGTGGAGTCACCAACCCTGGATGTGTTTGAGGGTGGTTTGGATGTGGTGCTTGGGGCTATGGTTTAAGGTGAATCTTGTAGAGTAGGGCTCTAGATTGGGCTTGGTGATCCTGAGGGGCTTTGCCAACCTGCATGTTTCTGTGTGATTCTGTGAGATCCACTGTTCACACCCATAGTAAAAATTGACCAACTTAGGGTAGGACTAAGATCTTCTGTGGGAGTTGAGTAACTTGTGTATCCAGTTCAGGATAGCATGAAGTCGTTGATCAGAGAGCCACTGGATGTCACTGTTGTTCTGCAGTTGGGAAGTGGGGGAATACTCTCGTGTTCTTCTACGATGCCTTTTTTTACTCCTCTAATGCAGTAGAAATACTGCTGGAAAAGAGAGCTGCTGAAGTGAACAGTGTAACTATTTTCATGGCTAGTAAAATTCTCTAGTAAAATAGTAAAACTATTTTCAGGTGGTAAAATTCTCATTGCTTCTGATATGAGGGAGCCGAGGTTGGTCCTCAGGTGTTGGGATTTTATTAATAATCTCCACAGATACTTGACGAGACTTGGAGTGAGGATAGGGCAGCCTCTTCGCCTCGGTGACAAGTGATAGGACCAGAAGAAATGGTTCCAAGACATGCAAGGAAGGTTCAGGCTGGATGCTAGGAAATATTTTTTCACTGAAAGGGTTCTCAAATATTGGAATGGTCTCCCCAGGGCAGTGTTGGAGTCACCACCCCGAGGATGTTCAAGCAACCTGTGAACCTGCTGCATAGAGACATGGTTTAGTGTTGATCCTTCAGTGCTGGGTCAGGGGTTGGACTGGATAATCTTTGGGAGTCTCTTCCAACCAAATATGTTCTGTGATTCTGTCTGATAATGCTGGTAGGTTCTTCATAGCTGAGCTCTTTCATGTAGCATAGTAAGGCTAACATTAAAAGTCCTTTAAGAAAAGTATTTCCTAGGACATCCTGTTCACATGGGAAAGACAAGGGGTTGTGGGCACAAGCTACTGCTGGAAAGATTCTGGCTGGAAATTAGGAGAAAACTTTTCACAATGAGATTATTTAGGTATTGGAATAATTACAGAATCAAATGTTAGGGGTGGGAAGGGGTCTTGAAAGATCACCCAGTCCAAGCCCCTTACCAAAACAAGGATGCCTAGGGCAGGTCACACAGGAACACATCTTACAGGGGTTTTGAAAGTCTCCAGAGAAGGAGACTCCACAGCCTCTCTGGGCAGCCTGTTCTAGTTCTCTATCACCCTTACCATACAGAAGTGTCTCCTCATGTTGTGGTTCTAGCTTGTTCCTGTTGTTCCTTGTCCTATCACTGGGCACTACCACGAAGAGCTTGGCACCTTCATCTTGACACCCACCCCTCAGGTATTGATAGACATTGATCAGATTCCCTCTCAGCCTTCTCCTCTCCAGACTAAACAGCCCCAGGACTCTCAGTCTTTCCTCACAGCAGAGATATTCAGGTCCCTCAGTTATCCTTGTAGCCTCTGTTGGACTCTCTCTGGCAGATACCTGTCTTCCTTAAATTAAGGACCCAAAACTGGGCACAACATTCTAGGTGCAGTCTCACCAAGGCAGAGCAGAGGGGCAGAAGAAGCTCCCTAGCCCTGCTGGACACACTTTTCTTGCTGCACCCCAGGATATTGTTGACTGGCCCATGTAGAACTTGATGTCCACTAGGACCCCGAGTTGGATTCTCTTCCATTGGTTAGTTTTAAAACTTGATAGGGAGTTAGGTCATCTCATTTCAACTTCGATGGTCATGGTGATGTTATGTGAGTGGTTGAACCTGATAATCTTAGAGGTCTTTTCTAACAAACAGTTCTATGATTCATAGGTTCAGAGAATGGTTTAGGTTGGAAGGGACCTTCAAGATCATCTAATTCCAATCCCCCTGCCATGGGCAGGGACATCTTCCACTAGAGCAGGTTGCTCAAGGCCTCTTCTAACACAGCCTTGAACATCTCCAGGGAGGAGACATCCATAACCTCCCTCAGCAACCTGTTCCAGTGTCTCCCCACCTTCACTGTAGATAGTTGCTTCCTAATCTCCAGTCTCAATCTCTCCTATTCCAGCTCAAAGCTGTTGCCCTTCACCCTGTCACTACAAGCCCTCGTAATATGTCCCTTCTCAGTTTTCTTGTAGGCCCCCTTCAGGTACTGGAAGGCTGCTCTAAGGTCTCCCTGGACTCTTCTCCAGGCTGAAGAGCCTCAACTCTCTCAGCCTGTCCTCATAGAGAAGGTTCTGCAGCCCTCTGATCATCTTTGTGTTCTCCTTTGGACCTGCTCCAACAGCCCTTATGCTGGGGCGCCAGCTGGTTTGGTATGGCAAATTAGACAATACCCCATGGAATTGTACAGCACACAGATGTTCTCAAGGCTGCCAGGGCTGGCTTTGCATATAGCCACCATGACTCCTTCCCTTCTGGTACAGTAAAACCCAACAGGCACCACTAACATGGTTCCATAGTTAGAACTCCACTATCAAAAAGTTCTGCATGGGGACAGCAAGTTCTGCGTGGGGCAGCAATGTGTCCTTGTGGCCAAGAGAGCCAATGGCATCCTGAGGTGCATCAGGAAAAGTGTGGCCAGCAGGGCTAGGGAGGTTGTTCTCCCCCTCTACTTTGCCTTAGTGAGATCACACCTGCAATACTGTGTCCAGTTTTGGGCACCCCAGTTCAGGAGAGACAGGGACCTGCTGGAGAGTCCAGTGGAGAGCCATGAGGATGACTGGGGAACTTGAGCATCTGCCCTGTGGAGGGAGACTGAGAGCCCTGGGGCTGTTTAGTCTGGAGAAGAGAAGGCAGAGGGCATCTGATTAATGTCTATAGATATCTGAGAGGTGGGTGTCAAGTGGATGGGGCTTAACTCTTCTCAGTGGTGCGCAACAATAAGAGAAGGATCAATGGATGCAAACTGGTTTCACCTCAACATGAGGAGAAATTCTTTACAGTGAAGATGCCAGAGCCCTGGAACAGGCTGCCCAGAGAGGTTGTGGAGTCTCCTTTTCTGGAAACTTTCAAAACCTGCCTGGATGCATTCCTGTGTGAACTACCCTAGGACATCCTACCTTGGCAGGGAGGTTGGACTGAATGGTCCCTTCCAACCTTTAAAGTTCTGTGATTCTGTTCTGTGATCACCTGGAAAGTTTGGACTGGATAATCCTTTGGGTCCCTTCCAACCTGGTATTCTGTGCTTCTGTGATACTGGTGGACTTACTAACTGTGAGTATTCGTTTTATATCCTCCTCTCTCACGTCTCTCCCTCCTCTCTCCATTTCTCAGGAGCAGCCATCGATTTTGTAGTTCAGAATGCCATGGCGGAATCTCATGGAGGGAGACCCAGTGCATCCAAAGTTGCCATAGCCATCGTGTCAGAGAGATCAGAAGACACTCTGGAGGCTGCTGTGCTCGCTGCAAGGATGAACAGTAAAACTCCTTTTGCTCTTGCCGTTTTCAGCAGATTTGTTGTTCTTTTTAATTAACACACTGAGACAAAGGATTGAAAATTGAGGCTCTAAGTTGAGGACTGACTGTGTGTTAACGCTCTGGTAAGAAACAGGCCTGTACAAAAGATGCCTCCTGAGAGATGCCTTTGAATTCTGGTAAATCCAGGTAGACCTGGATAAATCCAGGCCCACTTCGACTGGGGACAGAGTGGCTGGAGAGTGGCCAGGCAGAGAGAGACCTGGGGGTACTGGTTGACAGCTGAACATGAGGCATCAGTGTGCCCAGGTGGCCAAGAAGGCAAGTGGCATTCTGGCCTGGATCAGGAATAGTGTGACCAGCAGGAGCAGGGAAGTCCTTCTGCCCCTGTACTCAGCACTGGTTAGATCACACCTTGAGTACTGTGTCCAGTTCTGGATCTCTCCATTTAAGAAAGATGTTGATGTGCTTGAACATGCCCAGAAAAGGGCATCAAGGCTGGTGAGGGGCCTGGAGCAAAGCCCTGTAAGGAGAGGCTGAGGGAGCCAGGGGTGTGCAGCCTGGAGAACAGGAGGCTCATGGCAGACCTTATTGCTCTCTGGAACAACCTGAAGGGAGGTTGTAGCCAGGTGGAGGCTGATCTCTTCTTCCAGGCACCCAATGACAGAACAAGAGGACACAGCCTCAAGCTGTGCAGGGCAGGTTTAGGGTGGATGTTAGGAAGAAGTTCTTCCCAGCAAGGGTGATTGGCATTGGAATGGGCTGCCTGAAGAGGTGGTGGAGTCCCCATCCCTGAAGGTGTTTAAAAGGAGACTGGATGAGGCACTTAGTGCCCTGGTTTAGTTAATCAGAAGGTGTTAGGTGATAGGATGGACTCGATCTCAAAGGTCTTTTCCAACCTGGTTAATTCTGTTATTCTGTATAATTAGTGGCATTTCATTTTCTGAGGTCTTGTGGCTAGACAGGGATGACAACTGTGACCTAATACTATAAGTAGAATACTGTTGCCGTGCAGTGAGTCTTGAAATGTTCATAATAATAGTAACAATAAATAAAGGAGCAGATTCTGCACAGACCTCTACAGGAGTGTGCTTTTGCTGTCAGTGTGTGCTTGCAAATTTTGTAACTGTAATCTTTGTACCTCAGCTTCCCAAGGAACTCCTTTGTAGCTTGCTTTGGGGAGCTACTGAGTGAGGCATGGACTAAATAGCAAGCACAGTGATTATTTTTTAATTAAATGGTTTGAAAGCAATCTAACTGCTGTGGAATTGAAGAAAGAAATGTTTTAAATTGGGGAGGGGGGAGAGAAAAGGTAAAATGTCATTAAATCTGCAGCTGCATTTTGCTGAGCATGCAAGTATGATCTTATTGTGCTTGGGGCTACTAAAGTTTATCTTAGCTAATCAGAGCATCACTGTTTCTCCTCTTACTTACCTTTACCCTATGGGGAAGGAGTAATGCAAGTACTACATGATAATTAAATGCTGAGAAAATACTTCTCCCAATTATTTTGTTGTTTGAAGAAACAAATGGGGGAAAGAAAAAAATACAGCAGCAAAGACATCCTTCTCCTGTGCATTGCCCATTCAAAGCTTCCTCTCTTTTCCCAGGGGTATCCCTGTTTCCAATTGGAGTTGGAAGTGGATACGATGAAGATCAACTAAGGACTTTGGCTGGGCCAGCAGCTGATAACAGAATCATGAAGCTTCAGCATTTTGAAGACTTGTCCACTATGATCACATTGAATAATGAATTTATCAACAAAATCTGCATGGGTAGGTCCGGTATAGTTGTAACCTTGTAACTGAAACTAGACCCCAAAACAGAAATGTCAAAAAAGGATGGTTTCTCTTGATCTGAGAAGTTAGCCCAATGCTCTTTTATCAGTGTTTCACCAGCATCACCTAACCTAACCAACTACCATCACTAACTTAGGCAGAACACAAAATCTGAACCCTTTCAGAAAGATTTAAAAAACTGCCTAGGCCTGACCTTTCAGGCTATTATCTGATTAATGATCAATGCTGGTCCTTCCAGTATCTGAAGGGGGCCTACAGGAAGGCTGGGGAGGGACTATTAACAAGGTCTTGCAATGCCAGGACAAGGGGCAATGGGTTTAAACTGGCAGAGGGGAGATTTAGACTGGATGTTAGGAGGAAGTTCTTTCCAGTGAGGGTGGTGAGACACTGGCACAGGTTGCCCAGGGAGGTTGTGGCTGCTCCCTCCCTGGAGGTGTTCAAGGCCAGATTGGATGAGGCCTTGAGCAACCTGTTCTAGTGGGAGGTGTGTTGTTGGAACTGGATGATCTTTGAAGTTCCTTCCAACCTTACTATTCTATGATTTTATGAAGCTCTAGGTGTCATGAATGGGAGAATGCTTCTGAAATGCTACAAGTTAGTTGTCAGGTTAGTTGTGAATAAAGATCTTAAATTAACTCTTCTGCTTCACAAACCTAAGGCATCATGTATACATATATGAGAATTCATCCAAAATGTAAGGCAAAAATAAAAGGGGTAGGAATCATAGAATGGTTTGGGTTGGAAGTGATCTCCAGAAGTCATCTACTCTGACCCCCCTGCAGTCAGCAGGGACATCCCCCACTAGAGCAGGTTACTCAGAAGCCCTGTCTAGCTTCACCTTGAATATCTCTAGGGATGAGGCCTCACCTACCTCCCTGGGCAACCTGTTCCCGTGTTTCCCTACACTCATGCTAAAGAACTTGTTCCTCACATCCAATCTAAATCTGCTCTTCTCTCATTTCAAATCATTGCCCTCATCCTGTCCCTGCAGGCCTTTGCAAATAGTCCCTCTACAGCCTTCTTGCAGCCCCTTTCAGTTATTGGCAGACTGCTCTCAGGTCTGCCTGCAGCCTTCTCTTCTCCAAGCTGAACAACCCCAGCTCCCTCAACCTGTCCTCATAGCAGAGCTGCTCCAGCCCCTGATCACCTTCATGCCCCTCCTCTGGCCCTGCTCCCTCAGGTCCATGTCCTTCCTGTGTTGAGGTCTCCAGAGCTGGACACAGCACTGCAACTGAGGTCCCACCAGACTAGAGAGGCAGGATCTGCTCTCTCCCTCTCTGGCCACACTGCTTTTGATTCAGCCCAGGCTGCCATTGGCCTTCTGGGATGCAAGCTCACACTGCTGGCTCCTGTCCAGTTTCTCATCCTCAAAAACTCTGGAGTCTTTTCCTGCAGGGGTGCTCTCAATCTCATCAGCCCTCAGCCTGTCTTGACATCCAGGATTGCCCCAACCTAGGTGCAGGACCTTACATGTTGCCATATCAAACCTCATGAGCTTTTCTTCATCCCACCTCTCCAGCCTGCCCAAGTCCCTCTGGATGACACTCATCTCTTTAGACTCCTCAGCCACACCACTCAGGTTGCCATCATCCACATGTCAGTACAGTGGCATGAGAATGTGGGAAGCACAGGTCTATGAAACGAAAACACTGAGAAGCAAGCTCTGTATACAAAACTATCCTGTGCTAACATCCATATGCAGCACGCTCTGTCTTTCTAAGGACAAGTTCAAGAAGGACACAGAACTGCTCAAAAGAGTCCAGCACAGAGGCACAAAGATGATTAAGGGAATGGAACATCTCTCTTACAAGGAGAGCCTGAGGGAGCTGGGACTCTTTAGCTTGGAGAGGAGGAGCCTGAGGGGTGACCTCATTCATGATTATAAAGGTGTAAAGGGTCAGTGTGGAGAGCACGGAGCCAGGCTCTGCTGGGTGATGCCCAGTGGCAGGACAAGGGGCAATGGGTGGGAGTTGAGGCATAGGAAGTTCCATGGAAACATGAGGAGGAATGTTTTGATTGTGAGTGTGACAGAACACTGGAACAGGCTGTTTAGGGAGGTTGTGGAGTCTCCCTCTCTGGAGATACTCAAAACCTGCCTCTGTGTGTTCCTATGTGATCTGGTGTAGGTGATCCTGCTCTGGCAGCGGGGTTGGACTGAATGAGCTTTCAAGGTCCCTTCCAGCCCCTGATATCCTGTGATTCTATCTATGATTTTGAAAGCATTTGGAACTTCTTTTAAACATTTTTAATAGTCTTAGTTTTGGTACACTTCCATACATCAAGTAAGACTCCTTCCATGTAGTAAGACCAAGTCTAGAGGAGAAAGTTATACTTTACAGATTGCAGAACACAAGAAGAAGATTTTCACAAACCAACAAACCCAACAAGATAGTTTCCCACCCTATAGCAAACACTTTACTATCAGCAAAATGAGAGTTAATTTTTTCCAGATGTGTCTAAGAAATCTCTCATTCAAGTTTTTTGAGCTTTGTGCTGTTAGAAACATTTTCACACAGAGAAGAAGCTTTCACCTCTTGAGTTGATTGTTTACACAACAGGCTGCAACTAGCCTCAAATTCCTGCTCCCTGTTCTATATCCTGGATCAACATAATGCAGGGTAAGAAAATCACATATTTTTAGTGTGAGGGCAGGAAATGCATCTTCAAAAGCTCGGTTTAAAAGGAAAGGAAGAAAATGGCAACTGCCTGAATCTGCACAACAGCAGCTGTTTGATGATCTGGAGAGGTTTTTTAAGTGCCAGAAGTTATCCCAGTGGAGGCTGCTCGGATATCTGTAAGCTGGACTATGCAGACTCTGCAATTTCCTCATTCTTGCTGATATTTGAGTTTGCAAAAAAACTCCACTTCTTCTAATACAGGTAAAACTAAGCACTAATAATACTGGGTAGAACTTGTGGAATGACTAAAGTGATAGTGGTTTGCAGACAGCATAGGTGGATGCTATTATAATAGAAATAGTAACATTATTAGTGACAAATAAATTTACATACAAAGATCAAGGAGGAAAAAGAGAGAAATACTGGCCAGAGTTGAAGCAAGTTTCCTTTGATGGGGGCATAGCTATCTACAGATAAATCACAGAATTGTAGAATAGTTTGGGTTGGAAGGGACGTGCAAAGGTCCTCCAGTCCAACCTTCTCTGCAGTCATCAGGAACACCCTCCAGTAAGAGCAGCTTGCTCAGAGCCCTGTCTAGCCTCAGTCTGAGTATCTTCAGGGATGCCAACCATCTCCCTGGGCAACCTGTTACAGTGTTCCACCACCCTCATGCCAAAGGACACATCCAATTTAAATCTGCTTTTCTCTCATTTCAAACCATTGCCCCTCATCCTGTCCCTGCAGGCCTTTGCAAACAGTCCCTCTGCAGCCTTCTTGCAACCCCCTTCAGCTACTACCAGGCTGCTCTTAGATCTGCCTGGAGCCTTCTCATCTCCAGGCTGAACAACCCCCACTCCTTCAACCTGTTCTCACAGCAGAGCTGCTCCAGCCCTGATAATTTTCATGGCCTGCTCTAGACCTGCTCCACCAGGTCCATGTCCTTCCTATATTCATTCCTATAAAATGAGTGTTTGCTTAGACTTTAAAAAAAAAAAAAAAGAAAAATTAAAAAAAATTTAAAGAAATACTTCAGTATTTGATTTCCTGGAGCAGTTAATTCTTTCTGGATTGAGTGCATCTTTCTCAGCTGAGGGCACCCTCAGCAAATTTACAGGTGATACTACACTGAATGGTGTGTTTGTTAAGTCTGAAGGATGGGATGGGAGCCATCCAGAGGGACCTGGACAGGCTGGAGAGGTGACCTGAGCAGTCTCATGAGGTTCAATAAGGCCAAATGCAAGGTCCTGCACCTAGGTTGGGGATATTCCCTGGGTAAGGGAATGAGGTGGCTAAAAGTTGTCTTTCTCTTTCAGACCCTGTCAGAGAATGCATAGATGAGGATGGAAACAAAAAAAAGGTAAGTGTGTTGCTCTGGGTCATCCACCTGGCTTTCAAGTGACAAATAGGTGAGGGGATTGGACTGGATGACCTTTGGAGGTCCCTTCCAGCCCAAACCATTCTATGATTCTATGATCTTCTGCATTTCTAGTCTACATATGGTCATACACCACCCACCCCACCCCCAGTCCTAAACTAACATTTTCTGTAACCTGCCTCTTCTGGTGGTGTTCAGCACCTGATTTAGAGAACAACCACCAACCACTCCCTGGCTCAATTACAAGAGCCAGCTGATGAAGCCAGTCAAGCTCTATGGTTCTCCCTCCTGCAGATGCACAGGGAGAGACAAAGTGAGCAAGTTCATGTCTGGAGGTTGAGAGTTCCCTCAGAGAGGAAGTCTGAGACTTCCTCCGGTGTGCTGGCAGGCTCTTCGGTTTCAGCAGACTTATCCTTCACAACTGAGACTCCTCAGATTTTGCTTGCTTTTCTCTCCTAGGTTTACTCCTACGATTTTGTATCATTTGGGATTTCAGTTTTCTTTGTGTTCGGTGTCCCTGCATTTTCCTCTGCAGCAGGACTTTTGGCTTTTTTGGATCCTTTGGCTGATATTTTGGTTTTAATGTGCTTTTCTTATTCAGCACTTATATATTTTCCAATAGATGTAATTGAAAGCAATTAACCATGTATAGAAGCCAAAGGATCCTCTGACAGATGTGCACAGCTGTCTATAAACACCTTCCAGGTGCTCCACTTTCAGTGAGCTGCAGGCGAGACAAATATAATTAAAAACCATTCAATTTCTTCCTATCTAAATATTTTTTCCTCGCTTAAAACCCCTCATGTTACATTTTCACAGCTACCTCTAGGGTCACAAGCCTGAGAAATACTCAGCCACTTTGAGAACAAGTTGCTGTCTGAAAGAAACAGAGAAAGCAGGTCCGGGAAATTAACTCCTATTTAATACGTAATTTTTTATAACTGCAAATGTGGCACTGATGCAAATGTTTAGACATGAGGATACTGCACAGCTCAGAGATACAGAGCAATAATTACACATCATCACTGCCCTTGGCTTGCACATTAGGGCAAAGAATGGACAGAGAGTTATATTGTGATGACCCAGGTTTTTTGCCACAGTGCTCTCCCCTTTCTTAGCAATGTTGGGTAACAATCACCTTTGCTTCCCCGTGTCCTTCTGCTTGCGCATATCCAGAAATGTAGAACCACTTATTGCTTGTGCTTCTGTGCTCACAGAGTCACAGAATATATCTAACTGGTAGAGACTTCCAAGTCCACCCAGTCCAACCCTTGACCCAGCACTGAAAAGTCAACACTGAAGCATGCTCCTAAGCAGCAGGTCCATAGGCTGCTTGAACACCCCCAGGGGTGGTGACTCCAGCACTGCCCTGGGCAGACCATTCCAATGCTTGAGAGCCCCTTTCAGTGAAGAAACATTTGCTTAACATTCCACCAAAACTTACCCTGGCACAGCTTCTAACCATTTCCTCTAGTCCTGTTCCTTGCCACCAAGGAGAAGAGGCTGTCCCCTCCTTGCTCCAACCTCCCTCAAGTAGTTGTGGGGAGCAATGCGGTCTCCCCTCAGCCTCTTCTTCTCCAGACTGAAAGTCTCCAACTCCCTCAGATGCTCCTCACAGCCCAGGTGCTCCAGGCTCCTCGCCAACCTGGACATGCTCCAGCCTCTCAATGTCCTTGCTGCAGTGAGGGGCCCAGAACTGAACACAGGACTTGAGGTGTTGCCTCACCAGTACTGAGGCCAGGGGGATGATCACCTCCTGTCCCTGTTTGCCACAGGGTTTCTAACCTAAACCAGGATGCCATTGGTTTTCTTGGCCACCTGGGTACAGCTGACTCATGTTCAGCTGACTATCAGCCAACACTCACAGGTCCCTCTCCAAGTTGCAACTTTCCAACCACACATCCTCAAGTCTGTAGACTCACTTCTGTGGAGATAGATCTGAAAAGAGCCATTTCCCACATTTGGAGATATTCCTGGGATTGCAGGCCTCAGAGATGAGCACTCTGCTTTTGAAATTCATTGAGCCTGTTTATGGACTTCAGAGCTCAGTGTGACCAGGACAGGGAGCTCAGCTTGTTGCAGATAGGAATCTTGAGGTATTCCAGGCTGTGACTACATCTAATTTCACCGTAAGTTAGTCATATGTAGTCTAGATGCCTTAAAATGTAGACCATCCTTTAAAAGATGAGCTTCATTTATTTTTAACTGGCTAAAGGAATAGTTTCCCTCGGGGAGTGGGAGGGTGGGGAAAAGGAACTGTTTTAAAGGTTTGGAGTTGAGGATAGAAGTATGTGGTTAAGAGTACTCCACGTTGTTCTAACTTGGAACAAATATTGTGAATTCCTGCTGTGCCATGGCCATCTGTGCTCAGAGATCTTTCTAAAATAATTTTATGGTTAATGAAAACCAAAGGCTTTGACATTTAAAGAAAAGCTGAGGGGGGATTCTTTGTTGACTGTGCTATCCGTGCCTGCTGTAAGATGGCAAGCTAACAATAGATGGAGCAGCAGATACTTGGTTCTGCAGGGGGAAAACATCTCCTGTTCTAGATTATTATCTTTTGCTTAGAATTCCAGAGCCTATTTCTTTTTGTTGCTAATTTCAGCTTTCTCATTCTCATCAAGTCCTTAATACACTGCATTCTATTATCCAACTCTCCAAGGCTGATTTGAGGAGCACTGCTGCCAGTGTCACTTCACTTGCTCTCCAGAGGATGGTGGCAGCAGCCAAGTTGTCAATTTTTTTCTACCCTCTGCCCATGTTCTTTTCCCTTGTTAAATACCCACGTCTCCTTTTCCAGCCTGGTGATAAATGGACATTGCCAGACCAGTGCCATACTGTGACATGCTTTCCAGGAGATTACACAGTTCTGGAGAGCCACCAAATTAACTGTGAGAGGATGCCAAAGCCAGTATGTCACAGCAATCTTCCCGCTGTTAAGATTGAGGAAACTTGTGGCTGCCGATGGATGTGTCCATGTGAGTATTTATTTTTGCATTTATGCCTCTCCCTCCCCATCTTCCCCATTACAGAATGTCAGGGGTTGGAAAGGGCCTCCAGAGACCATCCAGTCCAACCCCTCTGCCAGGACAGGATCACCCTGGACAGATCACACAAGAACACATCTAGGTGGGCTTTGAAAGTCTCCCAAGAAGGAGACTCCACAACCTCTCTGAGCAGCCTACTCCAGGCCTCTGCCACCTCGCGTTAAATCATCTCTTGAAATATTTATCAGAAATGTAACGGTAAATGGAGCTGCTCAGTCATTACAGACATCAAAGGTACCAGAAGTGGGAGAAATTGATGCTGAACACCAATTAGACATGCAACCAGAAGCATAAGAGTCTTTGTGATGCCTGGAATGTGTGATGCTGTTTGCAAGTTCAGAGACACTGTGAAACTGTTTTGTACATTAGTGAAGTGATGGTATTTTATCACAGTTCATTCCCAAACCTATGTGACCTGGGAAGGAGGATGTGTAGGAGAAAACAGGAATTCATCTCAGCAAGCTGCAAGCAAGTGATGAATCCTGGTCTTCAAAGCTTCAGGGTTTGGGCTGACCTTGGTTAAACACATGTATTAGAGAAAAAACAACAAATGCTGAGTGCTCCCAGGAAATCCCACACTGAATATGTGAGCAGAAATGGTGAGCAGTGTGTGTTGAGTGCTCTGGCTGAGGTGACAGGAACAGAAATGAAATGCACTCACTTGCATTCACAAGGTGGAGACATTCAGCTGTCAAAACCAGAGATTCTTTAGGAAAATATGATGTATGTGAAGGGAAGACTTGAGGGGTGAAAACTGATGATTTCAAGCAGAAACCCAGGCTGGAGCCTCCAGATCACCTCAGTACTCAGACAGATGCTCTGACAACAATGAAATGGTGGCAGCCTGGGGTGAAGGAGGCAGTGGTGGCTGGCTGCATGCAGTGTGGCATCACTCCATGCTGACACAAGGAAGAGAAACTATTTTTTTTATTGCTGAGTTGATTCTTTTTTATACATGAACTTGATAGCTGGAGATGCTCCAGTGTTCTGAAGATACTGGAACCAGTACTCTCTGATGTATTCGTCAACAGCTAGGATGAGGGCACACAGGGCACTGTCAGCAAGTCTGCTACTGACACCAAACTGGAAGGAGTGGCTGACACCCCTCAGGCTGTGCTACCATTCAGCAGGACCTGGACAGGCTGGAGAGTTGGGTGGGGAGGAATTGAATGAAATAAAACAAGGACAAATGTAGAGTCTTGCGTCTGGGAAAGCACAACCTCACAGAGCAGTAGAGGTTGGGGACTGACCTGTTGGAGAGCAGTGTAGAGGAAAGGGACCTGGGGGTCCTGGTGGATAGAAGATGGACCATGAGCCAGCAGCATGCCCTTGTGGCCAAAAACGCCACAAAAGCATCCTGGCGTGGATTAGAAGGGCTGTGTCTAACAGATCAAGAGAGGTTCTCCTGCCCATCTGCTCTGCCCTGGTGAGGCTGTGTCTGCAACATTGTGTCCAATTATAGGCTCCTCAGTTGAAGAAGAACTTCAGAGAACTGCTTGAAAGCGTCCAGCACAGAGCCATAAAGGCAGCTGAATATCTCCCTACTGAGGAAAGGCTGAGAGCTGGGTCTCTTTAGCTTTAAGGAACCTGAGGGGTGACTTCATTCATGTTTATAAAGATGTAAAAGGCAGCATTGGGTGGACAGTACTGGCAGGTTGCTACTGGATCTCCCTGAACTTTTCTTCTCTCCAGTCTGAACAACCCCAGCTCCCTCACCCTGTCCTCATAGCAGAACTGCTCCAGCCTCATGATCATTTTTGTGGTGCTCCTCTGGACCTGCTCCATGAGGTCCACGTCCTTCCTGTGTTGATGGCTGCAGTACTTCAGGGGAGGTCTTAGCAGAGCAAAGTGGAGTGGGAGATGAAGTATTTGCCAGAGCCTCTCCTCAGTGATTTGCTGTGACATTTGCAATTCTTTCCCTTCCTATCTTTCCCTATTAACTGGTTCCATGTGCCTGTAATGGTTGTGAGGGACCAGCCCAATCTGAACAAAAGCAGATGCTTTTATGGCATTTAAAAAAAAAAAAAANTAACAACAACCACCAAAAAAAAAAAAAAAAAAAAAAGGTATTTTCTTGGTCTTCAGGTGTCTGCATTGGGAGTTCATCTCGACATATTGTCACCTTTGATGGGCTGAATTTCAAGCTGACTGGCAATTGCTCCTACACCTTATTTCAAGACATGGAACATGATGTTGAAGTTCTGCTTCACGAAGGGCCATGCAGAGCAACACCAAAGATGAACTGTATGGACTCCATTGAAGTGAAACACCGTGCTGTATCTGTTCAGCTCTTCAGTGACATGACAGTAAGCTAAATGCAATTAAGTCACAGGCTGCTAGGGGTTGGGAGGGACCTCTGGAGAGCCTCCAGTCCAACCCTCCTGCCACAGCAAGACCATGGAATCTATCTCAGGTTGCACAGGAAGGCATCCAGATGGGTCTTGAAAATCTCCAGAGAAAGAGACTCCACACCCACTCCGGGCAGCCTATTCCATAGCTCTGTGACCCTTACAGTCAAGAAGTTCTTCCTCATGTTGAGCTGGAAATTCCTATGCTGTAGTTTCCATCCATTGCCCCCTGTCCTATCCCAGTGCACAAGTGAGCACAGTCTGTCCCTGCCCCTTCCTTCCTGACCCCCATCCCTCAGATATTTATAGACATTTATTAGATGCCCTCTCAATCTTCTCCTTTCCAGACTAAACATGCCCAGGTCTCTCAGACTTTCCTCATCAGGCAGTGCTCCAGGCCCTTCATCGTCCNCTTACAGTCAAGAAGTTCTTCCTCATGTTGAGCTGGAAATTCCTATGCTGTAGTTTCCATCCATTGCCCCCTGTCCTATCCCAGTGCACAAGTGAGCACAGTCTGTCCCTGCCCCTTCCTTCCTGACCCCCATCCCTCAGATATTTATAGACATTTATTAGATGCCCTCTCAATCTTCTCCTTTCCAGACTAAACATGCCCAGGTCTCTCAGACTTTCCTCATCAGGCAGTGCTCCAGGCCCTTCATCGTCCTCATAGCCCTCTGTTGGACTCTCTCCAGTAGATCCCTGTCCCTCTTAAACTGGGGAACCCAGAACTGGATGCAGTATTCCAGCTGGGGCCTCACCAGGGCAGAGTAGAGGAGGAAGAGAACCTCCCTCGGTCTGCTGGACACACTTTTCTGTGCGTTGTCTGTTCACACTGTAGAATTTAGATTAGTTTATCAACCTCTCGTTTCTCCCATTGTGCTGGTGTCAAGAACTTGGGATTTGGCAGTGTGTTCCTGACACTTCTGCCAGAAAGGAAGGAATTATAGACAGGACATGCTGCACTTTCACAGAATTGTCAGGGTTGGAAGAGACCTCAGAGATCATCTAGTTCAAACCCCCCTTCCATGAGCAGGGACATTTTCCACTAGATCAGGTTGAAACTTCTTTACAGTGAGGGTTGCAGAGCACTGGAACAGGCTGCTCAGAGGGTGTGGAGTCTCTTTTGGAGACTTTCAAAACCTGTCTGGATGCATTCCTGTGTGAACTACCCTAGGTGATCTTGCCTCAGCAGAGGAGTTGGACTGGATGATCTGTGGAGGTCCCTTCCAACCTGTAAGGTTCTGTGATTCTGTGAACTCTTTCAGTTCAGGGCAATGCATTATTTAATCCTCACTTTTGTTATAGTATCATAGAAACGTTGGAAGGACCTTCTGGGATTATCCAGTTCCAGCTCCCCTGATGTGGGCAGAGAGACTTTCCACTAGATCAGACTGCTCAGAGCCACATCCAGCCTGACCTTAAAAATTTCCAGGGATGGGGCTTCCACCACTTTGATTCTGTTTTCAGGGCAAAGGCCCTTTACGTGATGTCATCATATATCATAAATCCAAGTGCCAGGTGCTGCATTTTGGCCACAACAACCCCATGCAGAGCTATAGGCTGGGGTCAGAGTGGCTGGAGAGCAGCCAATTAGAAAGAGATCTGGGGTTACTGATTGACACCTGCCTAAACATGAGCCAGCAGTGTGCCCAGGTGACCAAGAAGGCCTATGGCATCCTGGCCTGCATCAGGAATAGTGTGGCCAGCAGGAACAGGGAGGTCATTCTCCCCCTGTACTCTGCACTGGTTAGGCCACACCTTGAGTGCTGTGTCCAGTTCTGGGCCCCTCAATTTAAGAAGGGCATTGAGGTGCTTGAACATGTCCAGAGAAGGGCAACGAGGCTGGTGAGAGGCCTCGAGCACAAACCCTATGAGGAGAGGCTGAGGGAGTTGGGATTGTTTAGCCTGGAGAAGAGGAGGCTCAGGGGGGACCTTATTGCTGTCTACAACTGCCTGAAAGGTGGTTGTAGCCAGGAGGAGGTTACCACCTTCTCTCAGGCAACCAGCACCAGAACAAGAGGACACAGACTCAAGCTGTGCCAGGGGAAGTTTAGGCT
>VWZE01007765.1:142750-154331 GCA_013396675.1 Eubucco bourcierii | reverse complement strand
GAATCAAGCCCTTGATTTCCATTCCAGCATCATACACTGATGTGCAGACTCCTTACTGTCTCCCCTCTTCCATGTAACAGAGGTCATTCCTCTTCACCTGAATCAGTGTCAGAATGGGCTTGAGAAGAACAGTGAGTGCTGCGTGCCAGTCTGCAGTGACTCGAGCTGTTGGTTTCCCTTCTGGCATCACACACTGAGTGTGCAAACTCCTCCCTGCCTCCCCTCTTCCGAGTAACAGGGGTTATTCCTCTTCACCCCCAGATACTTAAGGCTGGGAGGTTCTCAATTATGAAGTTTGGTTACAGGGCTTTAAGAAGATGGGACTTGAATCTCAGTGTTTTATGGGCTTTAGATGCATAATGAGATTTTTGGGTGGCCTCATGCTGCTGAATGAATCTTCTGTCAAAGGCATCATCATTCTTTGCAACAGATCTTCTTAAATAACATAAGCTTGCATGTGTGGGGAGAGTTTATTCTCTAAATAGAAAAAAAAAAAAAGGATTTTAAAAAGGATGTGCTCTGAACTGCTTTGTTTCACACAAGCAAATTTAGGCTCACATTTCCTTCAGCAAGAAATATCTTCTAAACATTTCCAATTAAGCTGAAAGGAAGCAAAGAACATTTGTGACTGAAGCATCTCTTTTAAATGTTCCTTGTGCCGCTGATAGTAAATCTGCACCAACAGCCTCACAGTGTGCCCTTGTACAGGGGAGGCCCACAGGGCTCCAGGGACCCCATTTGCCATGGCTTGTGCCTTACTACTGCCTCCTTTCAGACTCTTGTGGTGGTTCCAAATACAGGGATGTCTCTAAGTACAGGTGGCAGCTGGCTTAGGTATCCCACTCCTTTCTTCTTATTACTAAAGATCTTAGCAAGCTGTTACTGTTAAAGAGCACTCCAGAGTATTCCAAGTGACAGCTTTGCCCTTTGTATCCTCCTGACTTACACTGCCTGTTCTCACTCAGAATCTAGACAGACTGTGCAGAATAATGTCATTGTCCAATAGTGCATCTTCTCACTCTTACCTCCCTACTCATGTAGATTTTGACTGTGGGCAGCTCTTTACAGGTAACTGCATCTTTAACATCAATCATTACCCTCTCTCTCTCATGAGAGAAGGAGCAGTGGATGAACAGTGAAACCCTTTCTGAATGTGCTTTTTTTACCTGCAGTGATGGTTTCAGATTTGGGGTTTGCTGTGATGCTCTCCCAGTATTCAGTCCACTGGGAAATCATACCATGTCACAGAATTATAGAATAGTCTGGGTTGGAAGGGACCTCCAAAGGTCACAGAATCACAGAATTAACCAGGTTGGAAAAGACCTCTAGAATCATTGAGTCCAACTTATTACCTAACTCTTCTGATTAACTAAACCATGGCACTAAGTGGCTCATACAGTCTCCTTTTAAAAACCTCCAGGATTGGAGACCCCACCACCTCCCCAGGCAGCCCATTCCAATGCCAATCACTCTTTCCATGAAGAACTTCTTCCAAACATCCAGCTTGAACCTGCTATGGTGCAGCTTAGGCCTATGTCCTCCTGTTCTGTCACTAATTGCCTGGCAGAAGAGACCAACTCCCACCTGGCTTCCTTTCAGGAAGTTGTAGAGAGCAATAAGGTCTCCCCTGAGCCAGTATCCAGTCCAACCCCCTCTGCAGTAAGCAGGAGCATCCTCAATTAGAACAGGTTGCTCAGAGCCCTGCTGAGCCTCACCTTGAATATCTTCAGGGATGGAGCTCCAACCACCTCCCTGGGTAACCTGTTCCAGTGTTCCACTACCCTCATGGGGTATCCCACATACTCTCAATGAAAAATATGCACTGCTTATTTTTGTGTTTGATACTATTTTGAGAAAGCAGATGCTTTCTATTTATTTCCCCCTTATTACTGATGGATACCCAACCACGTTGTGCAGTTGCATGAAACCACAGTCCCTCCTGACAGCCTGAGGCTGCATTTATGTCAGTTGAGCATTTCCATGATTAAAACAATAGTAACTCCTCATCCCATTCCTGCATTCTTTACACCTCCTGCTAAACTGGTGCACAACAGTAAATCTGGAATTATGTGTCCCCTTAGGTTCCTACTGTTAACAGAGTAAACAGCCTTCACAGTTTTCTGAGTTTACCAGTTACTGTTACTCACCCTCACCTGCTCCCATTGTTAATAGAGCAGTGACCAGCATCTTTGATTCCTTTCTAACAGTCTGGTTGGTTTGGGTTGGGTTTTGGTTTGGGTTTTTGTTTTTTTTTTTTGTTTTGTTTTGTTTTGTTTGGTGGTTGTTTTTTTGTTTGGTTTGGTTTTTTGTTTGTTTGTTTGGGTTTTTTGTTTGGGTTTTTTGTTTGTTTTGTTTTGTTTTGATTTGATTTGTTTTGTTTTGTTTTTCTTTCTCCCATGCAGCACATGGAAACATGGATTCCTGCCAATGAGCCTTGCAAGATCTGCACGTGTCTGGATAACAAGAAAGTCAACTGTTCTGTCCAACCTTGCCCTGCTGCCAAATGTAAATTGGTTTTGCTCTAAATGTGACTGCACTGGAATTGGTGTTCTTGTCACCTAGTTTTCTGCTTCTCGTGCAAACAACACTGAATTGAGCAGCAGTGTTGATCTGCTGGAGAGCAGGAAGGCTCTGCAGAGAGGTCTGGACAGGTTAAATCCATTGACTGAGGTCAGAAGAATGAGGTTTAACAAGACCAGGTGCTGCATCCTGCACTTCGGTCACAACAACTCCAAGCAATGCCACAGGCTTGGGGCCCAGAGTGGCTGGAAAGCAGCCTGGTGGAAAATGATTTGGGGGTGCTGGTGGATGGCTGAACATGAGCCAGCAGTGTGCACAGGTGGCCAAGAAGGCCAAGGGCACCCTGACCTGTACCAAACCCAGCGTGTCTAGCAGGAGCAGGACAGTGATAGTGCCCCTTTACTTTTACCTGGTGAGGCCACAGCTTGAGTGCTGGGTTCAGTTCTGGGTGCCACAGGATAAGAAAGACATTGAGGGGCTGGAGGGTGTCCAGAGAAGAGCAGCAAGGCTGGGGAGGGGTTTGGAGGGTATCATGTGAGGAGCAGCTGAGGGATCTGGGGTTGTTCAGTCTGGAGAAGAGAAGGCTGGAGAAGTTCAGCTGCCTGAAAGGAGGTTGGAGTGAGGCTGATGTTGGTCTCTTCTCCGAAGTAACCAGAGACAGGATGAGAGGAAATGGGTTTGAGTTGTGCCAGGAAGGTTTAGATTGGACAGGAGGAAAAACTTCTTGAGTGAGGGAGTGATGAGAGGTTGGAACAGGCTGCCCAGGGAGGTGATGGAGTCATCATCCCTCGAGATGTGGAATAAACTGTAGATGTGGTTCTTCAGGAGATGGTTTAGTGGTCATGGTAGCTGGGTTACACTTGGTCTCAATGATCTTAAAGGTCTTTTCCAGCCTTAATGATTCTGTGATCCTCTTATTACCCAAACACGTTTTGTGGACATGTTCTTCTTCTTCCAGCCATCCAGTGTGGTCCCTGTGAGGTCCCTCGTCTGCGCAGGGACAGCAGCCAGTGCTGCCCTGAGTTTGAGTGTGGTAAGTTTTCATAAGCTACTGCAATCTTCTTGGCCCATGTTTCTATCAGATGTTCTACAGGTCCCTTTTAATTTAACATGGCACCAAATCACTGTGCAATGGTGTAAAACAGGGGGTTGGACTAGAGAACCTTTGGAGGTCCTTTCCAACCCAAACCATTTTTATAATTCTGAGTCTGGCTTAAATGTGTCCCTCTTTGCATTGGAGATGAGGGAAGAAATTGAGCAATTTGGTTTCGTCTAAATGCAATCAGAATATGTATTTTTTTCCCCAAGTGTCTATTTTTGGTCTACATTCACATATTAAACACAACATCAGAACATGAATCCTGATAACCCGAACCCGAACTGTTCTCTTAAGCTGTTTTGAAAACAAATTCTGGCCTATTGAATTTTCTTACTTGGTATTTTAGGGTAGTAGTTGAGTGTAGTAAAGAAAAGTTTAATGAGGATGTGTGTGTCTGTCTTTTATTGAGGACTAATTACTCAAATTTTCTCTTCTTAGTCTGTGATCTGGTTTCCTGTGATTTGCCTCCTGTTCCTACCTGTGAGTTTGGCCTACAGCTTGCCCTAACCAACCCTGGAGAATGCAGACCTAATTATACATGTGGTAAGGTATTTTTTTTCCAACCATCAGAGAGTAGCACTGGAACATTGCACCTGAATAACACTGACACCCTCCTTTAGACATCATTCTATCCCTCTGAAAGGTTTCATTTCGGAGCAAATTGACATTTAATGCTTCAAGTTCACAGACTTGGAAGGAGGGCATTGCTGGCACTTTTCTGAGTGCACTTTTGAATCAAGGCTGAGAAACACTTTTCTGTGGGACATTTGTGCTCTGATTCCTATGCTTATTTCACAAATCTTTTTGATTGTGTATGAGACAAGACTTCTTTTTTTGCAAGATATTAGCATTTCCTGACCCTGCAGCACGGTCTTTGTCTGGGGTCTTCTATTTCTGTATTGCTTCTAAGTCTCTAAGTAGATTTATCAGAGCCTGCAGTAGCATGCTTGGTGCAGAAGTGCTGCCAGAGAACTGTCTTGTTTGCTCCCAGTGCTCCAAGGTGTCATGTGCTTGATGTGGTACCAACCTTTTTCTGCCAGCCTGTGACAGAGAAGCATGCAGCACAATTCAAAGACCTTCCTGCCCGCCTCATCGAGAGCTGACTATCAAGAAGACTGAGTGCTGTGACAGCTATGAGTGTGCCTGCAACTGCACAAACTCAACCCTGAGCTGCCCTCTGGGATACCTCTCCAGATCTCTCACCAATGACTGTGGCTGTGTGTCTACCACCTGCATTCCAGACAGGGTAAGAGGAGTGAAGTGTCATTTCCACAAAATCCTTTACACAGGGAGTGACAGCACCGAAGTCAGTGGATAACTAGAAACTAAAACCCCCTACAATGAGACTACTGGATAATGCAGGCAGGGGTATTTTTCATTTACAGTGCCTGAGAGAAATAGACTGTTCCATCACACCATTGCTTGTTTTATTACAGTCATTTATGCTGACAAAATCAAACCAGGTTTTGAGACAATCAGATTTTTTTTTTTTTTTTTCCAAATGTGTCACAAAATTGTTAGGGTTAGAAGGCATCTCAACAATCATCTAGTTCCAACCCCCCTGCTATGATCTGGTAGGACATGTCCCTGCCCATGTTGCCCAGCCTGGCCTTAAAAAACATCTAGGGATGGGGCTTACAACNATCTATAATATACTTTAATATCTATAATATACTTTAATATCTATAATATATTAATATCTAATATAGCATATAGGATATATACAATGTATTTTTATATGTACATATATATGTATATTGTATATATAATAAATATGTATATTTATATAAATATATAATTTCAGACTCATTTGAAACCTGAAGGTCATTCAAATATGAGGAATTTCAGTGGTCATTTACAATTTTTTTGTTTCTGGAACACAAAAGTACATACTTTGAGTCAGCAGAGTTACCATATATTCTTTCAGTCCTATACTAACTTTAGATTTGGAACACCTTGGACCTAAACTTCATGTGCCCATTGATTACCTTTGCCCCTCCATGTGGAGGCATTGTAGCTTACAGGAAATATTTTACCACTACATATACCTCTGACTTCGGTAAAGCTTCATAAGGATGTGTTTTTCTTTATTTTATCATCCTTTTATCAAGTTTTTATACCAGATTAATCTTTAAGAAAGAATAGGTTGCAGGGCAATGTCACTTTTCATTCAACAGCTTAATAAAGGATTACTCTCTCTTGCAGCTCAGGAGATTCAGCCTTTATGTTCTGGTGAGACAGTGGAACAGGTTGCTCAGAAAAGTTCTGGAGACTCCAAAGCTGGAAGTGTTAAAAGCCAGGTTTGATGGGACCTTGAGATACCTGGTCTAGTAGGAGGTGTCCCTGTCCATGGCAAGGGTGGTTGGAACTAGATGATCTTCAAGGTCACTTCCAACACACATCATTCTATGATTCTATGAAATTGAGTAGTTCATGATCTTGCACAAGTCTTTTTATATCTCTGTGTCTTGCTTTCCTACATCTGTAAACAATAAGTGATGCTCACCTCTTAAATCCCATGGTGCACTTGAAACACAGCAGAAGAGGTAGCATTACTTTTGAGGTAGCTGTGATGGTCTAAGGATACAAGGGAGTGAATGCTGGTAGCTCCAAGCAGGACTTTTTCAGGTCAGCTGATGTAGCTGAAAGGAGTTTTCCATTAATGGCTTCATCTACAGGACTCACTCTTCCTTATCTGTAAATATTGGCTCACAGAGAAATTGAGCCAGACCCTGGGTAATTTTGCAGGCTTAAGATAAAAGCCTGCAATTTATTCTTTATAGAATACCATCTTTGGCTTCACTTATTTTCCTTCTTTTAACAGAGTGCCCCCAATTTTGAGACCCTGTGTAACATGTCTACTAGGTTCCAAATATTCCACAAAACTTATGGTGGGTTTCATAGTTTTAAAAAAACAGCCTTTTAGAGCCAGTAGTGTGCAATATCATGTCTTAATTACTGTGTTCAATAGGTGTGCGTGCACAACAACATAGTCTACCCCATCAGGACAACCTGGAAAGATGGTTGCAGGGAATGCTCTTGCACTGATGTGAGGGATGATGTTACAGGACTTCAGGTGATGGAGTGTCATGACAAAACATGTGACACGTTCTGCTCTCGGGTGAGTAACATACAAACCACTGCCTTTGCCAGCACAGTCCTGATGGGTTCCTGAAATTATTTAAATGTGTTTAGAGAAATTAGAAAAAAAAAAAAAAAAGTAGAAAGTGTGTGTTATAACAAGGAATGGTCATGGGAATTGAGCTTAAGAGTGCCTGAATATTGCTGAGTTTATTTTAGAGTCATATCCTGCTGCCAAGGAAATCAGTGACAAGTCACTTTTATACTGCCATAAAAGGAGAGGTGCATGCTGAAGTGTTTATCATTCACACCACTTGCACAATAAGTACTTATCAAAGAATCACAGAATATATCTATTTGGAAGAGACCTCCAAGATCATCCAGCCCAACCCTTGACCCAGCACTGGAGGGTCAGCACTGAACCATGCCCCTAAGTGCCAGGTCCACAGGCTGCTTCAACACCCCCAGGGATGGTGACTACAGCACTGCCCTGTGCAGACCATTCCAGTGTTTGGGAACCCTCTCTATGAAGAAGTATCTCCTAGCACCTAACCTGAACCTCCCATGGTTCAGCTTCTAACCATTTCCTCTAGTCCTGTCTCTTGCCACCAAGGAGAAGAGGCTGTCCCCTTCTTGCTCCAATTACCCTTCAGGTAATTGTAGAGAGCAATGAGGTCTCCCCTCAGCCTCCTCTTCTCCAGACTGAACACCTCTAGCTCCCTCAAACGCTTCATTGTAGATCATGAGCTCTAGGCTCTTCATAAGCTTTGTCGCCCTTCTCATGGTGTCTGAAGTTCAATTTCAAACTAACCGAAGTTCAGTTTCTGAAGAGAACGTTTCAGACCTGTCTAGCTCAGCTCTGCCCTCTATAGCAATAATAGCACCGCATGCTGTGGCCTTTAGCACACTGACATCTTCAATGTGCTACAAAGTTATGTGGTCTGCTTTTGGAAGACCACGAAGGAACTATCAGGATGTCCCTGCCGACTGCAGGGAAGTTGGACATGATGACCCTTGGAGGTCCCTTCCCCAATCCAGCCCATTCTGTGACAAAGTCATCCTCAGCAGGTATCTCATGTCAAGAAACCTTAAGGAAAAAGAGTGGATGTTTCACTCAAATGAACCCATCCCACTGTCCTCTGAGAGGCTTGCTGCCAAATACAAACATCTCACTTGCCAACCAGATGTGAGCTTGCTTCATTATTTGTCACAGGTCTCTCACTTTTTGTGTCCTCTTCTACGTGTCCTAATGTTAAAGAAAGGGTTAGAAATAGTTAGAAGTTGAACCCTGGGAGGTTCAGGCTGGATGTTAGCGAATATTTCTTCACTGAAAGGGTTCTCTAACACTGGAATGGTCTGCCCAGCTGCAATAGTTGCATGTGCCACAAGGAGGAGGAATGCCTCATTCCTGGAGCTGCAGAAATCCTTCTGTGAGATTGCTTCACACAAAAAATCCTGCTGACAGAGTGGATAACAGCTTTCAAATTGTCTTAAAATCACCATTGCTAACGTGAGGGAAGCACTTGCTTGGCTTAGTTTCTGTTAGTGGTTTTGAAGTTAGGTACTTTCTAAGTAATATAAAAGAGTTATTCTGAAACATAATTGTCTGTGCTAAGTGTTTAGGACAAAGCCATTTGGATAAGTGTGTACATTTAAAAGGTTAGATTTTCAAGCCTCTTGAATGATTAAATGATAATATAGAACATTTGCACCCTGCATGCAGAAGCATAGTGAATGATGGTTGGTGATAGATGCTGATATGCCAGAGGGGCAGAATGTCATCCGGGGCACTTGGACAAGCTGGAGAGATGTGCCCAGGTGAACCTCAGGAGATTCAACAAGAGCAAGAACAGGGTTCTACATCTGGGCCAAAACAATCCTCACTATCAATACAGACTAGGGGGTGAGAAGATAGAAAGCAGCCCTGTGGAAAAGGGTGCTGCTTTCTGCTGGGGGTGCTGATGGATGAGAAGCTGAACATGAGCAGACAGTGTGAGCTTGCATCCCAGAAGGCCAACGGCAGGCTGGGCTTCATCCAAAGCAATGTGGGCAGAGATGGAGAAGAGAGGATCCTACCACTCTGCTCTACTCTACTCTGCTGAGACCTCACCTGGAGTACTGCATCCAGCTCTGCAGCCCTTAGCATGGGAAGGACATGGACCTGATGGAGCAGGTCCAGAGAAGGGTCAAGAAAATGATCAGGGGACTGGAGCATCTCTGCCATGAGGACAGGCTGAGGGAGCTGAGATTCAGTCTGGAGAAGAGAAGACTCCAGGCAGACCTAAGAGCAGCCTGGCAGTAACTGAAGGGGGTGGCAAGAAGGCTGCAGAGGGACTGTTTGCAAAGGCCTGCAGGGACAGGATGAAGGCAATGATTTGAAATGAGAACAGAGCAGATTTAGATTGGTTGTGAGGAGGAGGTTCTTTAGCATGGGGGTGGTGGAACACTGGAACCAGCTGCCTCCAAAGGTCATCCACTCCAACCCCTCTGCAACCAGCAGGGACATCCTCCACTAGAATTGGTTGCTCAAAGCCTTGTTGAGCCTCCCCTTGAGTATCTACAGGGATGGGGCCTCAGCTACCTCCCCAGGCAACCTATTGCAGTGTTCCAGCACCAAGCAGCAAAAAGCCCACTTAGGCAGGTTGAATTGTCCAAACCCAGCATCTTAACTGGTGCCTTAGGGGTACAAATCACCCCCGGATTCTGCTACACTGCACCTTTTCATTTGCACTTCAGAGGGCTCTTGTTCCAACCACCTCAGTAAAACTTAAGTCCTGCAGCTGGATTTTGCTTTAATTCTGGGCACAAGCACCTCAGAGATTTTTACTCCTCTGAGTTGCCATGAAAATTAAAAGCTTTACCTGAGACTTCTGATGCTTCAGACAGCAGATTAAAGTCACAAAGTCCAAAATGCTCAACAGTACAGAGTTGGTTCATGACTCTGGTATTATGCTGATGACATGACACAAAAATTTTCCCTGTGAAAATCCACTGGTTATTCAGGTTTGCTGATTTACTTCATATTGCAAATCAAGGACAGTTCATGAAAGGGAGGGAGCAACTGAGAATACTTCAGTGATTCAATTCAAAGAGGTTGATAAAAATAAAGCTTATTTTCATTGACATTTTTCATATGGACAATTTCTTCTTCTTTTTGAGAGAGAACATCTTCCCTTCAACTCTGTATTGAAATCAGTTGTGCTTTCGCCCCTGGAGACTGCCTAGTTATTAAATGTAGACTGTATTATTTCAAATTAGGTTGAAGGTCCTTGCTTGCTTTCACTTAGGTTTTTCAGTGTTTGGATCTTTGGCTAGTGGCTTTAGGAGTTCAAAAGGTAGAATTAGCAGTCAAAACTGATCCCTGGACTACGTCTGACCGAGTCCTTCCCTCTACTTCAGCACAGAGCAGTCAACTGTGTGAATGTGCTCTGACTGTATCACAGAATGTCAGGGGCTGGAAGTGACCTCAAAAGCTCACCCAGTCCAACCCCCCTGACAGTGCAAGATCACCTAGACCAGATTGCACAGGAATGCATCCAGGTAGGTTTTGAATATCTCCAGAGAGGGACACTCCACAACCTCCCTGGGCAGCCTGTTCCAGGGTTCAGTCACCCTTACAGTGAAAAATTTCTTCCTCATGTTTAAATGAAACTTTCTATGTCTCAGCTTCCACCCATTGCCCCTTGTCCTGTCATTGGGCATCACTGAGGAGAACCTGGCTCTAGCCTCCTGGCACTCGCCCTTTGCATATTTATGGATGAGATCACCTCTCAGGCTCCTTCTCTCCAAGCTAAAGAGCCCCAGCTCCTTCAAACTCTCCTCATAAGGAAAATGTTCCACTCCCTTAATGATTTTTGTGACTCTGAGCTGAACTCTTTCAAGCAGTTCCATGAGGTCCTTCTTGAACTGGGGTACCCAGAACAAGACACAATATTCCAGATGCAGATGTATCCTAGCTTTGAATTCTCAGGGATGGGAAGGGGAATAGTGAGTGCTGATTAATGTCGAAGATGCCATTAGAACAACTATTACCATTATTTTTCTTTTGTGAAATAGTATTTCTGCATGAATAGAGGGAAAAACTTTTTTCCCTGTGAGGATGGCAGAGGCCTGGAGTAGGCTGCCCAGAGAGGCTGTGGAGTCTCCTTCTCTGGAAACATTAAAAACCCACCTGGATGTGTCCCTGTGTGACCTTTATTAGGTGATCCTGCTCTAACAGGGAAGGTGGACTGGGTGATCTTTTGAGGTCACTTCCAACTCCTAGCATTCTGTGATTCTGAAATTTATATATGCATGTGTGTGCCTATATATATATGTGGATTAAACATCAAAGAAAAATGCTCATAATTGCATATGACTTGTGTGTAAAAACAGAGGTGATTTAATGTTGTGATAATGTTAATTTTGTTTTTAAACTGGATTCTTAACATTTGTGTAGAATTTTAATCCAAATTCTACCACCTAGCATGACAATTCACCCTTAGAAATGGATTTATTTCTTTTTTGCTTTTGCATACCGTGCACTGGACCTCACCTGGAGTACTGCATCCATCTCTGCGGCCCTCAGCATGGGAAGGACATGGACCTGATGGAGCAGGGCCAGAGGAGGGCCATGAATTTGTTAAGGGGGCTGGAGCAGCTCTGCTATGAGGACAGGCTGAGGGAGCTGAGGTTCTTCAGTCTGGAGAAGAGAAGGCTCTAGGCAGACCTCAGAGTAGTGTGGTAGTAGCTGAAGTGGGCTGCAAAATGTTTGCAGAGGGACTGTTTGCAAAGACCTGCAGGGACAGGATGAGGGCAATTGTGCTGGTTTGAGGCTAATTAGAATATTTTAATAGAGAAAATTACACTATAGGCTGTGAAAGGAAAACATCATGATGTCTA